>JAGDYQ010000146.1:859495-1413140 GCA_021962125.1 Bulinus truncatus | reverse complement strand
TGAAATTTAAGAGAATTGTGAAGACATTACCACAATAATATTACAGATAAGAGAACCGAGGAGATGTTACCACCGAAACAATATAGATAAGTTAAGTGTGAAAACATCAAAGTGGCAATTATTTCAAGTTTAGAAAACTGTTCCTGATAAATCTATATTATTGTTTTTTTTTAGATCATGTTAATGAACGTAGTTCTGTGTAATTGTAGTTCACACGTAGTTCTATGTAACTGTAGTTCAGACGAAGTTCTATGTAATTGTAGTTCAGACGAAGTTCTATGTAATTGTAGTTCAGACGTAGCTCTATGTAATTGTAGTTCAGACGAAGTTCTATGTAAATGTAGTTCAGACGAAGTTCTATGTAAATGTAGTTCAGACGAAGTTATATGTAACTGTAGTTCAAACGAAGTTCTGTCTAATTGTAGTTCAGACGTAGTTCTGTGTAATTGTGGTTCAGACGAAGTTCTATGTAATTGTGGTTCAGACGAAGTTCTATGTAATTGTAGTTCAGACGTAGTTCTATGTAATTGTGGTTCAGACGAAGTTCTATGTTACTTAATTTCAGAACTCAAGAAGTCAACATCTATTTTGACAGAATTAATTATTGTCTATTGGGAAATGAAAACGGAAATGCCATTCTCTTCCATCTTTTCACTTATAACAGCGTCGTGTGATGTTTTCGTGAAATAGAAACATTGACGTGACACTTTTGACAGAATCTGGCCACTCTGTTATCTGACCTTTAGCATCACTAGTAGCTCTTTTAGTTTGAAACAATCTGATGCAGTAGTAAATGGAGTAGGAGTGGGCGGGAGAGTGATTGGTGAGAATAAGATATAAACAAAGTACAGTCTTCAGACGACTTTATATATAAACAATAAACAGTCTTCAGATGACTTTATAAATAAACAATGTACAGTCTTCAGATGACTTTGTAAATAAACAATGTACAGTCTTCAGATGACTTTGTAAATAAACAATGTACAGTCTTCAGATGACTTTGTAAATAAACAATGTACAGTCTTCAGATGACTTTATATATAAACAATAAACAGTCTTCAGATGACTTTATAAATAAACAATGTACAGTCTTCAGATGACTTTATATATAAACAATAAACAGTCTTCAGATGACTTTGTAAAGACATTTTTCTATTTTGTAAAGACATTTCTCTACTTTAGCACTGGGGAAAAATATTACTTATTTTAGAAAGTCTATTCAGAAAGATTGCCTGATTTTATGGTTGTACTGTAATGAATTATACCATTTAAAACTGTCTATACGAAAAGGCAAAACATATAGGCTGACGGGGTGAATTTTTAAAGAAAATATGTCGCCCGATAAGTTGAATCCTTAAATACATAATCGTCTAACCCGTGTCTCTCCCTCCCAGGTAGTTTTCATCTCGTATTGTGTTCATGGCAATAAAAGCGAAATGTTATTTTCTATTACAGTATTTCATACATTTCTTTGTTATTTCTGTTCATATCGTATTCTGTTCATGGCAGTAAAGGCCACATGTTCTTTTCTAATGCAGTATTTCGTATATTTCTTTGTTATCCCTTCTGTCGGATTTCGTTCAGCCAGCTTCAGTGGGCTTTTCCACTAGTATTTACATATTGTACAACAACTTGGTTAATTTATATTTATAACCTCTAAGCTTTGTTCCATTAAAATGTGTAGTAAAATTTCTCAAAAAAAAAATACGCTTACACAAATTCATGCAAAAATACACCAAAAGATTGTTTAATACTTCTTAATATCAGTTGAAAATAGTGTGTAGCCTAATTTCCAAATTAAAGTATTCTGTGTTCTGAAATACAAACAAAAGTTTAAAATAAGCAGCAACAGTTTTATAAAATAAGTATTAAGAAAAAAAATGATTTTGATGAGAGATGAGAAAATGATTCTCTTGGTTAGATTTATAGATATACTAACAGTTTCAAATGAACTCTAATGTAATATTTATAGATATTCTAACAGTTTCAAATGAACTCTAATGGAATATTTATAGATATACTAACAGTTTCAAAGGCCCGGTACCCGGACCGGCGAGTAGGCACACAGTTGGAGTTGAAAATGGTGATATATATTTTAGCGCGTTAACAATCAGTCTATATACTTGCAGTGGCCCCAAGGACATGAACATATTATTGTAGCCAAATACATTTGAGAATAGGGACACCTAATAATACATCAAATAAAGTTCATATGTTAAATAGTTCCTCCCAAAGAAAGTAATCCTCACTATGGGTAAACATAAACAACAACTCTTAAATCATATTCCTTCATAATATTTTAATGGACTCCTTTCCAAACAGTTATTCATTTAATGTTTTATGATGTTCAACATGGCGTATTTAAAAAAGAGAGACGTGAGTGAGTGCTTGTGTTAAGCAAAACGCTACATGTTTAACAGGTGGTTTTATTTACTGTTAGTACACATCGTAGCATAGTACAATTAACTAAGAAAAATTGCCGACCCGGCAGTGCAGAACCTAGGGATTTAGGGGCCCAGTGGGCTTGGCCTCTTTAAGGGGCTGCCCTGAATTTTGACATGGGATAGTTTTTGCGCTTCTCAAGCTTGGTCCCCAAGAAAGAATCGTTGTGTAGCTTTTAGCTGACCTTCAATTAAAAATATAGTATTGCTCAATGCGGTTGAGGCCGCAGACATAGCAGAAAACATTAGGCCTCTTAAAAAGAAAGAAAGATATATCAAAGCTTTCAACATTATAGTTCTGTGAAGCCAATGCCGAACCAAGGGGTTTGGAAATCTTCGGAGAAACTCCACCATTTTGACATGTAGATAATGTACTTAATATTTAGTTTAAAAAATATTTTGGGGGGCCCTCCTCGAACTGGGCCCCTCCATACGCCCTCTGTGTGAAGCCCCCATCATAAATGCGTTGGTTTGCTTTAAACGTTGTGTGGGTCTTCTCACCCTTATTCATTCTTCATGTGACGAAATATAAAAAATGAAAAAAATGTGCGTTTTTGGAAGGGTTTGAACATTAGAAATGGACATATTTATAGATATAATTAACAGTTTCAAATGAACTCTAATGGAATATTTATAGATATACATAATAGTTTCAAATATGTGAACTCTAAATGGAATATTAAAGCTAAATTTTAGGCTTAAAAAAGATATAGATATACTGAACAGTTTCGGTAAAATTGGAAATCAAAATTTTGGATGATTTGTGGTTACTCTCCTAAGTCGTTTGCCCTTTGGTAATGTTGAGGGGAAAATTTTTTTTTGTTTTATTTATTAGGTTTTATATGGTTTTGTAGGTTTGGTTGGTTTTTAAAAATTTTTTTTGGGAAACCGGAACACATGATGTAAAATTTGTATTATAGATACTAACAGTTTCAAATGAACTCTAATGGAATATTTATAGATATACTAACAGTTTCAAATGAACTCTAATGGAATATTTATTATGCCGTAATGAAAACCAAGAGTCAGCTGCATAGATATATGGTCAGCAGTGAAACAGTTTCTCTATTACAGTGTCACTGTTTCCCCTTCTTTTTTTGGTGTATAAGTTACCAAGTAATCGATACTCCAGTACTTAACCGAGTAAACACAGTTGTGTATCCGAGGTTGTGCAGTCAATCTAGTTACTGCTAATATAGACACATTTACAAGATAAGGCAAAAAAAAAAAAATATGGATCAGACTTTGTAACAAAAACTCTGAATAAACCCTCTGACCTTTTTTTAACAAACTCTCATTAGAACAAACTCTGACATAACAGGAAAAACTGACTTTATTTTAAACTTTCTGACTTTAATTTGACAAGTTCTGATTGTATTTTGACAAGTTCTGACTTCAATTTGGCAAGTTCTGACAAGTTCTGACTTTAATTTGACAAGTTCTGACTTTACTTTAACAAACTCTGACTTTATTTTAACAAACTCTGACTTTTATCTAAACAAAATCTAACTTACCTTTAAAAAATACGGCTTTATTTGAACAGAATCTGATTTTAAAATATGATAATTTTATATAAATGCACAATTTGAGCCAAAAGATTTCTGAAAACTATGTTAAATTAAATATTCATTTCCCACATATTCCTATCTCTTTGTAAATAAAATGCATGTAAGTTTTCACACCATGTATCTGTTGTATTCGTCTCAACAGGTCCAATAGTCAGCTTCTTGATGACCAAGTTTTGCTACAGGAAGATTGCTTTGTGTGGCTCAGTTTTAGTGACCATAGGTCTACTCAGCATGCCTTTCATCCCATACATACCTACTATGTGCTTTTTCTTTGGAGTTCTAACTGGTAAGTTCATAAGCATTTGTGTAGGGCATTAGTGACATGGCCGGCTTAAGAACTATTAGAGCGATTGATCCCAAACGGGCCCCCCTACCTATTAAAGTGATCCGCGCTAGAGATAAACTTACAATGACATTGATATGTTTTGAGATATTCTTCAAACTAAATATGCCATTTGAAACAATTTCGATAGTTGGAACGAAACTGGACGATTTAGTTCAGACATCAACCATTGAAATTAGAAATATTTATATTTCAAACATGGTAGTCATTTGTTTAGTGTTCCACCTAAGAACGCCACCTTCAATGAGCGACAATATCGAGATTTCCATCGCTTTCAAGTTTACAATGATACAAGTGCACCCTATTGTAGACTTTTAAAAACAATACATGTTTTTTAGACAATTTATTCAACTTGTTAGGGATGGGGAGGATCCCAGCCAAAAACGTTTCCAATCGGGCTGCACAACTCTTATGACCGGTTCCGGTTAATGAATACAAGTTATGATACAGATTCTAACGGCTTAATTAATAGAGTATCAAATAAATATTGATGATCAGGTTTCAAAATGGCATTGATGAAAAACAAAATCAAAAGATACACAATGGCAATATACAGAATCATTCTGACAGTTTTAGGAGACCCTAATTAAAGGTACATTTAGGGTCCCTAGGCTCTAATCAAAGGTACATTTAGAGGCCCTAGGCGAAAAAAGCCGTTAAGGTCACCACTTTTAAAACCTTCGATTACTAATTATATTTGACTTCTGATCTCCTCTGCCCCCCTCCCCCAATTGCTAATTAACGTAAGTCCGGTGCCCCTGGGAAATGCTGAGATTACCGTTAGTAAGGCTGGCCTGACAGCGCAACGCGCAATACAATTCCTACACTACTGAGCCTAATTTAAAACTCATTTAAAAGCTGAGTCAAAATATGGGTTACATCTATGTACAAAAAAAAAAAACAAATTGTAGGCCTATATTTCAATTACTGATCTAGAATACCCATCAATACAACGATGCACTGAAAACTAGAGCAGAAGTCAGCAAACTATTGCGTACGAGAAAATTTTACTGTTCCTGGAAAGAAAACAAACAAATGTAAGCATGTTGATCAGCAAAAACGATTATTGAATTAAAGCGCTTATTAATGATTAGTTCGTGGGAATAATGCGAACGAATTTAGTGTCTGTAAGGTCCGACAATTGTCACCGGTGAACTAGAGAGCGCTAATAATGGAGCGGTTAAGGGATTTGATGTGTGTGTGTGTGTGTGTGTGTGTGTGGAGGGGGTGGTGTCTCTAAAACAATTTAGTAATCTACTCACAGTTCCACTGAAACTCGTCCGCAACCCACACGTATAGAAGCGCCGAGTTAAAGTGATGTATTGATTGATTATATACTAGATATTATATCGCTTACACTCTTTACTCAGCGCTGAAGGCTGTCACACTTACCAGACATTATATTATCATTAGCCTGCATCTCCTTATGAATACAAGACACGGGGGAATTTAGATCAAATTTCAACAGCATCCCTGCTTAGACAGGCAATAAAATCACATATACAGTTCCGGATGAAGTCCCGTAAATGCCCTAAGCACTAGATAATTTGTGGTGCGTCCTCCCCTTCACCCCCCCCCTCCCCCACTCCTTTCTGAATAGGTTGTACATTTTTTGTTATCACAGCTTATAATCATTGTTATGTTTGCATATCTGCTTATATAGCCTTCAGAATAGATATGAGGAATCCAGAGCTTGCTTGTTTTAAATTTGTTCTTAGAAGATCGTCATTGTCTCAACCGAAAGAATGAACGATCCGCTGAACATTTCATAGCTATTAATTAAATATAAGGCAATATCCACATGTAATACTGAACATTTCATATCTATTAATTAAATATAAGGCAATATCCACATGTAATACTGAACATTTCATATCTATTAATTAAATATAAGGCAATATCCACATGTAATACTGAACATTTCATATCTATTAATTAAATATAAGGCAATATCCACATGTAATACTGAACATTTCATATCTATTAATTAAATATAAGGCAATATCCACATGTAATACTGAACATTTCATATCTATTAATTAAATATAAGGCAATATCCACATGTAATACTGAACATTTCATATCTATTAATTAAATATAAGGCAATATCCACATGTAATACTGAAGAGTTTCATAGCTATTAATTAAATATAAGGCAATATAAACATGTAATACTGAACATTTCATATCTATTAATTAAATATAAGGCAATATCCACATGTAATACTGAACATTTCATATCTATTAATTAAATATTAGGCAATATCCACATGTAATACTGAACATTTCATATCTATTAATTAAATATAAGGCAATATAAACATACAATATTAAGAGTTTCATACGTATTAATTAAATATACAAGGGGATGTTGTCTTGTATTTTATAAAGCGCAGCTTGATGTTGTCTTTTTTAAAATATACTTTTTTGTTGCACTGAACTTACGCCATTAGTTACAGCTATCACTGAATGTTTTTGAAATTTGCCCAATTCGTCTTATAAATAGTAATAAATAATGGTACATAGAAGTCGGTCAGCTAATGGTACATAGCAGTCGGTCAGCTAATGGTACATAGAAGTCGGTCAGCTAATGGTACATAGCAGTCGGTCAGCTAATGGTACATAGAAGTCGGTCAGCAAATGGTACATAGCAGTCGGTCAGCTAATGGTACATAGAAGTCGGTGCAGCTAATGGTACATAGCAGTCGGTCAGCTAATGGTACATAGAAGTTAGTAATTATAAACAGTGACGTCGTTATAGGGGCGCAAGATACGCCACACGTTGACCGGCATTTGTGTGATCCATGATAGTGAGAATTATTTTCTTGGGATTGTCCCCGAAAAATATTTTGCTGTACAATCTCTGGGAACAACAACTATTGGGAACAACATCTACTGGGAACAACTTCTGGGAACATCTAGTGGGAACAACTACTGGGAACATCTACTGGGAACAACTACTGGGAACAACTACGGGAGCAACTACTGGGAACAACTACTGGGAACAACCATCTGCTCTTAGTCCGGCCGTTCTGTCGAGTTTCTGTTTTATCTCTGGCCATTCTGTCCAATTTAAGAACTCAGTGTAGCCATTGAAACGGTAATCCATGTTATATATGACAACGGCCTACGCATCCAGAACTGGTTTCAACATATCCACAATGTGTACATTTATTCTTATTATTATTTATATCCGTATCTAGTACACATCCATGACATGAATTCCACTTAAATAATTCCATTATTCTCATGCAAATATTGTATTTTGCATTTTATCCAAATAAATTAGAAGTAAAAGATTTTTTTAAAGTGATAACGGAGTTAATGTATTCAATAGACACTCATGTATTTATTCAGCTTTCGTTTCTGCTGAATTAATCATAAGATCCCATTTATTGTCTCCCATCACGACCAGAACAAAACTTTTACATTCAGAGCCATGATTATGACAATAGAGTACAAGTTTATATTGATTAAATACGTCAGACCCTTGCAGGACATCACTCCAATCTCCATATTATGTCTGTCTATATCACTTAACTACAATCTACATCTTTAATGCCTGTCTATATCACTTCACTCCAATCTACATCTTATGTCTGTCTATATCACTTCACCCCAATCTACATTTTATGTCCAATGTTCCCTCTAAGGTGTGATATGAAGTGAGCAAAAAATTGTCTCTGAGCGACATTTTGTTTTGAGGCAAAAATTTGTGAGCGATTTAAGCGATGTCGTCCGTCGGAGCGATCGTACGTATAGTATGAGCGAGGCTCTGAATTCGTGTGAGCGATCGCTCACTCGCTCAGCGTAGAGGGAACATTGCTTATGTCTGTCTATATCACTTCACTCCAATCTACATCTTATGTCTGTCTATATCACTTCACTCCAATCTACATCTTATGTCTGTCTATATCACTGCACTCCAATCTACATCTTATGTCTGTCCATATCACTTCATTGCAATCTACAACTTATGTCTGTCTATATCACTTCACTCCAATCTACATCTTATGTCTGTCTATATCACTTCACTCCAATCTACATCTTATGTCGGTCTATATCACTACACTCCAATCTACATCTTATGTCTGTCTATATCACTACACTCCAATCTACATCTTATGTCTGTCTATTTATCTGCGAAGTTCCCTTGGTTTTCACCGAAGATCGAACAGTCTAGCGATTTACCGCGCGACCATCCGTCCCTATGATATAGGCCTATATGTCATTTTAAAAACTAATGATTTTATCGTTTTTAAATTGTTCTCATAGATAGGCCTATGCTATACTAAGTTATAGATTAAATTATTTGTCATGTATTTCCTGATACATTATACATTTAATTGTATAATTTAAATTTAATATGCAATAGTACAGGATTAAGGTCTGTGAGAGGCATTAGAAAAATGGGCCCTTTATATGGATTTAGAGAGCTAAGATAAAATAGCAACTGTCAAATTGAGGTTTAGTGGGGCCCATTATAACTTGGGCCCATGGTGCGCTCACAGAGCGTCTGCCCTTAAATCCGCCTCTGATTTAATGACATGTTATGGATTTAGTGTCACGTTATAGATTTAGTGACAGGCTATAGATTTAATGACATGTTATAGATTTAATGACATGTTATGGATTCCCTCTAAACATATGTTTTTTTTCTCTTCAATTTTTCAGGTTTCGGCAACTGTTGCACGTACATCCCATCTCATGTACTCAGTGGACTTTACTATGACAAATACCGCAGCATCGCAACTGGGATCTCTACGAGTGGCTCGGGGCTTGGTTCAGCCGCCATGCCAGTCATCGTTGGCCTGCTCATCGACATATACAGTTGGAAAGGTTCCATCATCTTCGTGGCTGGCCTCAACCTGCACCTGTTCATTTTCGCCTCGCTCCTAAGATATCCACCAGAGCCGTCTGTTGTGCCGGGCAGAAAGTTGGCGGCCAAACCCAGCTTGAAACTGGAAGATTACGTGTCGGAAACGCAGGAGGAGACAACCGTTCTAGTAACGCCAAAGAAAAAACGGGCAGAAGTGAACATAATAGCAGACGACGCGAAACCAGATCGGCCCAAGAGCTACGTCAGCTGTGCCAGTTATCAGACGATAGCCAACTACGACAACTTCGGCGTTGATCTCAGCGAGATCGACTACATCGACAAACTCAGCAGCTCAAGTTCCAGGGACACGATGTCTGCGCGTGTGAAGAGCTTCTGCACAGAATCCAACGCAACAGAGAAAACTGTCAGACTGAGAGAAAACCGCGAAGTTCTGCACAAACAATCGTCAGAGACACAGCGTCAGCTGTCAGACGCACAGCGGTATCCCACAGAGAAACACAGACAGAGCTTCCTGGATGTTTTCTACCCGCGCTCCACTTCAGGTCACTCTCTGTTTGCCCTTGGGTCAAGGGGATCCACCGTGATCTACATAGAGAATATTTTTCTATATGAACCGCACGGTTCCGTGTCTGACATGGAGAAGAGTCTATCCGTCCACTCGATGCCGCTGTCCGCTAGACACATCTACATTTTCACCAACCACCGTTTCAATATTTATTTTCTCAGTAACATCATGTGGAACGCCGGCTACTCCATCATCCAATCATTCGCTCCGGAGTTTCTCCAGGAAAAGGGCCTCACACTGATGGAAGCGGCATGGCTCAGCGGAGCTTTCGGATTCGCCAGTTTTATTGGCGGCATAGCAGGGGGCATTGTGGGAAACGTAGAGCGAATCAACCGCCAGATACTTTACACAGTGGCGTGTGTCATCATGGGGGCTGGAACCATCGCCTTCCCTCTGTTTCATAACGCCGTTCTCTACAGTGTCCTACTGGTGATCAGTGGACTCGCCTTTGGTGTGATTTTGGGACTGTTGATTGTTGTCCTCACTGACCTGATTGGGGTACAGAGCCTTGGGAACGGCCTCGGATATTTGATGCTCTCGAATGGATTGGGAACCTTCATTGGTCCGCCCATGGCAAGTAAGTCTATTGTGATGCTTGAGCTACTTGGAATACGTAAATGATTTTTTCAATCGCTCTATGATGATATTTTAGGAGGAGACATTGCCCTTTATAAGGAAACTGTGGACTTAAGTGGAGACCATGGTTGTATTAAATTTGATTGCCCTAGGTGATCGTCCAGTTTGCATATTCAAAAAAAACACAAAAAAAAACAACAAACAACCACCACCATTAACCGTTATTTGAACCGTTCTAGGGGTCTTTTTTTTGTTTCCATTAAACCCAGGTTACATAAAGAACATAGACAATCGGGGGCTCAAACACGTTAATCTTCACCAAGTCAATCACGGTTCTGAACCTCGTTTATATATACATCAAGAAATGTCATCTAATATTGTATGTAATGTACTACAGTGGTGACGCGTAGGGATATGAGCCCTATCTGTATGGTGCGGGGTATGAGTTCGAGCCACACAGTGGAGTACCTAATGAAATAGAGTCCGTTGCAAAAATTTAATTGCACCCCCCCCCCACTATTTTTCTTAAATTAACACTTGGTTTGGCTTGGCCAGACATGTTCCAGATCATGCAAGTTTAAATGCCAAAGGTACAAGTATCCACACAAATGCAAGTACAAGTACACCAAAAATCTATATAAATAATAGCGGTGTGGGTTCTGCGATAAATCGAAAGTAAAGAATTAATACAACAGTCGTCAAACGTGAACAATATTATTAAAAATCATGAAAAAATCGGATCTGTCCGAAACAAAAAATAACCTAGGGAATATAACCATATGCAAAGGTTTTGCAGGGTACAGCTAGTATAAAAGAGTACAGGTTCTTGGTAAAACAAGAACCAAATACCCCATCTCTGGTAGTGGCACGAGTAAGCCCAAATTGCGCCCCCTCCCTTACATTGGCTCCCATGCCGTACTCTAGTTATGCATCTGGAGCATCTGTAAATGTGTGCTATTTTTGACTTTCATATCTACAGTATTATTGTATCTATTATTATTACAAAATCAATTAACCATTAATTTTGATGCAGAAATACCGTATTGTAGATTTTATATAAGTGATAGTAATACAAAATTATGTGTTAACAACTATTTTTTCTTTGTTAATATTTTGCATAATATTGAATATACCAGTGGTCAGTGGAGGATTGGGGGCTCGGGGAAGGAGGGGGGCACCTGAATTGGTTTGTGCATAGGGCTTAATCCGGCCCTGAATTCACGGCAACGTTGCACACATACAGTTCTTATACAGTTTTAATTGAGTTATTACGACGAATTCTCTTTTGCACGTGTAATAAAAGTTAATCGCTATTCTGTTCACTATAAAACTAACAGTTTGATATCTCACTATTTTTCCCCTCAGGCCTCATTAAAGAAGTGACTGGAGGGTTTGACACAGGTTTGATTCTCGCCGGGTGTCTGTGTGTGATTGGTGGCGCCATCATGTTCTTCATGCCTTGTTCTATGCAGGGGCATCAACCCCGAGTGGAAGAATGGAAGATGGTGAAACTATGATAGTCTTGATGGTATCTCAGAACTGAATTTTGATGACAACATCGTTTGGCTTAAGGAAGAAGTAAAAAGAATCCAGTGTACAAATATGCCAGCTCTTGCTACTGTAACGATCTGCCTTATTATTTGATTTATTAGAGGGACATAAATATTGGTCAATGATGATTAACCCATAGTATTTCTTCGGTTATATTCTGAATAAATAATTTAACCTGTATTTTGAAAAAAGGACAAAACAATTGCACACATTGTTATTGAATAATGTTATTTTGAGAAACGGAAAACAAATGTATATTAGTTTAATAAGTTCTTTGCAGTTTCCTTTATTTAGGAAATTTGACATTTAATAAATGAATACAGTTGAATGATTGTGTAAATCTAAGTGTGTTTAAAAAGTAATGCTGCTGAATTCACTATCATAAGACATTATTAACAGCATAGGCATTAAAACGTGCTACTATGATTACTTCACATGATTGGGTACAACAGTTTATTCACAGCTATGTTGTATGACAAGACATTTATATACGTTAGTGCCCCAAATTTAGACTGTATTCCAACAATACATTTATGACTGATGAGTATTTGATTAGTTCAGAGATTTAGACAGTATTCCAACAATACATTTATGACTGATGAGTATTTGATTAGTTTCATAGATTTAGACTTAGTGTAAGTATGTGCTGTTCTCTCAATAAACTTTTACACCTTCTGTATGTGAGTTCATTAATGTATTTAAGCCTTTTAACCATGTATAGCTATATAATAACAAGAGGTGAATCAAACAAAACACTGATTAACTTTCATTTCATTTTTTTTAATGAATTTAAAAAAACAAAGAGAAATTAATTTTTATATCTGCTTAGAAATTCTTGTTGGAATTTGGAGCCTCGTACACAAAGAATAAAACCTGGTGTCCCAGCATAAACAATGTACCTGAAGAACAGAAACAAAATGGAAGTATTATGATGATATCCAATAGACAAGGTATGTTTTGTGTTTATCGACACATTATGAAAGATAATAAAATTTAGTGACAAATGAAATTGTTTGTATTTACAAAAAGTTGAACTACATGTTTGTGAAAGAAAAATTAATTAAATGGTTTCTTTTTAAAGAGCAAATTTATTGCAAAAAATATTTCTCCTAGTATAATAATGTTGTATTGATAGTAAATTTACTTTTTATGTTTCAGGGCTTGCAGTAGACTTAAGTGTGGGTCAACTATGTATAGTTTCACCTCGTCTTTGTCCTCAAAATATATCTATTAAAAAAAAAATTGGTCATGTGTAAACATATCAGGTAACAAAAAGATTAATTGTAGAAAACAACATTACTTTCGCCTAGAAGACTACATACATTGGTGTAACACATTGCTTAATGACCTTAAAGCAGAATCAAAATATTTTGTACAATTCTTTCTCACCTGTATATCATCAGTTTTATATTTATGCTCTACATCCCAGGCTGCAGGTTCAGTATCTGGACCAAACATGTGGGCCAAATGATCAAAGAAGCTGGGAATGAAGAATAAATTAACTTTTAGAAAAAGAATGTTAAAAACGTAGGAGAGTTATTTTAAAACTTAAAAAATAGAGTCATAGCAAGTTAAGTCTACTTTAATAGAAAAAAAAAATAGCCGAGTCCGATGTAATATAGATAATGAAGATAAAGTCTACTGTAATATAAATAAAGGACAGTCAAGTCGAATATAATATAGATAAGGGACAGTCAAGTCTACTATAATAGAAATAATGGTCAGTCAAGTCTACTGTAACATAAATAATGGTCAGCCAAGTCTACTGTAACATAAATAATGGTCAGCCAAGTCTACTGTAACATAAATAATGGTCAGTCAAGTCTACTGTAACATAAATAATGGTCAGCCAAGTCTACTGTAACATAAATAATGGTCAGTCAAGTCTACTGTAACATAAATAATGGTCAGTCAAATCTACTGTAACATAAATAATGGTCAGCCAAGTCTACTGTAACATAAATAATGGTCAGCCAAGTCTACTGTAACATAAATAATGGTCAGCCAAGTCTACTGTAACATAAATAATGGTCAGCCAAGTCTACTGTAACATAAATAATGGTCAGTCAAGTCTACTGTAACATAAATAATGGTCAGCCAAGTCTACTGTAACATAAATAATGGTCAGTCAAGTCTACTGTAACATAAATAATGGTCAGCCAAGTCTACTGTAACATAAATAATGGTCAGTCAAGTCTACTGTAACATAAATAATGGTCAGTCAAATCTACTGTAACATAAATAATGGTCAGCCAAGTCTACTGTAACATAAATAATGGTCAGCCAAGTCTACTGTAACATAAATAATGGTCAGCCAAGTCTACTGTAACATAAATAATGGTCAGCCAAGTCTACTGTAACATAAATAATGGTCAGCCAAGTCTACTGTAACATAAATAAGCAGTGAATGTAAGTACCAATGATTTTCATGAAAGTCCTGGATGAAATCTGTTTCTGTGTACTCTGGGTAAAAGAAAATGACAGGCCAATGGAGCCTCCCTTCATTGTCTAAATAAACCTTTGCTCCGGTAGGGTTGTGAGACTCTAAGGCTGTCAACAGCAGTGGGTCAAACTTAGCATCTTTGGTCACCTTCATGCTGGCCACTCTTATACCACGGTCCTGTGAAATTACATTTTAATCTTGGAAAATATTTTGGAATTAAATTTTCAAACTTAATTTTTTTTTTAATAATAAAAAAATAAATTAAAAAAAAAAACAACCTTCTAAAACCTATAAATTTGACTCAAATATATTATTGATTTAAATTTTATTATTGATAATACAATTTTATCAAGTATGCAAACATTGAACATTGTGAATATTAAAAATAGAAGTACCCCAACATGAGAATTTATTGATGAAGTTAAATAATATGTATTGTTATAGTTGCCAGGCTGTTTTGAAGAAATCAGAAAATATTTATTTTGGAGAGTACCGTAGTCAATTTGAATTCTTGTTTAATTTCTGGCATTACAAGACTATTTTACAGATTTGAAGCCGTCAAGAGGTTATAAGAATTAGAAAATTGAATATTCAAACTTTTTGGACAATTGAATGTTTAAAAATTCCAAAATAGACTATTAAAAAAATTATAAAATGGACTATATTTAAAGGTTTAGGAAAAATGAACAAACAATAATTATAAATATACAAAAGTCATTCAGGGAACTGTACAAAACTGAACATTGTGAACTTAAAAAAGAAAATACAAATTAGGCCAGCAGGCTGATGATGCTTTAAGTATGGACAGGCTGTGCAATAAGTGGAAAGTACAGACAAATATAGATGGAACAAGTAGTGTGGATAATGGAGTCGAAAATAAAAACTATCCACACTATATAAGGACATATGGTAAGCCTATCATAGTAAATGCAGAATATCTGTAAATGGGGTGTTTCAGTTTTGTAACATATTTTTCTAATTAAAAAAAAAAACACTTGTCAGATTGAATGCATTCTCCAATTGTCTACTTCACTCTATGAATTCTTGCATGTGTGTAATGGTTTCTTTCAGGTGTTCTTAGTGTGCTAGAACTTCTCTTTCTGTGTCAAAGTCTTGTGGTAACTTATTTTCTGATTGAAATAGTATGGATTGGAATAGGAGACTATAACAGAAGTTCTTTGGACCTATTTAACAACAAAGTGTGGTCCTTGTACAACTACAGGAATATTTCTAATAGCCATTTTAGAATTCTTGGTCAGCTAAATTACTGTCCTTCATTGGTGCTGTTCTAGTTCACAAGTGTCATGTGGTCGATTCTCATACCTGTGAAAGATGTTGCTGCAGTAACCAGTTTATGTAAACCCTCATCAAATCTTTATTCTATTTATACTTTGTATAGTTGTTCAGACTTAAAAGTATTGAAGAATAAGCACTTCCTAGAGCTATCTTCAAGATGAAACGCTGAAACACATCCTTCATTTGATATTCACATATTATTGAAGAATTTTCTAGAGAGATCATACTCTATGATGTTTGATACAAATAAACTCTTTGATGTTTTATCAAATCGCTAGCACAATGCTCTGGCATTAACAAGTACTTAGCTGTGTAAAGGTTATTGCACTGTTGAATCCCAAAGGCTGGATGTCAAAGTTTAAAGAGTGAGTTCTTAACACAGTTACTGGTCTTCTGCTTACAATTCTAGCAAATCATCTGAACTAAGGGCAACAATTTTTTTCTCAGAATATTTTTCATGGGGGAAATTAAGTCTGTATGTGGAAGTCCAAGTTATGCACATTTGTGTCTGGGGATGACATCTGTGTTTTAAATCATGCAGGCCTGTATTTTGTATTGACTAACTTTCATCTAATTTGTGCTATTATCTCATTCAGAGCAGTGTGCCAGTATGTAGGTGGTCACAGGCATCTAATTTGTGCTAAAATTTCATTCAGAGCAGTTTGTCAGTATGATGTAGATCCTCTCAAATTCTTACACAGTTGCAAGTCTGCAATCTTCAAACAAGGCTTCAATCTTCTATCAAGTCGCTATCTAGTGATATTACCATGATCACACTTGGTCATCTGACACCAATCCTCTACCAATCTCAAAATCATAGTTAGAGAGACATGTTTTTTTTTTCACAAGGTGCCAACTGTCTGACCAGGTCAAGTTTGCGAACAACAAAAATTTCTATCATTTTATTTTGAAGTGGAAGGTACAGACTTGCTGTTAAACAAGAAGGGCACTGATGCACAAGGTAAGGGTCCAGATGCCCAAGCCATTTTTGTTTAGAGGATATGGACTTTGTCAGTTGCTTCTTAAACCTTGTGAAGATTTTTTTCATTAATTAGCAACTCTGTATCGATGTAAGATTAAATAATAACTTCCCTTTATACATTTTTCTCTCATTTGTAATATACAATATCAAAGTTGGGGTGTCTCTTAATTCTAAAAGAATAATTCATCTAAGGAGAATTAAAGAATTCTTTTGTTAATCTGGAGTTAAGCATTGTTCTAAAATATGACAATACATGTATTTGGTCTAAAGTTCTGGATCCACCAACACGAAACACATTTGCGCGGAACCTTCCGCGCGGAAGTTTCAACTTAGCGAAACTCTTGTAGATCCACCTGGACGAAACGGTGAGCGCCAAAACAACTCACCGGAAACAAGATTTTTTAATGATTACTTCGCACTTTTTCCTGCTAGTGAAAAAAAAAACGATACTTTGAAAAGCAGAAAATACTGTGTGTCTTTTTGTTCTTATTACAAATAAATTGTCTAGCTGGAAATGGAAAACTGTTGATTTTTTTTGTTTTTTTTAACTTTTTATTCGATCGGTAGCCGTTCATTTTTTTTTCATGATCAGCCAAACATTTATTTAATACCATTTATGTTTTCAGACAGCGCTTCGATCGAAAGAAATTTCATTTGTAGAATATGTTGATACAAAGACTGTTGCCGGCCAAAACTTATAGTAATTCATGTTTTTCTGTCAAAATTCACTTTGTTGTTGTTTTTTATGAATATACACTAATGTGAATCATTTTTTCTATTTGAATTGATGTTTCTAAGCAGCCATTTTGTTTGTTTATCATGACGGAAAATGTAGCTCTCCGGAAAAAACTCTGCAAGCAGCGAAACTGAAAACTTTTGCTGTTCCGCAGCGGAATTTCTGACCGGTGTACATGTTCTCATTAGAATATCATTGCAGCGAAACAGAGACGGAATTCGCAATGCCCATACCTTAATACTATAAAATATTTTACCAAAATCACTTGAAGCAGTTTCCTTTCTTCAGCCTCTTCTTTACGATCCAGAGCTGCCTGCCTTCGTTCATCTCTTTCTTGAGCTTTCTATTAAAAAGGAAAACAAATATAATCAAAATAATAAATACTAAATAATCAATTATATACTAAAATAGAGAAATGATTTATGATGAAAAGAGACAAAACTAATATTAATTATGTAAAAAAAAGCCAGAATTACTTTTCCTTGTTCAGACTTCAATCTCAGTTCTAACATTTCTTTATTTTCAGGATCTATCTGGTTTGAAAAAGAATAATTAAAAAAAAACAAAAAAATAGGTAAAAACTACGTTTATTTATTGAACTACTTGAATGGTGGGAATGAATGTTGATAGACCAGAAATGTACAACAGATACTTGAGTACAAGAAATGTACGAGATGCTGGTTACCTACTGACATATAGTTGTAAAAGAAGTTTTTGTAAGAATGCTTATTGTCAATTATAAAAAAAAATAAAGCGAGATTGGAGATTAAAAACAGCGAGTTGTATAAAAAAATTCTACAAAAAATATAATCATTCCCAGATGACTTAATGGCCGAATGGCTAAGGAATAGACTTGAGATGCTGGCTGCAGAGGTTTAAATCCCTAACATGAATAATTTCTTTTTACATAATTTATCCATTAGTAAAATAAGATGACAAATAAGTTTCTCAATTTCAATCGTAACATTAAATAAATATCCCATATAATCACTTTAACCTTTTCATGATAACCTCAAAGTTGAACTATAGTCTATCTCTTCTCTGTGTAAAGTAAAAATTGTGCAGGGTGCAGCTAATAGATAATAATAAGATTTCAAACAAGTGAAGAAGGAACCTGTTACAAGCAATTATTTACCATAAGAGCAGCATCACACCATCTGATAGCATCTGCATATTTGCTCATTTTGTAACAACAATGGGCACCTGAAGTGTAACAATTTAAAAAAAAAGGAATAAGCAGACTTTCTATACTACAACTCTAATAAATTCATTTTACAAATATTGAGCTGCAAGTGTAATGTTGTAGCTGATCAATTCATGTATATGTATATAGAAATTGAAGACTTAGAAAAAATTACATGTTAATGGCTTTTAAGTAAATTATTTTTAACTTTCTACCTGAAAAAATAGTGTAGCTTAATGAAATTATCAAATGCAAGTGTTCTTTTTATTATTTTACTACAACATTTTCCCATACAAATATCTTTTATAAAATTACAACAAAACAAGAAATATAATAAAAAAGAATATAATGATTTAATACATCTAGCAATCTGGCTTTAGCAGTTTTTAAATACTCAAGTATTGTATAATTAGAAATAATCAAAAAAAAAAAACCAACATAGGTCATAAAATGTATTAGATACTCCCTGGATTCAATACACATGTAGTATTCATGAGATGTATTAGATACTGCATGGATTCAATACACATGTAGTACTCATGAGATGTATTAGATACTGCATGGATTCAATACACATGTAGTATTCATGAGATGTATTAGATACTGCATGGATTCAATACACATGTAGTATTCATGAGATGTATTAGATACTGCCTGGATTCAATACACATGTAGTATTCATGAGATGTATTAGGTACTGCATGGATTCAATACACATGTAGTATTCATGAGATGTATTAGATACTGCCTGGATTCAATACACATGTAGTATTCATGAGATGTATTAGATACTGCATGGATTCAATACACATGTAGTATTCATGAGATGTATTAGATACTGCCTGGATTCAATACACATGTAGTATTCATGAGATGTTTTAGATACTGCATGGATTCAATACACATGTAGTATTCATGAGATCTCAGTTCAAAAATTTAATTCAATTATTAATGTTGTAATGCTCAAGACAAACTCAATTTACCTGCACAATAAAAAAAAAAAATTATTTCATTGCATACCTCGCACAACAGCTTTCATGTGGTCAACTTTAAACTTGCGAGCAAATATGCAGTCATTAAAGGAAGATCTGTAATTGCCTACACATAAAAAAAAAATCACATTACCATCATGTTGGCCAAATGAATTTCTAAAAACAAGAAAAATCCATAGTAAATCATCATTTTTTTCAACAGACAGATTATAATAAAGCAGGCCCAACCAGGCATGTGGACGATGACAGCCACATTCCAGTTTTTTATAGTAAAAAATACTTCACACCTTAAATAAATTAGCACGATTTAATAAAAAAAAAAAAAGTAATTAAATATATGTAACAATGAAAATGGGCTCATCTTGGACCAAACAAAGCTTAACAAAATGCCTCATTTGGCCATCTGTTACATAGCACCACATTGTTTAAATGTAATACCTTTCTAGTAGAAAACCTGTATCTATTACACATGTATAGAAGTTACATCACAGAAAGTTAAAACTTTTCTACCTAAATGAAATTGAGAAGCAGCTCTATTGGTGTACAAAACAGCATTTAGCTCTGCATCTGGACATCTGCACTTGATTCCTTCAGTGTAGTTATCAATAGCTATCTTATACTTTTTAAGCTTAAACTGTTCATTGCCATCATCTCTGTAACTATCAGCTCGAGCTATATTAAAAAAATAAATAAAAAAGGCAACATTGTTCCTACATGCCAAATGCGAAAAAAAACTGACAATCTATACTTTTATTTTATTAATAACTACATAAGAACAAAATATCCTTGAAGTCATGCAGCTTTTGTATCTATTTAACATAACTTTTTAAAAATCAAGTGTCATTTACAAAAGCTGAAGAATAAGTTAAGTAAGGTATCATAGTTTAATAAATACTTTGATATTGGTACTGATATTAAAGAGGATTCATGTATCAGAAATAAAAAAAAATACAGACTTTTAACTTTCTAGCTTCTGTACTATACATACTAATTAAAAATAATGCAACATGAATCTCCATGATATCTAATATGATTCTTTCTACTTATCTGGTATGCCCTTCCACAATATTAAACTGGATAGCTGAGATTCTGGATTATTTAAATATAAATTTACCTGTTGGGTTTTCAGATTCATATTTTAACTGCATTAATCCTTCTATTTCAGGAGGTAATGGCTTACTCCAGTCTATTTCTGTCATAAACGCTGGATGATTTTTAAGCTCCTAAATAGAATTAATCAGAATTTTTTGTAAGCACCATGGATAAATTTGCTAACTTAAAATAGTATCATAAAAAGTATATGAAAATGAATTGAAAACCTCAACAATTTCATCAATAGTTCTTGTATCTTCAGGCTCTGTTAATTTTTTGTTTCTGGCTTCTATTGATCTTTCTGCAACAAAATCTTCCAGATCAGCATTTAACTTTTCTATCAGCTGTCTTCTTTCTTCTTCAGACATTGAAGGTCCTGATTTTGGCATGTTGAATTATTTTATGCTCTGAAATGTAAGATAAAATATTTTGAACAATAAATATATTTATAATATAATCAGTTTCTTTCCTGTGACCACTTAACTTATACTTTTTCTTGCAGCTTACTATCTATATATAAATATAGTAAGATATATTTAAGTGAAAAAGTATTCTTATTTTATTATTTAAGGAAAAACCAGCTTTTAAATACATAAACAATAACTATGCTGGTAAAGTAAAAAGGGTGTAGATAATACAGATTTATATAAAAAGTAAAAGGCAACACAGCCAAAAAAAAATTAGTGCGATTTTTACCATTGTTTTCTAAATAAAAATGCTTTTATATTTCACAATGTGTAATAAGTTCCAGATCCAAGTGAGTGCTCAATGAGCATTATAAATTTTGGTTATAATTTTATTGTTGATGCTTCACCCTTGAAAATAGCTACTTACATATGTTGGGTTTTCCCAAAGACAAATAGACAGATATGATAAAACTTTTAGGTAATATCACAATATATCAACGAACACTATTTGATACATATTATTGATACTTTTACCTCTATAAACATTCCCAAATCATAGTTATACTCTAAATTGTCCTTTCCTTACAAAATGCAGTCATGTTTAAACTTTAAGTTTAGACTTTAGTAACCCTAATTTATTTTATCAGATATCAGGGCCTGACAAGTGTTCAGATTATCTCATTTCATTGGTTCATGAAAGCACCTTCCAAAACATAATCGGGTGATTTATATAATATTTAATATAAGAATATTTGAAATGATTATTACACAGTACCATTATATAGCTATTTTCGCAATTTTTAATAACGCACTTGCTACGGCACCAGCAAGTCAGAACTCTTATTATTTTTGTCCAAGTACCAGCCATAGATATTGCTCCACACCCTAATCCTAACCCTATATTTAAATATTTTAAAAAATAATTTTTTAAAATTGCAACTTTTGATGATTATAGGTCAGTGACTTTCATACGCCAACTTGCTGGTGCCGTAGCCACTGCGTTTTAATAAACGCACTGGCTCCGGTACCGTCATATGACGGTGCCGGTATCTTTTTTTTACCGCTTCCGTCAACAATTGCATAACCGAGCAATTATACATTAAAATGAGAGGTTAGTTTGTGTGGCGCGTTAGTAATGTAGGTTGTTCGCTTGGCTGAGAGCCAGTTTGGCTAGCTATGTGTGGGTTCGATTCCTGATAGAGACATACTTTTTTTTTGTTCAGATTTTATTTTTCAGGATCAGGGTTAAGGATAGGGTTAGGGTGTGGAGCAATATCTATTTATGGTCCCCGAAAAAAAAAATATCTCCGATTTTTAACAGTAAATAACGTCATCAACGTTTGCAGTAAATAAGAGTTCTCATTCATTCTGTTTACTCTTTAAATGTGTTAAAACGATCGCCGATTTTGAGCACCATCATTGTGTAAGTAATAATATCATAATATAAACTGCATTTATAACTTTACATCATAAGAGTTCATTCTGTTGACGGAAGCGGTAAAAAAAAGATACCGGCACCGTCATATGACGGTACCGGAGCCAGTGCGTTTAATAAAACCTACCCAATGTTGGCTGTCTACAATATTACATAAGTCCGAATCAGTACAGTACAATACCCAAGTTTAAGATGGAATGTTAAGGGTAAGCCAATGTTTTCTGTTTACTTTTTTTTTAACGTGACAATTATTATTTAATTATTGCATAATTAAATGCATTTCGGTACTAATTAAACACACTGGTGTGTAAATAAAAGTACAGATGACAGAAACAACGTTTATTGTTTTCTAGCTAAGAGAGTGGTTTTTATTTCCACAATTATTCGGAAACAAACTTAAAAAAAAATATAATATATATTAGACTTTAAATGTTATACTGTTTTTATTCCTTTTTAATTATTGTATGGTGTATTACCTATCAATGCTAACTTCATTAAATGTGAAACTCCATAAACATCTAAATATATGACTATGTTAAAATCATATACAATTGTTAGTACTTTCGCTTAATTTACACACTAAGTATGTAAATAGTGTATTTTAAAATGGCAGCTCCTTCTGTATTTTTGGTGATGATAAACGGACAAATTGAAAGTGCCGAGGTAAAAAATGTTGATTGATTAACAATTATCTGTTGGATTAATGCATATCTAATATTGCTTTTAATAAAATACCATTACAATTACATTTAGCGTGTTACGAAATGAATAAAAAGCCAAAAAACAGCCGTTGTCAAGTGTCAACATGTTAGTGTACTACTTATTCATTTGTAGTAATCATTGTAAGGGATTTGTAAATAAAAGTAATTTCTTTGAAAAAGAAAAAAAAGGTTTTCAAACGAATACAAATGATAACCTTAAAATGCCGTGAGTAAAAATGAGCTAAATTTATAAGCTTTTGACTGATACTGATGAGTGATGTTGAAATATTATTAATAATTAAATTATAATAAAGAAAAATTTATTTAATCTATTTCTGATAAGGACCAAAGTTATTTATTCTCTCAGTAAATCTTTTTGGGATTTTTTTAGATCCTGGTGAATTTCCCAAGTCCACTACGCTTTAAATGGGTACCTGACTTAAAGTTGGGGGAGTAAAGGCAGTGGGCGTAGTGCTAACCACTCAATCCCTTTATTATATACCGAGGCTACTGAAGTGAAAGTGAAACAGATGAATTCTACACTTCATCTGCACCAAATGAGCCCTTTGGGGCTTAAGGGCTATTTACTTTAGTTTGTATTAAATTTGAAAAAAAAATTTAAATTCATACACACTAAACTATAAATTGAGGGGGACGGGTGGTCGTGCGGTGTAAAGCGCTCGACTGTTGACCGGAGGGTCCCGGGTTCGAATCTTAGTGAGAACCTTGGGATTTTTTCAGGTCCTGGTGATAGTCTCCAAGTCCACCCAGCTTTAAATGGGTACCTGACTTTAAGTTGGGGAAGTAAAGCCGGCTGGGCGTTGTACTAACCACACAACCCCTTCATATGCCGAGGTTATAGAAACAGATGAATTCTACACTTCATCTGCCCCGATGACCCATTAGGTAGGGATGTGCCGGATCCGTTGTTTCCAACTGGATCCGGATTTTCTTATTTGAAATCCGCCGGATCCGGATTATTATTCCGGATTTTGGAACTTTGCAGATACCGGTAAATCTGAGGGGTTCAATGCCTTCTGAACAGTTGGCCTAAATGGCTAAATGACATTGGCTGATTGGAAGTTGGAAGTGAAGAACTTTGAAATAAATTAGAAAATAGAAATTATTCAGAAATCACTGAAATCAGAATATAACGCAGATTGATAATAAGTTATTATCCATATGTAACTAAACTCGCTGTTAAGTTCTAACTCGCTGCAAGGTCAAAGGAAAACAAATTTACTATTAGTTTATTACATTCATTACTTTGGCACTTGCCACTTGGCAGTGTAATTTTTAACTATTGTAGTGCACTAATTGTTTTGAATCATCTGAGTTCATCTCGTCTTATCATTGGCTCATTGGATGATGGATGCTTATTGCTTATTGTTATTGTTCAAATGTTCAAAGTTTATGATGTGTATTGAAATGGATAATTAATTGGAAAAAAAATATAACAAGATTGAATTGAATTGAGATTTGAGAACAATAATTCTGTATTTCTGTACTTTACAAGTTTGAAAATTGAAATACAAATTTTAATGAGTTCAATTGGTATTTGACAAAGCCGATTTTCAAGCCTAAAGAAGTAAGAATAAGATGTTGATAACTAACTAATGACTATTAGTTTGTTAACAGTGTTTAGTTACTCCAAGTCCACAGCCAAATAATGTACACATTCCAGTGATACCACACAATTACAGCTGAGCGCCGCGGGCCGCGGCTACGTCATACAGTCGTTTAAACCAAAGAGCACAGATCATAGTGCAAGCGAGAATTGCCGAAGATGGCTTGGTGACATAGAGATCACCAAAGACCTTTAAATTTATACTAGACCGCTAACATAATGTTAATTTTTACTCAAAAATGATACACATTTTTAACAATTGAGTGAACGATAATATAAATCAAAATATAAATTAAAATTACGGTAAATTTTTTGAAAGCATATTTGACTTTTAATTCCTTGTTTAAATAGAATTATAATAACCTTTATTATAAAATAGAATTAAAAAAAAAAAATTGGGAAGGAATTGCTTTTAATGGAAGACGTTACGTTAGGGTTAGATTACCAACTCAGTGACTATTAATTAGTGTTAGAGAATTAGTGTTTCTTCATGGAAATTTCAGAATGGAAAAATATTCTATTTTTCATTTTACAATATTTAATATTCATATTTGAACTATTTTTCAACAGGAAATCTCGTGGGTGATGCATTTTAATTTAATAACAAAGAAGACATCTTTTCCATCTCTCAGAGAAATCTAAATAACTTAAATGTTGAATTTATCAAAAACCATTCATTTCTGTTATTTATTTTGTTATGAAGGTGGCGGGCTAGCGGCCAGGCGCTTCGGCAGTATAGTTGCTTATTATTTCTGTTACAACGTCATTGGTGATTGTGGTTAAGATGATGTCATGAATAATAATTACTCATCCCCGCACTATCATGTATGGGATTGGGCCGATTGGCCACTATTAGCGGTGCTGACTCTAGCCTCTGGTATGTTAAAAACATTAAACAAGCGCAACGCTCGAAACAATCGATTAATGTATCGTGATCGTGTGGAATTCGGGAAAGAGAATTACTTTTATTTCAGATTACGATCCAGTGAGTCACTAAATCTGGCAAATTCCGAAAACCGGTATATTCCGGAATCCGGTTATTCTGGATACATGTAAATCCGGCGGAACCGGATTTCACTGGATAGTGCAAAATCTGGCGGAACTGGATTCCGGCACACCCCTACCCTTAGGGTAAAGGGAACTTTACTTTTTTTTTTTTTTAAAAATATAAATTAACCTGTCTTGTTTGGTCAAATAAAAATTTATAACTAATTAATTATTATTAAATTGCTCATTAAATATTATAATGAATTTTTTTTGTTAACTATCATTTTTATTAAACTTTTAATAACAGGTTTATTGATTTGTTTATAATCTTCCACCTATGTAAAATTAAAAAATAAATGATTTAATTTCAGTTTCCAGAGTTTGATGATATTTATTGTAAATATTGCTTTTCATATGGCCTAGATTGGGCTATTACATCTGTAAGTATAATGCCTTAGTGGTAAAATAATTCTTTTTTTTTGCATTCATAATAAAGATCATATGTTATTCCTTAAATCCATTAGTGGTTTAGAAGTTTCTTTTCTAGTTCATTTTATTATAACATAAGCAAGACAGACTTTTTATTTTCCCCCAGAAGTGGGAGGGAAACTATGGGCCCAAATGCTGTCCAGCAAGGTTATAGAATATTTTTTTCTCTGAAAACTAGGTGCATCTTATTGTCAAGTGCGTCTTAGAGTCCCTAAAATACATTATTCTCATATTAATTTCTGGAAATGTTATAGTGAAAAGATAAACATAAAATATAGCATTGTGAAAAAAAAAAAACTTTAACTTTAATGCACTGATCTTTTTTTGTTTAAGTCTTATAATTAGAATTAATTACATTTTTTTATGACTTTTTTTGAATTTGTAACTTGCTTATCCTCACTGGAAAAAAGTGTCTTCTAGAAATTTTGTCCATTTGGAAGAAGAATATATGCTTTCTCACCTAAATAGAGCTTGAAAAATTTTGAAATAACTGCTTCTTTCTCTACAAAATATTAGTTTTGGTACAGTCTGTTAGAAGTTAGATGATTGTAGGGCTATGCTATCTATTAAATTCTGTTCTGTTGTAATGTTTTTGCATGCACACATGTGCACTGCCCTCATCGCATCACCCTTTTTTGATGGAGTAAATATTTGTTGACGAATCTTTTTGTCGTCCCTTGTTGGAGAAATAAGCAATTAAAACAACAAAACAGAGATTCACTAATGTTATTCATGCATCATATTTGTTTATATTAATATTGCCACTAACCACTCAAATTGTTTACAAAATAAAAAAAAAATAGGTCGCATATCAACATGAAAAGTGTGCTATCAAATTCAGCTAGAATTTATAATATTGACAAATTTAAACATAAATATGTCAGGAAATAAATCATTAGCTTATTTTCCCATCTTTTCTGTTAAACATCTGGAAATCGCATCAGAAACATAGCCATTCATGAAGATAGATAAAAGAGTCGACTGCCTTACCCCAATCCCTTCTAAAATGACTCTAGTAGTAACTTTTATTATAACACAATAAAAATTTGAAATTTAATGTGCTGCAAATATAAAGTACAAATCTTTGGAACCATTTTGCCACTCAAGGTGTTTACTAGTTTTTAAAATGGGTTTACATCTACACTGGCACAAGGAAAGGCAAAAAAACCAATGAAGACCAACACCGCCAGCCCAAGATGGTGGTCACATTTATATTTCACCTTAACAATGTCAGAATGTAGTTTTACTAACTTGATCTTATATATATTCACAGGGTCTCGAAGAAAGCATTACACAAATCACAAAGAAGAGTAGAGATCAATATCAGAGATTTGTATGGAATTTTCCAATAGATGCAACATTTAAAAGTACAAGTCCCTCTGGTTGTAAGTTCTACCGATGACTTTTGTATTTTCTGGCAATGCTATTTAATTTGTGGCTTTTTCTAATGTGTTTAATTTTTGTTTTGTTTGTCAATGAACAAATAATTCGAGTAAATAATTTTTAATTAGTGATATATTTTTCTTGCTAATTAAATGTATTCTTTGGACCAGGGCCCCAGCTTATTGTGTATTGTTATGGACTTGATGCATTCGGAACTGATGTTGTACGTGGCTATGGTGTTTGTCATGTGCCCATAACACCTGGCAGGTAAATGCTGTTAAAATTTGCATGAAATATAATTTATCTTTTATAATTTTCATCTATCACTAAGTAGGCTTTTCAAGCACAAAACGTGAATGATCTGAGAAAAACCATCTCTTGAGTAATTCAGTATTTATATGTCACTACTAACTATTGAAAATTGACATGTTTTATCAGACACAGGCTCAAAATTGCAATGTTTGTACCAGAATCATCCTCATTGTTCCAAAAGTTGACAGCATGGTTCTTGGGTCGACGACCAGAGTATGTGAATCCTAGAGTGGTTGCACAAGGGGAGGGAAGAGAAGGTAATTTGTTTGCAGTTATTATATTTGAAATTAAAAGTAACTAATAATTTTATTTTCAATTTCCCATTCATTTATTTTCATTCCAGGTATAATATTATTTATCATTTTTTTTACAATTCAAACAATATATTAATAAATTTACAATGAATGTGGTTTTTTTCGCTATGTAAAAGAATCTGCATAAACTAAATTGAAACTATTTTACACTCAGATTGTTAAAATGTAACTTGAAAAAAATATCTTTTTTCTTTAAACAGTAACTAGAGTAAGAAGTCAAGGTTTTGTGACAGTATCATTCAATGTCATTATGAAAGATATGAAGAAACTTGGCTATGATATTTTGCCATCTGATGTACAGAATCCCACAATTCCGGACAATGTAAATAATTCAACGACCTTAACATCGTAACACTATTATAGAAAATAATTTCAGTGATAAATAATTTTACACCTGATATATTTTTTCAAATTAGTTTTAAAATTTGTTATACATAAAAGCGGTAATATAATTTCTTAACGCACACTAAAAATATGTTTAGACTAAAATCAAAATGAAAGAAAATGCTACATGTAATAGTTTCTACATTATTTTTTACCTTTTCTATAACTGCAACAGACGGTTCTCTTTGTACCTATGACTTAAAATCTGTACATTTATTTATTAAATACTGA
The DNA here is from genome assembly GCA_021962125.1 of Bulinus truncatus. Lineage (NCBI taxonomy): Eukaryota > Metazoa > Mollusca > Gastropoda > Planorbidae > Bulinus > Bulinus truncatus. The sequence continues at coordinate 1,384,262 of JAGDYQ010000146.1, read as the reverse complement.
TGTATGTATTATTGCTATTAATCTGTTGTATATTCATGGATTTATTTTCATTGATTTTCTTTGTAATTAAAAAGAAACTGCAACTTTTTTAAGAGTTTATGCAACACATTTTATGTACAATTGCTGTAAGTAAGAAAGACACATTGATCCTGTAATTTTATTTCTTCCTGTTGACTTGGTTTTATAAAAACTACTGTTTGTCAAAACACATTTATCAAAAAAATTATTCCTTATTATTAAAATACAGAGCCGACATTACATTGTGCTAAGTTATGTTCCCAAATGCTTTTGTTTTATGGTAGGTCAATCACAGCAGGCCATAGATTTAATGATACATTTGTAAAATGATATTTGTACAGTAAGTTTATTCTGATATAAATGTAAAGAATATTAAAATTGATCAGAATCTTTTATTATTTTCTAGTCATCAGTTATTTTAGATTTGATATTTTTAAAACTATTGAAGTTTCAGTGTGAATAGGTCAGAGTTCAGTGATTTCAGTATGGCTGCTATTTCACTTCAATATCAGAACTTCAGCTTTTTAATTTTAAAATATATTATGCCTTTTTAACACTTTTAAATAAAACTCATAACTTTTTCATTGATATTTAATTGTTTGAGATCTGGGGATGACTATCTTTTATAAAGGAAAGTGTCATTGGAGACAGGAAAACAAGAACATAATTAATATGATAGATTTTTTTGTCAAGACTTTATATTGTGATTCAGCAATCTGTTCAATTTTTATTCTATTTTTCACTGCCATACTACAAACTATGTTAAAAACTGAGACCTTTTTGACTTCTGCATAGCAGATGTAAACTAAGATCCATCCTCATAGAACGTGTCTTTATATTCTGTTGATGAACATGACTGAGCTTATTTAATATAAATATTCAACATACAACTTTAATATCTTTATATTACATGAAATAAATGTACATTTTTCAACTGTTGTGTTTTGTAATTTTTGTAATTTACCTATTGTATTATTTTTAGAAAATGAAGTCATAGTCCTGTAGTACAAACCACAATCCAATTTTTAAAGAAATGTTTTATTTAATTCTCAAAGCATCACATTTGACATTCACCAAAACAGATTTCCCATATTTAACTTTTTAAGCTAAAACTAAAAAAAAAACAAACACATTAAACTTAACATTCAAATGTAATTAACAAAAATTAAATGTTCAGGTTTTGACCTCAAACTGCAACTTTTTATCCGCAGTTTGAACAAGTGAAGAGGTATTGAAACTGATGAGTGCTGTTGCATGTATATGATCACAATAACAAAATTTTTGGGTAGACGATTTAAACTTGGCATCAAGGGTGATTTAACTAATACAGGAAAATTTCAATGGGCTGATGAAAATGGTGTTAAAGAAAGCCATTTATGCTTTAGTGTCATGGATTTGAAACCTTATTATCATTTGCACCACTTATTTCTGAAAAGATCATATTTTTTAACTTTTCATACCTCCCCCCCCCCCCCCAACACACACTTTCTTCAATAAAAAGTCTTCGATCTTGTAAGTCCAGTGCACTTTATTTAGTTCTCCAGAAAAAATTATATTTTTTTTTTTATTGTTAGTAAATGAAGGCTATTTGCAAATTTAAACAAACAAAAAAAGAAAATTAAAAGTTACAAATGTTGCATTAGGTTTGTTTGGTTTGAAAAAGACAAGTTTCAACCTTTGGCAGCCATCTAGGAAAAAAAAATATTTTGCTCTAGTAGAATCAATGTTTATCCTATAGAGAAATTTTTAGTTTTTAGAATGAAATTTTGCATTCTGAACACTTTTCTGCTCACATAAATATATAATGGATTAAATATTAGGTTTGCAAAGTTTCATCCCATAATAGTGATTTTTTCCCTCACAATTACTGCTGGTGATATTTTTCCCTCACAATTACTGCTGGTGATATTTTCTCTCTCAAAATTTCATTAATGAAAAAAATGAATCGCCAGCAGTAATTTGTTTTCTAACATTTTTTAGTTTTCTTCTTTTACTAAAACTAACAATTTGTTGTTAGAAAAAAAAAACTTGCAGTACACATAAGAAATACTTTGTTCAGTGCATTATGCCTTCCTCTACACCACCTATTATGAAACCAATTACAGGGCTCTTTCCTCTAATTACACTGGTCTACATGAAAAAAAAACTGCAAGTAAAACATTATGAATTTCTGATAGCTGGTTAAAAATGATAAACTTTGATGTACTTGGTTTGTGTGTATTACGTCAGGTTTTTGAAAAATCCTCAAAAGTGTGTTAACAAGGTTTATGCTGATATCTGTCATGAAAATATTTTAATGACTAATTTTATCAGAACCTTGGACAGCAGGTGTAGCCTATTTTAGTACAAATGTACAATATAACCACAGACAATGATATGTGATCATATCAATATGTTGCATGTGATCTACCAATTATTTGACTTATTATATTGTAATAATATTGAAGGTCTTCTCACATCTATGGGAATTGCTTACGATGCCAATCAGTGCAGATTATTTATTGATTCATCAAATCTAGTATGAAAGCATTTCTTTTATTTAATGGAAACACAGTATCGTCACTTCCTGTGGCACACTCTGTAACACTGAAAGAGACGTATGAAAACATGAAACTGTGGCTCAGTTCTTTGAATTATGACCAACACAAATGGTTGATATGTGGGGATTTAAAGGTCTTAGCCATCATAATAGGGCTCCAAGGAAGGTATGCAAAATTTTCATATTTTTTGTGCCTCTGGGATAGCAGAGCAGACTGAGCGTTATGCAAAGAAAGTGTGGCCACCAAGAGGCCACGCCAGGAAGTTACAGTGTCAAGTTACAGTGTCAAGTTAAGTGTCAAGTTACAGTGTCAAGTTACAGCCTCTGGTAGAAGTACATCGAGTCCTCCTTCCACCATTCCATATAAATTTATGATTAATGAAAGCTTTTGTCAATAATATGGACATACTGGCTCTGGATTTCTATATTTGTCAGACAAATTTCCACATATAAGTGAAGTAAAGTTGACTGCATGTATCTTTGTTGGACCGCAGATATGAGAAGTAATGAAAGATAAGGGGTTTACATCTAAATTGGCCTGGAATGCTTTCAAAGATATTGTCAACAATTTCTTAGGTAACTCCAAGTCACAAAAGTCTTGTTAAGAACATGGTAGCCAAATTTCGGGGTTTAGGTCGCTGCATGAAAGTCAAGTTGAACTTTTTGGACTCCCACGTTGACTGCTTTCCTGCAAATCTTGGTGCATACAGTGAAGAGCAGGGTGAAAGGTTCTATCAGGACGTTTGTGTAATGGAGAGTCGATGGAATGTGAATATGATAGCCGACTATTACTGGGCAATGAAACGTCATAATCCTGGTGCTGCTCATAAAAAAAAATCAATGATTAGACAATTCACAGAGTGATAGATAATTAATAAATGTAAGTCTGCTTTTATAACTTCCAATAGTTTTCTGCATGATTTAAGTTATTTTGTTGCTGGTTTATTGACTTTTTCCTATATATTGTTAGATGTCAAATTGCAAAAATGCTTGACGTGGTACAAAACTTTGGATTACATATTTGGAATCAGTATGAAATGTTGTGTAAGAAACATATTAAAAAAAAAGAATCTGTTATATAACTTATTAAATGTTAGCTGGAAGCTTGGGAATGTACCGTATTAAATGTTAGCTGGAAGCTTGGGAATGTACCGTATTAAATGTTAGCTGGAAGCTTGGGAATGTACCGTATTAAATGTTAGCTGAAAGCTTGGGAATCTACCGTATTAAATGTTAGCTGGAAGCTTGGGAATGTACCGTATTAAATGTTAGCTGGAAGCTTGGGAATCTACCGTATTAAATGTTAGCTGGAAGCTTGGGAATGTACCGTATTAAATGTTAGCTGGAACAATAATGTCCGTGTACTGACTCTTTGGCCGGTCCTTGGTTAAATACACATACATATTTGTCTCCTAATTTCTTCCCCATTTTGTTAAAACAACATTTCCCATCATCCCACACACAACCTCTGCATCGCTACAAGGCCATCACAATGTTCATCCCAGGATGTTGGTTTAGAGCTGTGAGATATTTTCTGTAAGTCTTTTTGTACACTCTTATCTGGGTTTTACATGCCGCCTTTCAACCGTTTTAAAAAAAGACTTCAGCATGTTTGATCGTTGACCTCTATGCCATGTACTTAATTTTCTCCGGTCATTTTTTTTCTGTCTATCTTGATTTTTCTTTTCTTTCATCCTTTCTAATTTGGCTATTTTTTGCTGATGTAGCGATGAAAGATAAAGTTGGATTTGTTTTAAATTAGTTGTATCTAGCGTTGAAAGATAAAGTTGGATTTGTTTTAAATTAGTTGTATCTAGCGATGAAAGATAAAGTTGGATTTGTTTTAAATTAGTTGTATCTAGCGATGAAAGATAAAGTTGGATTTGTTTTAAATTGGTTGTATGTAAGAAGTAAAAAACAATAATCTTTGATTCACAAAAAGATCGTCTCACGAATGATGAAATGCAAAGTCAATTTATTTCATTAAAACATATCAAATGAATTGTTTTACAAGATTGTAGCAACTTTTTTTTAAATTGGCAATAATCTCGTCGATAAAATTTTACACACATACATACACACACATGTAAATACATAATACACATACATACAAACATATATACATAATACACACATACATACAAACACACATACATAATACAAACACACATACATAATACACACATACATACAAACACACATACAAACACACATACCTAATATACACATGCATAATACAAACATACATACAAACATGCATACTTACATAATAAACACATGCATACAAACACACATACATAATAGATACATACATAGATACATAATACACATACATACAAAAACAAATACATAATATACACATGCCTAATACAAACATACATACAAACATACATACTTACATAATAAACACATACATAAAACACACATACATAATACACATATACATACAAACATACACACCTACATACACACATAGGTTTCCACATACATACACACATAGGTTCCACATACATACATACACACATACATACACACACATACATACTTAAATACATTCCCATATACATACGCACATATATACACAGATGCAAGCACTCACACGCACACATACATACATACTCATACATACACATACATACACTCATACATACACATATACATATACGCATACACACACACATACATACTATAAGCCACATCAATACTGTAAGCCACATCAATACTATAAGCTACACGAATGTCAATCCTTTGTTATGTCTATATAACTAATCTATGTAATATGTAAAAAAAATACCAAATATCTTTCAATCATTAAAACGAAGGTTAGTTGACTGTGCAACGAAAAATCGAATAAATTGTAAAACTACACAATTAAAGTGTACAACTACACAAAAGAATATTCCCAAATCTATTACCTATATATTTAATTATATACATATTTATTATGTATAACAGACTAGTATAATTTAAATATTAAATCATCAATAAATGTTTTCGCTGTATTCGCACATTATATATTTGTATTTATTAAACATTATCCAGTTGGCTGCATCCATGGATCAATGATATTACAGACGAGAAAAAGCTTACGAAAACTTATGGAAATCGGCTAAATATATCTCTCATGTACAGTAAGGTTACATAACAAAACACAAAACATAACCTCATCATTTCAAAGTTGTCAACAAGCCAGTAGAGCGAGAAATAGATAAACAAGACAGCAGAATTTGTTTTTTTTAACATTCCGATCCATGTTTTGCATCCTGTCAGTCAAGGTATCTTCTGTCTGCTTCCACACACCCAACTCGCAACCAACCCATATGTCATCATTGCTGCTTGCTGCAAATCTCTCTCATTTGTTGATGTCACAGATCTGTTCAGCACAGGTCAGACATGGAGACATTCGATTGATGCTCATCCTATATGCAACCAATTTTACCAATTTAATACAGATTTGTTATGTTGAAATAATAAAACAACAGTGGACAACTATGTCATCTTTCGGGAATATTTTTAGCTAGAAGTAAAATGAAAGCTTCACCCACAACTGATTTGGTTTGTCCTTTTTAAAAACAACAACTTAAAATAGTATAAACATGAATAGAAAATATATGTTTGCTTGTACATGTACTTAATACAAAACAACAACATTGTGCAATGTATTACACATGTCATCAAGGGGATGATATCCTCTACTAACAATCTGTATTGTTATCTTGTGTTCACTCCCTTGGCAAGTGGCGGCAACGTTATGAAGACAGTCTTTCTATCGTGCGGGTTTTTCGAGTTTTTTTATCTATACTATTTTAAATTTTAAATTTTGGGCTAGGGGGTGGGGGTCGAATGGTCGTAAAAGTCGCTATTATGAACCCGAGCCTGGCTATGTAGTGACTATGAAGTCACAACATAGCCACTACATAGTCACTACATAGTCACAACATAGCCACTACATAATCACTACATAGCCACTGCATAGCCACTACATAGTCACTACATAGCCACTGCATAGCCACTACATAGTCACTACATAGTCACAACATAGCCACTACATAATCACTACATAGTCACTACATAGCCACTACATAGCCACTGTATAGCCACTACATAGTCTCTACATAGCCACTGCATAGCCACTATATAGCCACTACATAGTCACTACATAGCCACTGCATAGCCACTACATAGTCGCTACATATCTACTACAAAAGCCACTACATAGCCACTATATATCCACTACACAGCCACTACATAGTGACTACATAGCCACTACATAGCCACTACATAGTCGCTACATATCTACTACAAAAGCCACTACATAGCCAATATATATCCACTACACAGCCACTACATAGCCACTACATAGTCACTACATAGCCACTACATAGTCACTACATAGCCACCACATAGCCACTATATCCACTACATAGCCCTGTGCCTAACATCTAGGTCTATAAGCCCTATGCCTAACATCTAGGTCTATCAGCCCTATGCCTAACATCTAGGTCTATAAGCCCTATGCCTAACATCTAGGTCTATCAGCCCTAGGCCTAACATCTAGGTCTATCAGCCCTAGGCCTAACATCTAGGTCTATCAGCCCTATGCCTAAATCTAGGTCTATCAGCCCTATGCCTAACATCTAGGTCTATCCGCCCTATGCCTAACATCTAGGTCTATCAGCCCTATGGCTAACATCTAGGTCTCTCAGCCCTAGGCCTAACATCTAGGTATATCAGCCCTATGCCTAACATCTAGGTCTATCCGCCCTATGCCTAACATCTAGGTCTATCAGCCCTATGCCTAACATGTAGGCGATTTTGAATCTTTCTCTTTTTTAGGTTGCACTGGTTTACCCTGCACCCTGGGCATCAGCTGACCTCAATTCTTTCTTTACTTTAAGGATTTCCCTATTTGGACGTAGCCAATTTTCAGAGTGAGCACTTTAGCCTCGAGGCGCCCTTTATAACTAACTATATTTATTTAATTTTCTATCATTTCGCCAGCTATTATATATCAAAATAAAGGTAAAGTAAACTTTATCTAAACTTTTTGCTTACATTAAAAAAAAAATAATTATAAAATATATGTTTAATGTGCATGGAAAAATATTTGGGACAAAAAAATTAAACTCACACTCAGACACTATATGTCTGGGGTCGGAAGGTCCGGTAACCAGTCCCCGTGAGGCGTGGGTACCACGTTATGAAACTTTGGTTTAGAGTAACTGTGACAGTTGCACGCAATCTAGTCAGGCTAAGGTGATGTGGTGGTAGATCTGTTGTGTTTAAATAAAATAAAATAATAATAATAACAAAACTTGTTTTGTCTGAAAATTACAGAATGTGGAGACTGACTTAATGAAATGTTTACTGACTTAATGAAATGTTTACTGACTTAATGAAATGTTTACTGACTTAATGAAATGTTTACTGTTTGAATTGTAAACAAAAAAAAATTAAATATTTCTTTTGTTGTTTTTTTTTTTTAAAAAAAAGATAATTTGTGGCTTACGTCATCGACTTTCTAGAATATTTAAAACATCGGCAGCAGTAAACACGTTATTTAGATAGCGATGGTCTCTGTCTGATACAACTTGCTGACGTTTACAAGAGAAACAAAAAGAACAACCTTTATTAAGGCTGTAAGGTGAAAGCTACCTGTTCTTGATTGGTATCTTACCTGAAAAAGTTAGGAATTTTTTTTAGGTTAATTTCTGACACTTTTTCTTATCTTTTTGTTGCACTTAACTTAAAGTACTTAATTTTATTTATGTGTCAAAGAGTCTATTAGTCACTAATTTCCCTATTTGTTCACATTTTGTTAATCAGTAGGAACTTTTCAGAATCAATGGGGTGTGTAGAGCTTCCTTCAGTATGAGATAGCTCGCTACTACATTGGGACGTATGCAGCCGCCCTGTGTATGAGATAGCTGGCTACTACATTGGGACGTGTAAAGCCACCCTGTGTATGAGATAGCTGGCTACTACAGTGGGACGTGTAAAGCCACCCTGTGTATGAGATAGCTGGCTACTACAGCGGGACGTGTAAAGCCACCCTGTGTATGAGATAGCTGGCTACTACAGTGGGACTTGTAAAGCCACACTGTGTATGAGATTGCTGGCTACTACAGTGGGACTTGTAAAGCCACCCTGTGTATGAGATAGCTGGCTACTACATTGGGACGTATGCAGCCGCCCTGTGTATGAGATAGCTGGCTACTACATTGGGACGTGTAAAGCCACCCTGTGTATGAGATAGCTGGCTACTACAGTGGGACGTGTAAAGCCACCCTGCGTATGAGATAGCTGGCTACTACAGCGGGACGTGTAAAGCCACCCTGTGTATGAGATAGCTGGCTACTACAGTGGGACTTGTAAAGCCACACTGTGTATGAGATTGCTGGCTACTACAGTGGGACTTGTAAAGCCACCCTGTGTATGAGATAGCTGGCTACTACATTGGGACGTGTAAAGCCACCCTGTGTATGAGATAGCTGGCTACTACAGTGGGACGTGTAAAGCCACCCTGTGTATGAGATAGCTGGCTACTACAGTGGGACGTGTAAAGCCACCCTGTGTATGAGATAGCTGGCTACTACAGTGGGACGTATGCAGCCGCCCTGTGTATAAGACAGTAAGGCTTGTTACTTCTTATAGTATGTTTGAGTTGCAGGTAATTAAATTAGTCATCCCATTAGCTCATTAAACAAATCACAATCAAAAAATGTCCCGAACTGGGAGTCTCATGTTGTCATAGAAAGCTGTACATGCTCACTGTTTTGTTGTTCCAGGGGCTCTCAACTATTTATTGTCGCTACAACGGGGAACTATAAACTTTATTAAACAAAAACAAAAAAAGAAGTTACTTTTTGAGGCAATATTTGCTATCTTATATATATATATATATATATATATATATATATATATATATATATATATATATATACAAATATATATTAAACAATATTAAAAGGAAAGGGTTTGTGTTACACCAAGTGAAAAGCTGCCCATTGACTGAACGTTTAAAGTTTGATGATGCTATAATGGAAAAAAAAATCAATGTCGAAAATCGATACGTAATAGACTTAACACTTTGTCAGAGTTTCTAGTTCATACTCACCATCATCATTATCATCACCATCATCACCATTATCCCGTTAACCGATATGGTCGTTTGACACATCATCAGATGTTGTACTTCCATTATCCTTTCTGTGGGTTTGTAGACTTGGTGGCGCACATCTCCTCTCTAAGTCAATGGAGTATATTTTTCATATAACCAGGAATTGAGTCCAGTACCCCTTGCACGTGAGTCGAGTTATCACCAATCACTGTAGTATCCATGAGTTATCGCCAATCACTGTAGTATCCATGAGTTATCACCAATCACTGTAGTATCCATGAGTTATCACCAATCACTGTAGTATCCATGAGTTATCACCAATCACTGTAGTATCCATGAGTTATCACCAATCACTATAGTATCCATGAGTTATCACCAATCACTGTAGTATCCATGAGTTATCACCAATCACTGTAGTATCCATGAGTTATCACCAATCACTGTAGTATCCATGAGTTATCACCAATCACTGTAGTATCCACGAGTTATCACCAATCACTGTAGTATCCATGAGTTATCACCAATCACTGTAGTATCCATGAGTTATCACCAATCACTGTAGTAACCATATTATTCTGTTTCCAGTTTCTAGCTCATTATTATGTAAATGATGCGAGCTAAAGATAAGCACTAGTAATTTTTATTGTAATGTATTCAGCGGCGTAACGAGCTGAACTCGCGCCCGGGGCACATTACCTTTTTAGCGCCCCACCTATCCGAAAACCACATAATATTGTATGTAAAATGTACCATTTGGCGCCCCTTTGTGAGTAGCGCCCGGGGCATCATGCTCCCTGACCCTTCACTACGCCACTGACTGTATTATAGATTAGTGTTTCTGGTTCTGTTTTTAGTATACTCTATAAGGGTGGAGATGTCAAGTTAGCTTAATGTCTGCCTCTTTCACTTTGGGTGCTCACTCCTTAGACACAACTCAATAACCAATCAAACAAGATGCATTGTTAGCACAACGATTTATTTACGTAAATGTACATGATAATACAACAACTCCGTAGGCCTACATGAAAACACTTCTAATGTCCACAATAATTCACTAAGTCCATAAATGAGAAATCACTACGCCTCTACACTTACCAAAGATTCTGTAACCGTTCCTAAGTTCGACTTTTACTTGCTGTATCTTACGCTCAACCAACTCTCGTCGCAATTCTATCTCATAACAATTCTCCTAACTAGTGGACTTCATCGCCACATCCACGCTACTCCTAAGCTCATCCCTCAACTTCCTCGTCAGTAACTAATATATCCAAAATCCAGTCGTATTTATACTCCTAACATCAGAGCCTTAATTACCCTATTTACGTCACAGTCTACTTGAGTATTGTCCTCAGTATTCTAATCTCTCGTGTCGACATTGTTAACTCTCATAGACCTTTGTTCTTTACTATTCTGTTGTTTTCTCCCCCTCTGGTCTTAAGTCGTCTGTCACCTTGTCTACCATTATTTGTATCTCTCCTACTTGGCTCTAAATCTACTCTAGTTCATAACAATTCGCATCATTGACGTTATTTGATGTTATACACATACAATCAGTTCCACACCTACCCGACACTCGGGTGGTGCAAACAACTTTTGCCCACCCCTCCTCCCCTCATCATAAGCTTCAAAGTGATTTATTTTCAGTGTGATTTATTTTCAGTGTGATTTATTTTCAGTGTGATTTATTTTCAGTGTGATTTATTTTCAGTGTGATTTATTTTCAGTGTGATTTATTTTCAGAGTGATTTATTTTCAGTGTGATTTATTTTCAGAGTGATTCATTTTCAGAGAGATGGTATAAATTCATATTGAAAAGAAAACATAGATTACTAATTTCTTTATTTTTTGTAACTATACTTATGAAGTTTTGAAGTAAATGCTTTGGTAGGCCACCATTTTAAATTGTTATCGTGAAAATGTCTGGTATAACATTAAAATGTTGTGATGTCTCTGATGTCCGATCATATTTCAGGTATAACAATCAAGTGTTTATATGTCTGTGTAGGTCAATATCCGACCTAATTTTTTTGTAAAATACATATTTCAAAATGTAAAGCGAAGCTATAATTGATTCAAGAGAATCTTGAATTTCTCGGTTACTTTTACTTTGAAAAATGTCCTTGTGTCTTGTGCTGCCAGTTATTTTTTCGCACACATGTTTCCACAGCTTACATTTAGCATCGTAGTGTTTCCACAGCTTACAGTTAACTCGTATTGTTTCTAAGTACAAAAATTTTGTTTTCAAAATTCTGCCTTCAATGTAGGAGTCTGCCACCCTTCACAGGCTGCCACCATGGTGATTTACATGTACCAGAGGCGGCCTTGGTAGTTCGTGGAGGCTAAGGCGGGTGTCGTTTGCCTGTCCTAGTTGTAAAGTTATTAGCGGGGCCTGCAATAAACGTTTAGTTTTGTTCCAGTTAGGAAACAAAAAGAAAATATCCAAGCGTGGACGCGGGGCATAGAGCTTTCTCCTTAGGCCTGTGCTGAATGTGTACAAGATTAGACCACAACCCAAGGCCTCTACTACACGTGTACACGCAGACTAGACCACAACCTAATACCTCTACTGTACGTGTACACACAGACTAGACCACAACCTAAGACCTCTACTGAACGTGTACACAGACTAGACCACAACCTAAAACCTCTACTGCACGTGTACACAGACTAGACCACAATCTAAAACCTCTACTGCATGTGTACACAGACTAGACCACAACCTAAAACCTCTACTGCACGTGTACACAGACTAGACCACAACCTAAGGCCTCTACTGCACGTGTACACAGACTAGACCACAACCTAAGGCCTCTACTGCATGTGTACACAGACTAGACCCAAACCTAAGGCCTCTACTGCATGTGTACACAGACTAGACCAAAACCTAAGGCCTCTACTGCACGTGTACACAGACTAGACCACAACTTAAGGCCTCTACTGCACGTGTACACACAGACTAGACCACAACCTAAGGCCTCTACTGCACGTGTACACAGACTAGACCACAACTTAAAACCTCTACTGCAGTGTACACAGACTAAACCACAACCTAAGGCCTCTACTGCACGTGTACACAGACTAGACCACAACCTAAGGCCTCTACTGCACGTGTACACAGACTAGACCACAACCTAAAACCTTTACTGCACGTGTACACACAGACTAGACCACAACCTAAGGCCTCTACTGCACGTGTACACAGACTAGACCACAACCTAAAACCTCTACTGCACGTGTACACAAGACTAGACCACAACCTAAGGCCTCTACTGCACGTGTACACAGACTAGACCACAACCTAAGGCCTCTACTGCACGTGTACACAGACTAGACCACAACCTAAGGCCTCTACTGCACGTGTACACAGACTAGACCACAACCTAAGGCCTCTACTGCATGTGTACACAGACTAGATCAAAACCTAAGGCCTCTACTGCATGTGTACACAGACTAGACCACAACCTAAGGCCTCTACTGCATGTGTACACAGACTAGACCACAACCTAAAACCTCTACTGCACGTGTACACAGACTAGACCACAACCTAAAACCTTTACTGCACGTGTACACACAGACTAGACCACAACCTAAGGCCTCTACTGCACGTGCACACAGACTAGACCACAACCTAAGGCCTCTACTGCACGTGTACACAGACTAGACCACAACCTAAAACCTCTACTGCAGTGTACACAGACTAGACCACAACCTAAGGCCTCTACTGCACGTGTACACAGACTAGACCACAACCTAAGGCCTCTACTGCACGTGCACACAGACTAGACCACAACCTAAGGCCTCTACTGCACGTGTACACAGACTAGACCACAACCTAAAACCTCTAATGCAGTGTACACAGACTAGACCACAACCTAAGGCCTCTACTGCACGTGTACACAGACTAGACCACAACCTAAAACCTCTACAGCACGTGTACACAGACTAGACCACAACCTAAGGCCTCTACTGCACGTGTACACACAGACTAGACCACAGCCTAAGGCCTCTACTGCACGTGTACACAGACTAGACCACAACCTAAGGCCTCTACTGCACGTGTACACACAGACTAGACCACAACCTAAGGCCTCTACTGCACGTGTACACAGACTAGACCACAACCTAAGGCCTCTACTGCACGTGTACACAGACTAGACCACAACCTAAGGCCTCTACTGCACGTGTACACACAGACTAGACCACAACCTAAGGCCTCTACTGCACGTGTACACAGACTAGACCACAACCTAAGGCCTCTACTGCACGTGTACACAGACTAGACCACAACCTAAGGCCTTACTGCACGTGTACACACAGACTAGACCACAACGTATTAAAGTGAACGAACACGTTGATGTTTATTTTATTCATTGTTGTTGGTAAACAAAAAATGCGAAGACTAATATTCAGTTATCTTCAAACAAAACACGTCAACAGATTCGAAACCGATGGTTATCATTCAATAGTCTAATATCAATACTTTTCTTCTCTTTCCATTTGTTGCATCAGAACACTTGCCCTTCCACGTTTATCTATAATCGCTTGCCCTGCATTGAATTGTCCAATACTGAACATTCTATTTTATTTTCCTTCTTTAAACATAGTTATGATTGTTATTTGTAATGTGGCATGCACATTGTAGTTTACCGTCTATTAGAAATTTTACTCTCGGTGCCAACATTCGTCAGATGTCTACAAAATTTTCACCTCCAGACATGTCATAAAAAATAGCCATTGGCATTTCTTACTGTATCACCGGCTAAGAGTTATTATTGTCAATCTCCTGACAAGATAATAGTTGTTTTGAATAATTGGACCACCGGGGGTTAAATTTGCATACTTTAATGACAGACAAATCAATCACACCCACCCCCTACCCTTCACCAAAAAAAAAAAAACAAAAAAAAAAAAAATCAAAACAACAACAAACACCCACATCTGACTGGCCAGGAAATGAATAGTATTTTCTTTGGACTTAATGCCTGACAATCTGATTTTCCTTCTCGATATGTCTTAGATAGACCATCTCCAGGGACCGGTGGTTTGTGCAAAGGTCAAGAGTGATATCTTCTGCACTGTTTTTATAAGCCACTTTAGCCGACACATACATCAGCTGACAGTGATATGGCTGATGTTGTCAACTCATGAATGTATAATTTATTACCTAACAAAATTGTTATTGAAATAAAATCACTCCGCCTGAAGCTAAAACAATTACGCTCTTGTATTTTAAAAAAAAAACAACATTGGACTATATCAAAATTAAGTTTATGTTTGATTTATTCTTTCAATTAGTTCAAGTGGTTTTAAATATCATTGCAGCAAACTATGCAAATATAAACTTGTCATTTGTCATATACGCTTTATGTATTATTTCATCCGTTGAAAATTTAACATGTCAATATATATAGTCAACATATATATATATATATATATATATATATTATATAAGCAAAGTCATCCAATAAGCTTTTAAGACTAATTAGTTTTTTAGTTATTTAGTCGATCAGTCAATATATCAGTGATTTAGTAATCAAATCAGTTTGCAGGCATTTTGTTCAATAACACTTTGTTACAGAGTTTTTGTCCTTTACCAGTAATTATTTTCATGACTATTTATAGTGGCAATGACGCAATCTGGGTCGTGAAAACCAGAGGCGTGTGTTTGTATTGCGATCAAAACTCGATCTGTAAAATCAGTAAAACCAAAACTCGATCTGTAAAAACAGTAAAACCAAAACTCGATCAGTAAAAGCAGTAAAACCAAAACTCGATCTGTAAATCAGTAAAACCAAAACTCGATCTGTAAAAGCAGTAAAACCAAAACTCGATCTGTAAATCAGTAAAACCAAAACTCGACCTGTAAAAACAGTAAAACCAAAACTCGATCTGTAAACGCAGTAAAACCAAAACTCGACCTGTAAAAGCAGTAAAACCAAAACTCGATCTGTAAATCAGTAAAACCAAAACTCGACCTGTAAAAACAGTAAAACCAAAACTCGATCTGTAAACGCAGTAAAACCAAAACTCGACCTGTAAAAGCAGTAAAACCAAAACTTGATCTGTAAATCAGTAAAACCAAAACTCGACCTGTAAAAGCAGTAAAACCAAAACTCGATCTGTAAATCAGTAAAACCAAAACTCGATCTGTAAAAGCAGTAAAACCAAAACTCGACCTGTAAAAGCAGTAAAACCAAAACACGATCTGTAAAAGCAGTAAAGCCAAAACTCGATCTGTAAAACAGTAAAACCAAAACACGATCTGTAAACGCAGTAAAACCAAAACTCGACCTGTAAAAGCAGTAAAACCAAAACTTGATCTGTAAATCAGTAAAACCAAAACTCGACCTGTAAAAGCAGTAAAACCAAAACTCGATCTGTAAATCAGTAAAACCAAAACTCGATCTGTAAAAGCAGTAAAACCAAAACTCGACCTGTAAAAGCAGTAAAACCAAAACACGATCTGTAAAAGCAGTAAAGCCAAAACTCGATCTGTAAATCAGTAAAACCAAAACTCGATCTGTAAATCAGTAAAACCAAAACTCGACCTGTAAAAGCAGTAAAACCAAAATTCGATCTGTAAAAGCAGTAAAACCAAAACTCGATCTGTAAATCAGTAAAACCAAAACTCGATCTGTAAATCAGTAAAACCAAAACTCAACCTGTAAAAGCTGTAAAACCAAAACTCGATCTGTAAAAGTAGTAAAACCAAAACTCGACATGTAAAAGCTGTAAAACCAAAACTCGATCTGTAAAAGTAGTAAAAAACCAAAGTAAAGATGCCAGTGGTACGTGAGTAGTTGTTTTGTTTCAGACTTGCTTCCAAATAGTTTCATTTCACGCATATCCATTTTGATTGACGCCATTGTCCAAAACATATTTAGTCTTACTTTACAATGTCCAGGTTTGCGATATATCAATTAAAGAAATTCGAATGAATGGGAAGTTCCTGAGCTATTACTAACTTTGTAATAAGAGACTGTGTCTCCGGACATCTCTCACTGAAATCGTCAGCTAAACATTGAATACTTGGTAAAAAATAAGTAGCGAATGAGTATGAATTGTATGCACACATGTGATTGGTCTAGAATGAGTATGAATTGTATGCACAAATGTGATTGGTCTAGAGGTTGCATATAAGTATTTCTCTCTCTATTTACGAAGGCCGCCAATATTTTCAAACAGTAGCATACAGCTATAGAGGCCGCTGTTGCTCACCAGCAGGCCCACCGACAAAAATTTCGGGCCCCTGGACAGGGCTGTCACGGGTCCCCGTGCTGATAATAATATTTTAAAAAGTTGATTGGCCAGCTCAGTCCGGGCCCCTAAAACTCGCCGGGCCCCCTGAACATTTGCCCCCTGCTCCCCCCCCTCGGCTGCACTGCTCACCAGTGATTTATGACATAAAACAGATCCTTTGTGGGACTTAAAAATGTAAGATTTAAATGTTTAGCATATTTTTACACAGCTAAAATGTTTTACACTTTAATACAGTATGTCAGCGCAGAGAGATACTGACGATTTATCAATTCTTCACTACCCGTACTCTGTGAAACCTGTAAAACAGGTTAACTTGAATTCACTTGCACTCTTGAGGTTTTTTTTAAATTATATTTTTTTTTAAAAAGTGGTACAATTATGCAGATAAGGAGCAATGTTTGTTGACTTCTTATCAGTTTTAGATAAAAACAAAGTTAATAAGACAACAAATTATGATAATACAAGCAAAAACTACGATGAGTCTCAGAATGGGGTCGTTCAATTATTACGTCACGTCGTATTGAAGGGGGATCACTGGTGAGACATAATATGACCGGGGATGATTTCACAAAATTTAGGCCTTGAAATTAAAGCAGCTGCATGTCATTTACAATAATACTAATAAATTTATTCCATATTAAATGTGTCCATGACCCCCAGCAAATAATCCACTGAAGGAATAGAAATATGGAAGCCCAAATCAACACATATTATATTCGTTAAAATATCTAATAGCAATGCCAATTATAACTGTCACATGAGGCAATTAGGAGATTCCGTAGTTTCATTAACCGACTTTGACACGCACTTTCTAATACAGCGGTTCTCAATAATGAATGTTTGTTATTTATCTTTAAAATTAATGAAGTTTGTATTTGCTTTCTGTTATGTAGTTTTTGTTGGCACGTGGATCACTATAATATCCCAGCTCTTATAGTGTACAAGTTTGAGAACCACCGTAATATTGTGTTGAACGTACTCCAGAGCTTATGTGATAGTGTCTCATGATCTGTTAAACTCTCAAACCCAGTATTAAACAACTAGCTCAAAGCAGGCTCGATTTGCCGCCGGGGATGCCGGGGATATCCCCGGCACTGAGGACTGTCATCCCCGGCTCTGCTTTAATTAATATCATCCCTGCCGGGGATAACATTTATCCTTGGCTCTGCAGAAAATTTTTTTCAACCCCGGCACTGATTTTTCTTAAGGTTAGCCTAATGTAGGGAATTGATTTTATAGTATTACTACAAATATTAGATGAAAAACACAAACAAAATCAGCTGATTTGAACTACGCAACACTATTTCTGCTAAAAACTCTGTAAATAACACTCGTCTGGTTGTTTGCAGATAGTTTTATGTAAAGCAAACTGGCCAAAAAAATTCTGAAGAACTTATGTTGTATGGAGATCGTGAAATTATAGAACTTCGCAAATTAAAAAAAAAATTGAAGCATGTCATACTTCAGCCATAGTACACCAATTTCGCATGACAAAGGATGGTCATGACGCTGACACAGAACTTAATGATTTTTTTAAACGATTAGATGTTCTGCCAATATCTAGCGCAGAATGCGAGAGAGGATTCAGTGCAATGAATTTAACACACATCTCTTCGCAATACATTAGAAGTCGAAAGCATCAAATACTTGCTGTTTATTAAAATTAATGGTCCATCACTTCAATATTTTGATGTAGAGTTGTATGCCACAATGTGGTTAAAAGACGGAAGGCATTCTGCCTGCGATGTACCTACCTTCTGGCAAACCAACTAAAGAATTAGTTATGGAACAGCGTCATAATTTGTTGAAATAACTGAGACAATTAGGAATAATGGAATATTTGATTTCAACAATCAGAGAATGAATTAAAAATTTGCATTTTTTGTTAAAAATAAATTCATTACTTGTCCTATTAATGTGCCGCTTCAAATTTGTTTGAACCAACGTGAACTATGTTAATTAAGATTCACTAAATTTTCTATTATTTTTGTTGGTTTTGCCTAAGATGCAAATCGAAGACCCTATGAAAATAAATTAGTTACTTGTCCATGGTTTGTAAATTGAAGATCCTAAAAAACAAAATTGATGGCATTTTACTGCCGATGGGGATGCTGTGGATAACCCCGGCACTGAAAATAGTTATCCCCGGCTCTGCTTTAGATTTTTTCATCCCCGCCGGGGATGACATTTAATCCCGGCTCTGCAGAATTTTTTTTTCATCCCCGGCACTGGTTTTTTCTTAAATCGAGCTCTGGCTCAAAGCTAACACATTACATATCC
Organism: Bulinus truncatus; assembly: GCA_021962125.1. Classification (NCBI taxonomy): domain Eukaryota; kingdom Metazoa; phylum Mollusca; class Gastropoda; family Planorbidae; genus Bulinus; species Bulinus truncatus. The sequence goes on along the minus strand of JAGDYQ010000146.1, from coordinate 1,365,045 downwards.
ATATCTTCCAAGAAAAAAAGCTTTTGAACAATTCTTCTACTTGGTATAGCAGTGCTCTTTTTATAAAAAAAGGTGCCGGAACTATTTATGTTCGTCGTGTCATAAAGAAATAACACAATGAAAATATAGTGCAGTACGGAAAAAAAGGTGCCGGAACGCCATTCCGTTGCGTTCCAACAGAAAAAAAAGCACCGGGTGTATGTGTTCACTCTAAGCTGTGCTCATGAGCGGGAAGCACACACATATTACAAATGAGCGCACCAATGTTTCGGTTAATCGAACGATTTCTCTAATTGGTACCAGTCATATCAGTGTTCACTCTCCTCTTCATGGTACCAGTACAATTGTTATGCTTAGCAAGCCAATATAACGCCATGTTGAACACAGCATTTCAAAAGTTGCGCTTAGCCAATATGTTTTGCCGCATACAGCCTTCGGAAATTTAGAGGGAACATTGCTTGATGCATTCAAACGTCATAGGTAAAGTAAAGATGTATGGAGAACTGTACACGTCTTTTAAAATGTGTGTACCCTAATAAAATCCTCTCTATGTCTCCCGTGGTGCCTCCATGGCCATTGCACTATCGGCTATGGTGAGGATGAAAGAAGGTCACCCATAAAAACCGTTCCATTAGTCGTTCATAGGATCTAAGAGATTTCATCTCCTCCTTACAGGGATATCACACACACACACACACACACACACACAAACACTAGGGTGATTCAAAAATATTTTTTTTGTAATTTGATATTGCATTGTTGTTACATTTTTTCCTTTTATATTCCTATACTTTCATGCAAAATTTTATTGAAAATGAATTACATTTAGAGGTCGCTCATCGAGACTGAAGTTTATAGTATCTTCTTTAATGACATTAATTTTTATAATGTAAACATTAAATTAAACAATAACTTAAAATCAACATTAAACGTTAATTACAACGAATTAGACATATTGAAATGGTAAACAACATAAAATATAATGGTATGCAACAGTTACTGATTGTTTACTCATATAAACGTTGTATTATAAACATACACAATACACTTAACTAATGATCGTCAGTTCACGCTTCTTATATAACTACAGTGTTCTTTTCTTCAAATTTGGCACTCTCTGTCTTCTCCAACTTGCAGCAATCTCTACATGTTAAATTCCGTTTTAGTGAGTGACTTATTAAATGATGACATCAGTGCAACTGACTGCTCGACTGCATTATTAACGCCTTAAAGGAATCAACAATACACTTAGCTTCAGCAAATGACGGCAATTGATCCCAGGATAATGGATCAACTTCATCGAAGCTGGTATCAATACCGACTGAACGCATTGCAGATAGTGATGAGTAGGGAGCGACCGATATGCCTTTTTACCGATAGTCCGATACCGATATTTTTCCCCAGCATTTTTACTGATACCGATATTTTTTTAATCAACAACAATGCCAAATACGTGTTTTTCTCGTGCTATAGTTCCTAATCTAATGACGTATGTCAACCCATGTTCACCACTTCCCTGTCATATTTCGTAATACTTCGCCCACACGTAAGTCTTGTTTACCCCCCCCCCCCCCCCAACTTCCCATCCCAAAAAAAAAATACACACAGATGTTCACTAATTGTATCATTCAAGGTCATACATTAGAATTAAAAAATGCCAATCCTATTGTTTCAAGGTCATACATTTTTGTGGACGTGACAATTTCTGTGTACGGGTTTTTTTTTCCTTTTTTTAAAATCTTGTTTGATCTGGTTATAGAATTGGGTTATTTACGGATTTTTTTTTTTTGCAACTCTGTTGTGAAAAAAAAACAATGTATCGGCAGCCAAAAAACGATAGTTAACCCATAGTGCCAGCCCCGTAGCCAGGGGAGGCACTGGGAGCCGTGCCCCCCCCGCTAGGTGTGGAGTGCCCTCCGCTTAAAAAAGAAGAAAAAGAGGAAAAAATAAAGAAAAAGTAAAGGTGCCCCCTTGCTTGGTATTGGTGCCCCCCTGCTTACTTTGACCTAGCTACGGGCCTGCATAGTGCCAATATCGGTTCGACTATCGGTCACTCCCTACAAAAATCGGTCGATCCGATATTAACCGATAGTGCCAATATCGGTCCGATACCGATACCGATCCGATTATCGGTCACTCCCTAGTGATGAGGTACCCACAAAGTGATGCAGTTAGTGCGGTTCTACACATTAAAACACTCCATCCATCCAATCATCGCCAGTCTTCAGCATTGCTTTAGAAACTTTTTCATGCAAGAGAAAGCACCTAGACTACTATACCAAAGATGGTTTTCAAATTTCCTTTTCGCAGCATCAGACACCGTTTTGTATATGACAGAATTTCTTGAGATCTGCTTGAATAACAACAGATCATTAAACGGAGGATCACGACTCACAGGACATGAGATCCAAGCTTTGGCATAAATAAGAGTCGCAAACAAGCAGAATTCTTGCAAAATCTTAACCTCTGAAGGTGTGAGCTAGAACTTATTTCTAAACAAGTAGATCTTGAAGCAATATATCACTTTCGCCATCCAACGAACCATATGGTAATTGCCTAGCGCATGAAAGTGGTACGGTTGGTTGCTTACACTGACGCCAAATATCAACAATCATGTTTTTATCATCCCTCTGTAAACTTCACGCGGTATGTAACTTGAGGCACTTGACAGACTGTCTTGCAGGAATGACACAGCACTGTGTTTATGTTGCACCATAAACGGATCACCTAGTGTCGAATCCTCTAGCGGACTATACAGCTGATGATACAATATTAGGCCGAAATCGTTTAAAACGTTTGAACAGTGGAATGTTAGGGCTGTTTGTGGAACCACAGAGAAAAAACAACTCCAATGATCAGTTCCTGCACATGATGTCTGCAGGCAAAATGTAACAGCTCCTCTTGCAACAATTTACATGTCCCCTTAGTAACACCAATGTTGACGGATGTTGCGTCAAAATACAATCTCATCAGATACCTCACGTAGTCTTAACAGCTGTATTGTTGCATTGGCTTGTGCCTTACCAGCACAGTTTGTATTTTAGCTAAACCTAAAATCTTCTCAACTTATTTCCCTGTTAAAACTACAGCTTACCTGTCTACATGTGACTTGTGATAATAGAAAACCATCTTCATAGCATGACCCAAGGCTAGTGAGACATCGCTAGGCAGACAAGAATCCGTTTGTCCAATCAACCAAACTCCAGTTATACGTCTTGTCAATACACTTTGTGAATTACCACTTGATGTGGATGCCATATCAATTCAATAATTTGTAGTTAGTTAAAAACTACTTTATTATCCAGCAAACTTGAATAATAAAATTAATTATAATCTAAAATTCAAACATCACGGTATACTTTTAAATTTACAATGAACTAAAATTGCACTATTGCAAAAGCAAGCAAGAGACACATCAGGACTGCTACATTAACTCATACAGCAAAACTTCGGGTCACTTGAGCGACCTCTAAAAGTGGTCATTTTTTTAAAAAGTTTAGTTTTTCTTGATTTGCTTGCCAAAAGGAAAAAAAAGAAACCAAAATTACAATCGGAGACATTTTTTTTATTATGCAATGATGAACCCCCCCTCACACACATCAACACACACACACACACATCAACACACACACACACACACACAAATATACTACCCATCTTAGCGTTCAATCAACTTTCACGAGAAAACAAATTTGAGCGATTCGGAGGAACATTTGCACAAAAATTTACATTTTAAAGTAGTCGAACATGTTTTCAAATTGTGAATATATTACATTATGTACTTTTTAAAAGTAGTCGAATATATTTTCAATTTGTGAATAAATTACATTATGTACATTTTAAAAGTAGTCGAATATGTTTTAAATTTGTGAATATATTACATTTTTGCTTCAAATCTTAACAAATTGGTTTACTCGTATCCAATTTAATTCACTTTTATAAAATAGTTTGATTTGTCTTTCCGGGTTGTCAGAAAAGATTTTTTTATATGCGATTTTTAAAAAGATAAACAAAAAAATTCTTGATTCTTTTAACAATTTTAAACACAATTAGATGTGCAATCAAAAAAAAATAAGGCGTTTCAATAAAAAACATTCCATTTCCTTTCTGTTGTTCGTATCTCGGCGAAAGCCTGAAATGATAACAAAGAGCTGCAGGCGTTTTCAGAATTAAAATAAATGAGGGTCCTGGGTTCGATCACCGGTGAGGTTCTTGACATTCATCAGGTCATGGTGAAAATTTCCCCCCATGTCTCCAGTGTTGACTCCATGGTTTTATTCGATCCTTACAGAGACTGGACATGCTGGAAACAAGTGGGTCCTTTGTGTCGCTTTAGTTTGGACCTTGATCTTGTAATAATTGAAAACAGTTAAGATAAAAAATGTAAAAGATGAAGGAATTTGTAAACGAATAAAACAAGGATTACTTTCGTTAAATATTTATTCCAGACGCGTCACTGATAGAAAGCAAATAATATAAATTCTATTCCTTTTATTTTTTTTTTTAAGTCGACGCGATCTTTCAGAGCAACCAGCTAAACTAATCATATATTTCGAAAAACAAATGTCATCGACAATAAAATCTTTTATTTATATATTCATGTTTTTTTTAGAAAAAAAAAACGAATTAGCTGGAGCTGCTGTTTGGTTTTCACCCTAAAAAATAATTATTGTAAATATTAACTGAATCTTAATTAGAAAACTGATTTTGATAAGGCCTGTGTCAGGCAAACCTATTTCTTGAATTGAAATAATGTGATTCTCTCCATGTTTGTCAGTTCCATTTGTTTATGTCACATGACATTTATGAAAACAACAACAACAACAGACACGGAGGGGAATCTCTCGGGAAAGTACTTTTTTTAATTTCTTGAAACCAGAGTGGGATAGGGAATGAACAATATAACTTGAGAACAATAACAGATGATAAATAACAGATGAACAATAGCATATGAACAATAGCAGGGTAACAATAACAGAAGAACAATTACATATGAGCAATTACAGATGAACAATAACAGATGAACAATTACAGATGAACAATAACTGATGAACAATAACAGAAGAACAATTACATATGAGCAATTACAGATGAAAAATTTCAGATGAACAATTACAGATGAACAATTACAGATGAACAATTTAAAAAATAATGATAAAGAAGAAAAACTAGGCGGCCACTGTTAAGGGAGCCCCTATCGGTACTGCCCTTTTCCAGTCACAAGGGCGCTTTTCAGGGGCCTCGGCTAAAATGTTGTAACAGTTGGGGGTTATCAGAGAGGGCATCAGTTTTCAATAAACTATTTGGGGCTCATTATTAGCAAACAACAACAACATCAATTTAACTAAAGTCCTCCAAATGTACCTTTGCTTAAGAGCCCCCCCCCCAAATGTAGCTTGTCCATGCCCCCCCAAATGTAGCTTGTCCTTAGGCCCCCCAAATAAACCTTTGCCTAGGGCCCCCAAATAAACCTTTGCATAGGGCCCGTCAAAAATGCAAGAAATGCTCTGCTAGCACTAATACTGACATTGACATCTCGAAACTCAATGTTGTAAGACATACTTGCAAAAACTTAATATAAAACCAATGTATCAGGCTGGAAGCGTTTTAAACTCTTTGTAGTCAATGATGCATTCTTTCACATCTCGACTGTGTTATGTTATTTCATTGTGGCACTGATTTTACATCTTGACTGTGTTATGTAGTTTCATTGTGACACTGATTTTACATCTTGACTGTGTTATGTAGTTTCATTGTGGCACTGATTTTACATCTTGACTGTGTTATGTAATTTCATTGTGGCACTGATTTTTCATCTTGACTGTGTTATGTAGTTTCATTTTGGCACTGATTTAACATCTTGACTGTGTTATGTAGTTTCATTGTGGCACTGATTTTTCATCTTGGCTATGTTATGTAGTTTCATTGTGGCACTGATTTTTCATCTTGACTGTGTTATGTAGTTTCATTTTGGCACTGATTTAACATCTTGACTGTGTTATGTAGTTTCATTGTGGCACTGATTTTTCATCTTGGCTGTGTTATGTAGTTTCATTGTGGCACTGATTTTTCATCTTGACTGTGTTATGTAGTTTCATTGTGGCACTGACTTTACATCTTGACTGTGTTATGTAGTTTCATTGTGGCATTGATTTATATCGTCACTGTATACATCTAGTAATTTTCCTAAATAAAAATAAATTGACGTCTTTATTGCATTACTCGTGTATTATAAAGACATTTTTTTTGTTACCTTTAATTCCACAATGTGAGCGATTTTGAAGATTATCTCGCGTCATGCCTGAGTGGCCGACAAAATGAACGCAACAAGATTGACGTAGAGATTTGAATTCAAGGCTGAAAATAAAACTGAAATGAACTACTAGACATCTCGCTAGCTTAGTTTTTTTTTACAGCAGGTCTGTCCTTGAGCTTGTTAAAACAATGGTTGAGTACACAGCTAGGAGACAATCTTCCAGGGTTGCCAGATATTTTTTTTTAAATAAGCCGAAACGCACCAAGAAAGTAGCCAGAAAACCGCATAATTTGGAGAATACATCCACCAAAAATAACGCCAGCGAAAAATTGTATTATTTACATGTTATACACGTGTTATTTATGCACCCTTTAAGTTGGACTCCTGTCTACGATACGTCGGTTAGATGAAAGGTTTCATAAACAAAGAGACCTTAATTACTTTGATAACCAAACAGACCTTAATTACTTTGATAACCAAACAAACCTTAATTACTTTGATAAACAAACAGACCTTAATTACTTTGATAACCACTATGCTCCTAAAATCATTACTTATTTCCCCATGTTTATTGAATTTTCCTCCCATTTTGGACTCGTCGCTGTGAAGATGTAAGAATAAAAAAAAATGATTACGGTTAGGGTTAGGGTTTACTTTGCACGAAGTGGCGGTAGCCGGCTATTATTAGGAAATCTCTGCAATTAGTCGGAGCTAGAATCTTCTTCTGACATAGAACCAGGGACCTGACAAAACACGGCCTGCCTCTTGATTTCTCCCTTTCAGTCATCATAAGTCATTCCCACAAGTCATCGCTGGGGTCGTCCAGGAGTCACGCTGTTCTCACAGATGTCCACGGTAAAGCAGCTCAATTGTCGGCCATTCTGGCCAACCTAATTACTTTGTAAGATGGTCGCAAGAATCCTGGCCATGATTGTGTTCTACGTCACTGGGGATAATACCAGCCATTAGTGACTGCGGCCGGTGAGCTAGCAGGCAATCTTCACAGGAAAGTGCCTGTCAGAGCCTCTTAATATCAGCCCCCGTGGTGGAGCCGTGAGTGAGGCAATACTTGGGACACTTCATTTATTGTGCGTCTCTCCCCCCACCCCATGCAGTTAGTCTCACTTGATGCTGGCTAACAAGCCATCACAGGTCTGGATAGTGGTGGTGTAGGAGTGGGAGGCGGTGGTGGACTTCGTTGTTTCATGTTTGTACATAACGAATTGCGTCATTGACTTAGTTGGACTCAGTGTCACATTATTACTTCATAAACTAGTCTAGTTTGACTTTTTGACAGATTGTTTTTTTTTATATTATGGCTGATATACTTTAATGTTGTACATCGTAGAATCGAATATTTTTTTTCAGATTATTTCGTAAACTATGAACTTTTCCCCCTTCCCCCCACGATCTCTTTATGAGTGTATTTTTGTGTATATGTATAGTGTATGTGTCAGTATGTATGCGAGAGATGTGCATGTTTGTATGCGCGTGCTAAAACTGTTAAATTTGAAACTGAAATTTGAGTTTTCTTTTCCCTTTAATTTGATCACTAATTGTACGCTTTTATCATATATCAACACTCCTTATTTACAATTATTAAAATGTAATTCGAAATGTTGGGCAATTTCAGAGGAGTGTAACTCACGTTAGAGGCACCCCCGGGGGCTCAACTTAAAAATGCCGCTCCGTCCCTGCCCCAATTCAAGACTAAAAAAACAACTAATTTGTTTAGCCTATTATAATAATCAACTTAACGAGTGCCCCCCACCCCCACTCCATCTAATAGTGGTCAAAACAACACAGTTTTGTTGAAAGTCTGTAATATAATTAGAAAATATGTTCATCTCTATCCTTCATTATATTTTTCTTAGTCCTGCCATGTCACATTTCTAACAATGGCAAGCCACAGAATGATAAATTACGATTATAAAAACAAATGATGTCATTTTTTTTTGTATCTCTTTCATGTTGTTTGGAATGTTTTAGATCAATTGTCAACTTTTTCTTTTGTTTCTATTCATATAGTCCGATCTCACATGACTGTGACCTGTGAAGTCCTATTAAAAATGATATATTTATCTCTTAGTTCCTATAAACCAGTATCAGACGGTTTGTGCAATGCCCTTTTTTTCATGTTCACAAAATTTGATGGTGCAATGACCAAGGAGGTACCACGAGAGATATGGAGGGAACTTAAACCATGACCTAAACATTCCCTTTGTACTCAAAGACGTTCAATCCTGGAACTCTAAGGTTGACAGTCTTGTGCTTTACCGCACGACCATCTTTATACTCTAAGAGATGACTTTAATAGAAATTTCATCATTCTGAAACATTGTCAAACCTGCAAAGATGTTTATAAATAAAGCTTCATATAGAAATATTGAAGATTTCAGATCTTCATGATCTTTTTAATATTATGCAAGGAAGAGCATCAATAAAAATGTCATAATTTGGTGGCAACTAAATAAAAAGTCATAAGTTGGTGGCAACTAAATAAAAATGTCATAAGTTGGTGGCAACTAAATAAAAATGTCATAATTTGGTGGCAACTAAACAAAAATGTCATAAGTTGGTGGCAACTAGATAAAAATGTCATAAGTTGTGGAAACTAAATAAAAATGTCATAAGTTGGTGGCAACTAAATAAATATGTCATAATTTGCTGGCAACTAAATAAAAAAATCAAAAGTTGGTGCCGACGATCTTTTTCATGTCGTCATAAAAATTTGTTCATTTTTGTTTTTGTTTCAATTCTTTTCTTCTTTAAACTTAGACATAGTACTTGTATTGTCAAACTCAAGTCTAAACGCAATAATGCACCCAATGTAAGCGTTGAGCTTTTTTTAAAAAAATTAGTTCCTGTTAGCTGAGCGATATGTAAATATTATTTTAGTAAAATAAATCCAGTCTAATATAATACATGGGATGTAAATAACTGGAGATGTGATGCTAGGTTCGGCTGAGCAAACCCTGGGGCACGGGTTACAATCTCAACAAGCACAGTCTCCCGCCGTGCCTCCTTAGACATTGCACACTGAACAATGATGAGATGAAAAAACGACTAGTGTAGTACAAAAGTCACAACGAACAAAAGCTCTCAATTGGTGTTTAATTTATAAGAGATAAACATCTCATTTTTCAGGGACTTAAATAATAATAAGGTTTTGCGGGAAAAGATGAGGAATAGGAGTTGACGAACTTTGTCTCAGGAGATTGAGAAACTAGGAGTTGAAGAACTTAGTTTCAGGGGACTGAGAAACTAGGAGTTGAAGAATTTAGTTTTAGGATATTGAGAAACTAGGAGTTGAAGAACTTTGTTTCAGGGGATTGAGAAACTAGGAGTTGAAGAACTTAGTTTCAGGAGATTGAGAAACTAGGAGTTGAAGAACTTTTTTTCAGGGGATTGAGAAACTAGGAGTTGAAGAAGTTAGTTTCAGGAGATTGAGAAACTAGGAGTTGAAGAACTTTGTTTCAGGAGATTGAGAAACTAGGAGTTGAAGAACTTTGTTTCAGGAGATTGAGAAACTAGGAGTTGAAGAACTTTGTTTCAGGATATTGAGAAACTAGGAGTTGAAGAACTTAGTTTCAGGATATTGAGAAACTAGGAGTTGAAGAACTTAGTTTTAGGATATTGAGAAACTAGGAGTTGAAGAACTTAGTTTCAGGGGATTGAGAAACTAGGAGTTGAAGAACTTAGTTTTAGGAGATTGAGAAACTAGGGGTTGAAGAACTTTGTTTCAGGGGATTGAGAAACAAAGTTTAAATAGTGCACACAACACAGACGAGAGATTTTTTCATTAACTTGGAATGAATGAGACCCGCGGGCTTTAGTTTGTCGACCGCAACAGAAAACATTAATAATATTTCGCTCAACACTAGCTACACGCACACATATACACAGAGTTGCGGCTAATGACCAAACAATTGTTACTTACGTCAGTTTGATTGATCAAAACACGGAGGCTGACAGTGACGCAGTGAAAAATGAAAACTTTGCGATTGGGGTGGGGGGGGGGGAGGGAAAGGTAGCGGTGATGTCCGATGGGTGGGTGCCCAACGCTTCACTCCGGGGCGATGTTCACACCACGGGCAGACGTGTCAGGGACGAAATATTTACATTAGTCGGGAAGAGCAAACAGGAGCATATTGAGACCATGATAACTGTTCAATTTGTTGTATACAGGGGGTGTGGGTGTGGCTGGGGTGGTGGGGGTGTGGGTGTAGCTGGGGTGGTGGGGATGTGGGTGTGGCTGGGGTGGTGGGGGTGTGGGTGTGGCTGGGGTGGTGGGGGTGTGGGTGTGGCTGTGGTGGTGGGGGTGTGGGTGTGGCTGGGGTGGTGGGGGTGGGGGTGTGGCTGGGGTGGTGGGGGTGTGGGTGTGGCTGGGGTGGTGGGGGTGGGGTGTGGCTGGGGTGGTGGGGGGCTTACATTATCTGCCCTTGATGTGGGCAACAGGGTGTTGCAACAGTTTTAACACTGACATCTCAAGTTGTTGATGACACCAGGAGTCGAGCCAGATGTCACCAGTTTCTGTTGTGCCCCCAGTGTAAAATTATTAGATAAAATAATATTGATGATTATGCAGTTATTTTTTTTTTCGTCACTTAATTTGTGGCTGACGAAGACCATAACGAATAGTAGTATTAGAAAAGTTATAAATATGTTACAACGTGATCAATAATTATGATTATTTACAATACAATCAATAAAAATTATTATTTACAAAGTGAACGATAATTTTGATTATTTGCAATGTGATGAATAATTATGATTATTTACAACGTGATTTTGTACTTAATATAATTGCTCAAGTACTGCTTTTTATTAAACTAAATTAAAACCAGTAAATAAATGTCATAGAATATAACGAATGTGAGATGGATGAGGATACGACAATAAAGGATGTGTAATGACGTGTTGAACTGCACGCATGTTAAAAAATAGAAGCTGTAATTGAAATGTGATATGGCATTGTTTTGATGTCATTAAGCAAAATTAATAAAAAATATTTGTCTTAAAACTTCAGTTAATAAAATCTCACGAACACACGTAAATAACGAAAATCCCTACGAAAAAATAAATAAATATAATTTTAAAGTTGGCCTAGAAAAAAAAACCAAAAGCACGAACGGAAAACAAAATGAATAAAATTTAATTATTTGTTCAACCTTCTAGTTATTAACATAAATTGACGAAAAAAATCTAGGGTAAATATAAATAGAATAATATTTGGCTTAATGATTACAAAAATAAATATTAAAATAAATCATCTGGATCAAGTAATCAAAGACAAAAGACAAAACAAAGAAGTATTTTATAATCACAGATTATGATTTATGTAATCTGTGGTTTAAGATGAACCTAGAAACTTGTAATCTGTATGTTAGACCATGATACTGATTACACTTTTACACAGACTGTGTTTGGCTTTATTGACGTGCAGGGAAAGATGTTACTGTGGGTACATTTATATCTAGATACCTAACTTAGCCTTGCTAAGAACATGATTATTTCTAGACCAACAATTTTATTTGTTAAGAACATGTTTACATCTAGACCAACAATTTTATTTGCTAAGAACATGATGATTATATCTAGACCTAAATTCAATTTGTTAAGAACATGATTATATCTAGACCAACAATTTTATTTGTTAAGAACATGATTATATCTAGACCAACAATTTTATTTAAGAACATGATTATATCTAGACCAACAATTTTATTTGTTAAGAACATGATGATTATATCTAGACCTAAATTCTATTTGTTAAGAACACGATGATTATATCTAGACCTAAATTCTATTTGTTAAGAACATGACAATATATAAATCAACAACTAATTTGTTAAGAACACGATGATTATATCTAGACCGACAAATCTATAATTTAAAAGATCCCAAAGTGCTGAGCAGGTTGATCATGATAGAATAGCCACTCAGATTAAATTAAAGCTATGATCAGTTCACAAGATTTACATTGCTAGCCTTAAAAAATATTACTGCTCAGATTTCGTCGGCAAAGTGTTATTTTGTAACCTACTTAATAGGAACCGCATCCTAAAAAAACTATGAAGACTGCGGCCATTCTGAACATCTTTCCCACAAATTGACAACAAAATAAAACTATGAAGACTGCGGCCCTTCTGAACATCTTTCCCACAAATTGACAACAAATAAAACTATGAAGACTGCGGCCCTTTTGAACGTCTTTCCCACAAATTGACAACAAAATAAAACTATGAAGACTGCGGCCCTTCTGAACGTCTTTCCCACAAATTGACAACAAAATAAAACTATGAAGACTGCGGCCCTTCTGAACATCTTTCCCACAAATTGACAACAAAATAAAACTATGAAGACTGCGGCCCTTCTGAACGTCTTTCCCACAAATTGACAACAAAATAAAACTATGAAGACTGCGGCCCTTCTGAACATCTTTCCCACAAATTGACAACAAAATAAATAAATAAAATATATTTCGAAAGCGACGGGGAAGTTGAGTGTTTTTTGTTGGGGGTCCATAACAACAATTCATTGTACCCCTTTGGCGGCGACCCTGCCCAGAGGCGCAACTAGACCAAACTTTCAGGGTGGGGGAGCAAAAAAAATCACTTGTATTAAAAAATCACATTATTTATATATTTGTATTTTATTTTAAACAAATTTGGTCTAATCTTTTAATTTTTTTTATTTCGGAGGGGGCAAATGCCCCCAATGCCCCCCCCAGTTGCGCCACTGCCCCTGCCTCTGAATCTTAAATCTTTTTATTTTCAAGCTTGCCACCCTTTTTATTTGAAGTGGTCCCAGCAGCTAAACTAATTATCCTGCAACATTTATCTTATCTAATTAGTCTGTTTTGTATGGGGGAGAGGACCCCTGGGGGGTGGGCTGGGGTGGTGGTGGTAGAAGGGATCACAATCAACTGCTTGTCTAAGATATTTTAAATCTGGGCTGGAAAAAAAAAGCCAAAACAGAACAAAAATTCACCGTAAAAGTTAATTGACACCATTCCAATGATTAGTAGCTGTCAATGTAGTAGTTCTTATGAAAATAACGAAGACAGTAATTAGCTGCCAACTACTGGTGACAGTGTCCTGATAAATCACTTGACTATATCAGAGACGGAGATTAATTTTTTTTTTGTTAAAGGGCAGACTATCACGAGACGGGTTTTATTAGTTAGAGTTAACGTCCTTGACTGTAAGATGATCTTTATTATTTTAAAGGATGTTTTGTGTATGTGTGTGTATGGGGCTACGTGTGTGTAGGTGAGTGAGTGGGTGTCGGGTTGAACTCGCATTATTATATAATATACAGTGTAAGTGACATAATGTTTTATCTTGTTCTGTAATGAACATGTAAATGACATTATGTTTTATATTGTTCTATACTGTACATGTGACATAATGTTTTATATTGTTCTATAATCAACATGTAAGTGACACCATGTTATATGTTGTTCTATCGTCTCTGTCCTAAGCATGTAAATAGCATATTGTTCTATACAAACATTCCATCTTGATCATTTTAGCCTAAGAGACGTACTGATAAACATTTTTTTAATTAGTTTAATTTTTTTTAAATCTTTAATAGCCAAATGTCAACTACGCTTAAAATTGTTGTAAAAGGAAACAATAACCATATTGTTATAGTAACAATATATTGTATAGGTTTGGATTAGTTAGTTTTAACTGTAAAAATGATTTTAGCTTTAGGTTTGGGGCTGTCCATTATTTATGTCAACAAATTTCTGGCGATTTTTACCCCCCTCCCCTATGTCAACAACTTGTCAAACTTCCAGAGACTCCCCCCCCCCTATAAAATTACGTCAACGTTTGATTACCCCCCCCCCTAAAAAAGGTGGGTTCCAAAATGTTTATGTGGCAAAATTAGTTGGAATATAGTTAGCTTAATTAAAATACTGAATGTTAAGCGAGTGTGAACACAGGACTACAAACGCTGCTTAATTTTCCTATTTATTAAGTAACTATATTACATTTTTAAAAAAGTAACATTGTTGACGTCAACTTTTCTTGACCCCCCCCCTCCCCCTTGTCAACAATTGTCAAAAATTTTCTCACAACCCCTTCCCCCATATTTTGCTGACGTAATTAATGGACAACCCCTTTAAAGGAATTAAAAAAACAAACAAACAAAAAACAAAGAAACAATAACTATCTTTTGACAAAGTGTATCAATTCTTTCCCTTTTTATTGTATCATCGAGAACACTTTGAAATAAATGTCAATAATGTGTATTTATCAGTTGCAGTGATATTTACGTTAACGAGAATAAGAAAATACGCACAAAAATTATTTTAAGTACGGTAATAGAATAGAAATAAAAATTTATTTTCATGAATAGAATAGTAATAATAACGAAAATTATTATTGAACGAATATCGCGTGGAATATGTTCCGCCATTTGCGACGAATTCCGTGTTTTAGTGTTGACGCATTCGTCTAATCATTTCCGTCAAAATCCGTATTTTGTATTGTAGTAAAGCGCTAAAGCATCGCATTTCTTCATGATTGGTTACTTCCGGTTCAAAAACTTTCGCCGGTTTATTTTTTCGATTTATATTTGTGATTTATTTTGGACGAGTAAAGTTTGTTTCTGTTGAAAATGAGTTCATTATCAAGGATATTAGCTGGACGAAAGAAGGAGAGTCTGGTGTGGGATTACTTTACATATATGGAGCAGGAAGGGAAAGCGTAATGTAAAGTTGTTATTATGCAGACTAATAGCGAGTGTGGTGCTTTGTTGGCGGGTAAAAACAGTACAAATATGCTGTCGCATCTCTGCAGATTACATAAGCAGGAGTATGAGCAGTATGTTAAAGCAACCGAGGCGAGATCATTAAAGACAAAACCAAAGAAAACGACGGTCTGCAAAAATGCGACTCAGACTTTGACTGATTGCGTTCAATCTGCAGTCCGACACCCAATCACTGTCTACTATCATCCCATCACTGGTAAATCTGGGATGTCATCTTGAACAGTCCCCAGCACCAAAGATCCTAACAAGCAAGCTTCTGCGTGATTTTAGAAGCAGATTTGAATTCATTTTTAATCCTGAATGTATCAGTTTTAATCCTTTGCCTGCTGCTGCATGCCTACTTGATCCTAGCCTTGCTGATGTTCTTTTCTCACCCGACTTGTCACCACTTTTAAATGCTGCAAAAATGATCATCTATACACTAATTGATTCAGTGACTTCCTCATCTTCATCTGAGATTCCATTGGAACCTGGTTTATCTTCACCTCCTCCAGGACTGCAAAGGTTCAAGTTTCTCGCTACCCGGCTTGTTGAAAATGCCACAACTTCATCACCAACTGCATCTAGAAGTCAGGACACTGTACAATGTCAGTTGAATCTGTATATAACTGACACTACAGACAGGAATACTTGTACAACGACAACGGATTCTCTGGTATTCTGGCACAACAGAAAAGCAACTTACAGCAAACTGTCAAAAATCGCTTCGCAGGCATAGGTAGAACGAATCTTTTCTCTGTGTGGAATGTTAACCGCTGGGAGGCGAAATAGAATGCAAAAATCCCTTGAAATGAGGGTCTTTTTGAAATTAAACAAGAACGTTGCTCAACTGTGATAAGCTTGGTCTTATTTAATCACTGATAACTCAAAACTCAACCTGTTGAAACATAGTGTCTGATGACCAGCTGACTCATTTTTAATTTCTTATGTAGATAATGTAGATTGTAAAAATGTAGAACTTGATAGTTGATACTGGATAGCAGCAGCTATCTATATGATAGCTATAAAGTGTTTTATTGAAATAAAGTTGTTATGAATATTCAAATTCGCGAAGTTCGACTGTTAGACCCTCGATTATGAAAATAACAATTGAAAATATTTCAGAACTTGAATAAGAATAAGAATTGAAATTATTGCAGAACTTGAATAAGAATAAGAATTGAAATTATTTCAGAACTTGAATAAGAATAAGAATTGAAATTATTTCAGAACTTGAATGAGAATAAGAATTGAAATTATTTCAGAACTTGAATAAGAATAAGAATAAAAATTAATTACAGCTAACAGAGTAAAAATAAGAATTGAAATTATTTTTAGAACTGAAATATCACTGAATTCAGTTGATTACATTTCTTCATGCACATTTAACTTAAACATTTCTCCATCATTCCAACAGGAAGTTCAATTACACAGACTTATAATTGTCTTGTGGTTTTATTTTATTTTTAATGTGCAAAGTCTGAAACAACGAGAAACGTTGGTAATTACAATCTGAAAAATTCATTTTCCAGTGGAATAGGATCTTACTTGTTTCAGAGTCGGCCTGAACACTTTGTGCGCCGTTCGCGCAGATTTCTGTTTCGTGGCCACATCTATTATTCAAAATTATTTTTTTTTTAAAGATGTGACAGTCGTGTAAATTTAGTCCTTTAGTGATTTGAAGTCAACTGTTACACCCCCTACCCTCTTCCATAAATTTGATTTGAAGTTGTGAGTGCATTTTAAATTTTCTACAATCTCTTTGATCTGAAATGTGAATCTATTTCAATGTTCACCAATCTATTTGATCTGAAATGTGAGTCTATTTCAACTGTTCACCAATCTATTTGATCTGAAATGTAAATCTATTTCAACCAAACACCAATCTATTTGATCTGAAATGTGAGTCTATATCAACTGTTCACCAATCCATTTGATCTGAAATGTGAATCTATTTCAACTGTTCACCAATCTATTTGATCCGAAATGTAAATCTATTTCAACCGAACACCAATCTATTTGATCTGAAATGTGAGTCTATATCAACTGTTCACCACAATACACTGCCAACTCTGGAGTCTATGTACTAATTGAAATATGTTTACCCTGTACAGACATAACTCAGCTCCGTATCCCTTGTGTACAAATTCTGTGTTTTTTTTTTTACTGAAAATCACATTTTTTAAAAATCCACTCACATCTTTCAAGAAAAATCCCCAAAATGCAAATTTTTGTTTCCCGACAAAGACTTTAATCTACCAAATCCTACTAAGCTGGCAACATTGACTAACGAAATCTTCCCTTCAATACTCACAGAAAAATGGTTACATTCACTGACCTAATCCAATCTGACATCATTTGTAAAATGGCGACTCAGCATGCCATTTACTGGAATGTGCCAGACATAAAGACTGTGAAACATTGTTCTTAATTATTTTGAAACATTGATAAAAGATAAATTGTATTTCCTCAAAGTAAACAATGGGAGAATAGTTTATCTATCTATCTATCTATCTATCTATCTGTCTATCTATCTATCTATCTATCTATCTATCTATCTATCTATCTATCTATCTATCTATCTATCTATCTATCTATCTATCTATCTATCTATCTATCTATCTATCTATCTATCTATCTATCTATCTATCGATCGATTTTCTGCCTGTTTTTTTATTTGTCTATCTTTTGTTTAATTACACTAGGCCAATGCCCCACCCCATCCCAACTGAAAGGATCCAATAGTACACATTCCTCTTAAGTCTGATGGTATCAGGGTAAAGTCAGACACTTTTCCCTAGAGTCCCAACTAAAATCTGGTCGACTTAGATACAATACAAACATTGAAATAATTATTAGACTACCTAGTCTCCATGTAGCGTTATTTCAAACTGTCGCATGCTAACTGAAGGTGAAGTTGGGTCAATTTAAATATATGTTAATTGTATGTAAACATATGTTAATTGTATGTAAATATATGTTAATTGTATGTAAATATATGTTAATTGTATGTAAATATATGACAAACTATCCCTATGTAATCTGGACAGTAAAAACAATTTAGTCAGGAGCATAAAGAAAAACAAACAATTTTGTCATGGGTACAGACGTCACAGGCTGTGAGAATTTTACGACGGCAATAAAATTAAATCTAAAGGGCCAAATAAAACTTTTTGAATTTTTATTTTTTTTAAGTTACAACTGGTCTTTGAATTCTCTGAATTCAATTAATGGATTATTTATTCAATTGTGGTAATGGGTAATCGCTAACCCGGCATCATTAAATTTAATCAGACTCGTTTGACGAATCATTTTTACCCCCCACCCCCTCCAAACCCAGCGCTCTCCATTTATAAATATTTGCCTCGTTGAACATAACTCTCAAATTGTAATTCTTCCCGAGAGACACCAGCACACAGGTTGTATCACCAACACATCGACCGTGTTGTATGTAGTGAAGTAATTACATTAAAGTTACTGTTGTAGTGAAATAATTACATTTACAGCACTGTCGAAGTGAGATAATTATATCGACAATACTATTTCATTGAAATATTTACACCGAGAGTATTACTGTATTAAAATAATTACATTGTAATTACTTATGTTGTTAAAAATATTTTATATTGGCAATTTTATTTTAGCGAAATATTGACACTGAAATACTGAACACACACACACACACATACACAAATACACACACACACATACATACACACACACACATACACAAACATGCATGCACACACACACACATACATAGACCAACATTCATTTCAATTAAAAAAAAATTATGAAAATGAAAAATAAACTATACAGTGAAATTACAGATTAAAAAATATTTTTTTGCACAAGTTTTAAAAAATTATTTGGCCACAATTTTTTTAATGCAAGGGTCAACGAGCTTTGTTTTATTGCCAGGACAGACTTAAACTTTATCATTTAACTTATGTGTGCACAAGGATTTTTTTTTCTCCATGACATTATCAAGTTCACTCAACCTATAACATAAGTACCCGACTTTATTGGCGAAAAAAAAATGTCTGCCGACCATTGTATTATCCAGACACAGCCCCGTAGCGTGAAAATTCTACAGCAGGGGCCAGGCATTCTACAGCAGGAGCCAGGTAATAGCAGGGGGGCAGGTAATACATTTTACTAAGTAGAACAAATAAGCAGAGGGAGCCAGACAAAACGCAAGGGGGGCCCCGCCCCCTTGCCCCCCCCCCCCGCACGCTACGGGCCTGGCCAGACACCAACGTAATCCAGGGTGGCTATTTGATACAGGTTGATGCCCCTGCATCTATTTTATGGTCCTCAAGGTATGAACAAGAGACCCCTTACTTTATTTTTTACGTTCATTCTTATCAAAATGAGTGGTTAAATAAACTGAAATATCATATCACCAAGGATAAAATAACCTATCAAATATAGCTGTTTAAATTAATTGAATTAATTATGAATTTATCAAACTTATATTATAATTCAATTCTACGACCCTAAACATAAATATGGTACTAATAGTGTGTACTTCAATATGACACATTATTGACACATTAGTGTATGTACTTCAATATAACACATTATTGTATGTACTTCAATATGGAAAATTATTCAATGTACTTCAAAATGGAAAAATTATTGTATGTACTTCAAAATGGAAGGGTGTGTATGTACTTCAAATGGATAACACATTTTTGTATGTACTTCAATATAACTTACAATTATTGTATGTACGGTTCAATATAACACATTATTGTATGTACTTCAATATAACACATTATTGTATGTACTTCAATATAACACATTATTGTATGTACTTCAATACTTAACACATTATTGTATGTACTTCAATATAACACATTATTGTATGTACTTCAATATGACACATGATTATATGTACTTCAATATGACACATCATTGTATGCACATCAATATGGAACATTATTGTATGCACTTCTATATCACACATTATTGATTTAACTTCAATATAACACTAATTGTATGTACTTCTTTGTTGACATAATTTCTCATGATTATAAATAACTATTCAAATGTTAAACACAGAGAAACCCTGTCGTAAGCTTGTTATTTATATACCTTACTACTATTGATATAGAGATTATATATATATATATATATATATATATATATATATATATATATATATATATATATATATATATCACCTATATCACGTAATACATTTTTAGATTGGCGGTTTTATTTTTTTGGAAGGTGTATTTTATTGATTTGGCGGCTTTTTGGCTGCTTTTTCTTTGCGTTTCAGTAGTCTTAGTTAAAATCATCTAGCAACCCAGTCCCACAAGGTCGAGTGTGGAATGGCTATGTTGACACCACGGAAAACATAATAAATGATTCGACACGCTTGAATTTGAACTTGCAACCTACAGCGTTCAGTTATGGCCATCCACCAAAGCGTTACCGAGTTAACCCCTTATATCCTCTTAAACGCCTGGATAAATCCTAACTATAATATTCAGACCCTGACTTTCACACATCTATAAAAAAAAAAAAACAACCAATGAAGACAATGCAACAGAATTACAAAAAGTGTGAAGAGACGTGCCCCGCCCTCCTCCTGATTCTCTTTACGTCAACATTGTTTTCACATTTACTCCCAGGACAAACTTCTCAGATTTACTCGCACGGACTGCTGTAAAGGGCTCATTAATTCTTCTACGAGCGCCATCGTGGTCTCACCTCGGCTTGGTAAACACACACCGCCATTCCACTCCCCAAGTAGGTCACATTTCCCAGACATTCCTCGTCCTGTATTTAGCAACGGGGTCTGTCAGCGACCACTGGAGTAGTAAACAAATAAATAACTTAGCTGGAGTCATGTCTTCAACATAGGCGGTGTTCAGTTAAGTATGTGCACATATTGTAAACACACACACACACACACACACACCTTTAGTAATGGATCTACTACACCGGGTATGGCTGTCTGGTGACTTACTGGAGGTAGTATGGCATGACAACAAATTCTTTAGTCTGGAGAATCTACGGCCAAACAGAAAGAAAATGTTGGTCATGTTGGCTTAGGTATGTCTGAAGATGGATAGAGATAACACACCGTTGAAAGTAGGGGTGAAGGAGAGATGGTAGCTACCTACATATCAGTAAGTGAGGGATGATATCTACCTACATATGAAGTTAGGGATGGTATCTAACTTCATATGAAGTGAGGATGGTATCTACCTTCATGAAGTGAGGATGGTATCTACCTACATATATTGGTAAGTGATGGATGGTATCTACCTACATTTATTGGTAAGGAGGGATGGTATCTACCTACATATATTGGTAAGTGAGGATGGTATCTACCTACATTTATTGGTAAGGGAGGGATGGTATCTACCTACATATGTAGTGAGGGATGGTATCTACCTACATATGAAGTGAGGGATGGTATCTAACTTCATATGAATTGAGGGATGGTATCTAACTTCATATGAAGTGAGGGATGGTATCTACCTTCATATGAAGTGATGGATGGTATCTACCTACATATATTGGTAAGTGAGGGATGGTATCTACCTACATTTATTGGTAAGGGAGGGATGGTATCTACCTACATATGAAGTGAGGGATGGTATCTAACTTCATATGAAGTGAGGGATGGTATCTACCTACATATGAAGTGAGTGATGGTATCTAACTTCATATGAAGTGAGGGATGGTATCTAACTTCATATGAAGTGAGGGATGGTATCTACCTTCATATGAAGTGATGGATGGTATCTACCTTCATATGAAGTGAGGGATGGTATCTACCTACATATATTGGTAAGTGATGGATGGTATCTACCTACATTTATTGGTAAGGGAGGGATGGTATCTACCTACATATATTGGTAAGTGAGGGATGGTATCTACCTACATTTATTGGTAAGGGAGGGATGGTATCTACCTACATATGTAGTGAGGGATGGTATCTACCTACATATGAAGTGAGGGATGGTATCTAACTTCATATGAATTGAGGGATGGTATCTAACTTCATATGAAGTGAGGGATGGTATCTACCTTCATATGAAGTGATGGATGGTATCTACCTACATATATTGGTAAGTGAGGGATGGTATCTACCTACATTTATTGGTAAGGGAGGGATGGTATCTACCTACATATGAAGTGAGGGATGGTATCTAACTTCATATGAAGTGAGGGATGGTATCTACCTACATATGAAGTGAGGGATGGTATCTACCTTCATATGAAGTGATGGATGGTATCTACCTTCATATGAAGTGAGGGATGGTATCTACCTACATATATTGGTAAGTGATGGATGGTATCTACCTACATTTATTGGTAAGGGAGGGATGGTATCTACCTACATATATTGGTAAGTGAGGGATGGTATCTACCTACATTTATTGGTAAGGGAGTGATGGTATCTACCTACATATGAAGTGAGGGATGGTATCCACCTACATATGAAGTGAGGGATGGTATCTAACTTCATATGAAGTGAGGGATGGTATCTACCTTCATATGAAGTGATGGATGGTATCTACCTACATATATTGGTAAGTGAGGGATGATATCTACCTACATATATTGCTACGTCAGGGTTGATATATAATTACATATATTGCTAGGCTGGTTAAACTACCTAAGGGTAGAAACAGAACATCTGACTACATTGACCTAAATCTCATTGCATCATGTTCTGGTTATAAAAAGTTCAAATTAATTTTTTTACTTGTAATCAATGCAAGCATGTATGCTGTGACGAGCTAAAGTAGATGTAGAGACAGAGACAATCCCCTTCGACCTTTTAACATAGTAGATATCTAAGAATTAGGATTAGTACGAATAATAGTGACAAGGTGACAGACAACTTAGGGCGAGGTGGGAAACAATAGAATAGTAGACAGCGAAGGTGTGAAGACTGGGAGGCGCCGTCGGACAGTCTAGCAGGTTAACAATGACGACCAGGTGACGCTCCTAGAAAGATTAGATAGTGAAGAGACTGTGACGTACTTAGGGTAATTAGGGCACGGACGTTAGGGGTATAAATAAGGGCTGGATTCGGACATTAGTTAGTGAGAACGAGAGTTAGAGAAGAGAGATAGTTACGAGAGATCTAGTGACGAGAGTTTTAGGGACAGGAATTGTAGTTAGTCAGAGTTGAGGCAGAGCAAATTACTGTGGATTTAAATGTGTATTCGTCTATGGACTTGTTGTATTCTGATGTACATTTATGTAAATAAATCGTTGTACTAACAGCGCATCGAGCTGATTGGGTTTTGAGTTGTGACAAAGGAGTGAGCAAATAAGAGTGAAACAGACATTAAGCTAAATTGACATCTCTACGTTTGAATTAAAACGCACAACTCATAACATAAACCAAAGGACCTGAGACGTTCATAGAGCATAACCAAAAGAGCCCGTAACATATGCATTTACTATGTATTAGTGTATATTTGTGTATGTAGATTGCATTCACTCAAACGATGAATTTTTTTTCCTTCAGTTTTGTGCACTACTTGACACCAACAGTACTACCTACACTAACAGTACTATATATAACTACAGTACTACCTACACCAGCAGTATTATATATAACTACAGTACTACCTACACCAACAGTACTACCTACACCAACATACCTACCTACATCAACAGTACCACCTACACCAACAGTACTACATACACCAACAGTACTACATACACCAACAGTACTACATACACCAACAGTACTACCTACACAAATAGTACTACCTACACCAACAGTACTACCTACACAAATAGTACTACCTACACCAACAGTACTACCTACACCAACATTACTACCTACACCAACAGTACTACCTACACCAACAGTACTACCTACACCAACAGTACTACATACACCGATAGTACTACCTACACAAAGACCATTCACTCATTTTAAAAATGTGCTTCATAACAACTATTTGGTGCAGTTTAATCGTTTTATTTTACAGTTAGGCCTAAATAGTACTACATGCAACTATCTAAAACAAGCAATTAAGGCTGTTCCATTCTGGACACAGGACGTGTTAGCGCATTTTCATGTTATGTATCAGTACGTTTGTTAGCTTTCAGTAAATATTTGTAAATTTTGGAAATGTTTATAAATTCAATTGTGTAATGCATATATCTGTAAAAAAAATATTATAAAGACGTTTCTTTATATTTGAAAAAAAACTATTTTCTCTTAAATCTAACTACAAGTGGTTTGTGGTTACTGAAATAGGACTCATAATTGAAAACATTCGAAATTGTAGTAATTTAATCGTCCAAAAACTCCGTCAATTGTTGCATAGCTCTGATACTTTCGATTAAACTCAGAACACAAACTTACTATTTCATTTGATGAGTTTCTTAATAAATCTTGGTGAAACTACGTGCTGCAGTATTTCGCACCAAATGAATGGGTTATTGAACGTACAAGGTGTAGAATGGGGCTATATATATAATATATAAGCCCCTTAGGAGCCCTGAAGCCCGGCCCTCAGAGATCCTATCGCAAAATGAACTTTTGATGTACACATGGCAGGCCAAGACCTACAAAATGATATATACATCATGGGTCTAGTACTTATGGTTGTTGAGATCTAGGGTGATGACGTACAGACAGACAGACAGACAAAACGGGGACAATGTTAAAGGCCCCTGGAACGAGACCCCAGATGTTGAGGATCCCGAGAAGGGTACCCTTGGCTTGTTGCTAAGAGTATGAGGGCTGACTCAATGATGACTCGTATTTGTATTTGTGTTTCTACCACACACAGTCTCACCAACAATTAGACGTATAACAAGTGACGAATAATCAATTCCACAAGCGTGTGTACAACACCAAGATATATTTATTATACAAAGGCACCAGTCCGTAACAGGGATCTGGTGACTTATCATAAGCAAAGATAATTCAAACTGCAGCAAATAATCCAATATAAAATGAATGAGGGGAACAAGGACGTTATCACTAGTTAATTCTCTCTCTCTCTCTCTATCGCTCACCCAGAGCCACACAAGTCGACTGGTCGCTACCAAGACCCTCCGTCGAATCTCGACGAATCTAGATTTCCTTCCTCATATCACTTTTCCCACGTGACCCTTAGCCAATCAAATATAATATCTGTTTCTTTCAAACTTTCAAATTAGGGGGTGGAGCCTAGATGAGGAGGGGGGGGGGGAGAAGTACGTCGTATAGACAAGGACCGTAGTAACTGGACATCGAGCGGGTCGCTGTCCCTTTGAAGAAGCCGACCGGAGAATAGTAGTCCGGTGGTCAGAGAATTCCCCGTGAGGAATGTAACGTGTTTCTGTTACCTCCCTGCCTCGTACACCTTCCGCTGTCCACCTGGCTGATGACGCAACTACGGGGGTGGGGTAAAAGGGGGGGGGGAAACTGGAGCACGGGAACGTATATTACTATACATGGTATAATATACACCTTAACGTTAGTAATATTATTAAGTTAGGGGTTGGAGTAAGGGGATGGTTTCGACAGATTAGTCACAACCTGTGACAGACAATAGAGCATTTTTTTTCGAAAATGCTCTAAAAAAATCGACACGAATTTCGATGGCACTAAACTCCAGTCAATCTGTTTGTTAATAAGGATCATTTTCTCATTGTTCACCAGGAGCGGGCTAAAGTCAACTAAGGCCCGGTGAGACATTTACGTCACTGATTTAAACCGTTATATATATATTAGGGGTGTGCCGGATCCGTTTTTTTCAACCGGATCCGGATTTTCTTATGCGAAACCCGCCGGATCCGGTACCGGATCCGGATTATTTTTCCGGATTTTGGTACTTTGCAGATACCGGTAAATCTGAGGGTTGGATGCCTTCTGAACAGAAATGGCTGAATGACATTGGCTGGTTGGAAGTGAAGAACTTTGAAATAAATTAGAAAATAGAAACTATTTAGAAATCACTGAAATCAGAATATAACGCAGATTGATAATAAGTTATTATCCATAAGTAACTAAACTCGCTGTTAAGTTCTAACTCGCTGCAAGGTCAAAGGAAAACAACTTTACTATTAGTCCTTTACTTTCATTACTTTGGCACTTGCCACTTGGCAGTGTAATTTTTAACTATTGTAGTGCACTAATTGTTTTGAATCTGAGGAGAAAGTCAGAATAATCATCTGAGTTCAGCTCGTCTTGTCATTGGCTCATTGGATGATGGATGCTTATTGCTTATTGTTATTGTTCAAATGTTCATAGTTTATGATGTGTATTGAAATGGATAATTAATTGGAAAAAAAAAACAAATAACAAGATTAAATTGAATTGAGATTTGAGAACAATAATTTTGTATTTCTGTACTTTACAAGTTTGAAAATTGAAATACAAATTTTAATGAATTCAATTGTCATTTGACAAAGCCATTATTAAAGCCTAAAGAAGTAAGAATAAGATGTTGATAACTAACTAATGACTATTAGTTTGCTAACAGTGTTAAGTTACTCCACGTCCACAGCCAAATAATGTTCACACTCCAGTGATGCCACACAATCACAGCTGAACGCCGCGGGCCGCGGCTACGTCATACCGTCGTTTAAACCAGTGCTTCTCAAAGTGGTGGGCCGCGGCCCCCTAGGGGGCCGTGGACTGTCCTGAGGGGGGCCGTGGAATTTCGAAAAATGTGACACATAAAATATAATTAACCTAATGTATTGTATGTAAATAGTATTAATATATGTTTAAAATAAAATCTAGTTTATATTATTTTATATGTTGCATCCTTTCACTCTGTCATTGTTAACATTAGAAAAAGCATGTATTGACTAGTAAAAGTTTGCATATAGAGGTTTAAAATTATAAATTTAAGCAATCTAAACCAAAAATAGGGGGGCCGTGACATATTGATTGGCGTTCCAAGGGGGCCGTGACTTCAGAAAGTTTGAGATGTACTGGTTTAAACCAAAGAGCACAGATCATAGCGCAAGCGAGAATCGCCGAAGATGGCTTGGTGACATAGAGATCATCAAAGACCTTTAAATTTATACTAGACCGCTAACGTAATGTCAATTTTTACTCATACGCATTTTTAACAATTGAGTGAACGATAATATAAATCAAAATATGAATTAAAATTACGGTAAATTTTTTTTAAAGCATATTTGACTTTTAATTCCTTGTTTAAATAGAATTATAATAACCTTTATTATTAAATAGAATTAAAAAAATTAAAAAATTGGGAAGGAATTGCTTTTAATGAAAGACGTTACGTTAGGGTTAGATTATCAACTCAGTGACTTGTTATATTAGTTAGTGTTAGAGAATTAGTGTTTCTTCATGGAAATTTCAGAATGGAAAAATATTCTATTTCTCATTTTACAATATTTAATATTCATATTTGAACTATTTTTTCAACAGGAAATCTCGTGGGTGATGCATTTAAATTTAATAACAAAGAAGACATCTTTTCCATCTCTCAGAGAAATCTAAATAACTTAAATGTTGAATTTATCAAAAACCATTCATTTCTGTTATTTATTTTGTTATGAAGGTGGCGGGCTGGTGGCCAGACGCTTGGGCAGTATAGTTGCATATTATTTCTGTTACAACGTCACTGATGATTGCGGTTAAGATGACGTCACGAATAATAATTACTCATCCCCGCACTATCATGTATGGGATTGGGCCGATTGGCCACTATTAGCGGTGCTGACTGTAGCCTCTGGTATGTTCAAAACATTAAACAAGCTCAACGCTCGAAACAATAGATTAATGTACCGTGATCGTGTGGAATTTGGGAAAGAGAATTACTTTTATTTCAGATTATGATCCGGTGAGTCACAAAATCTGGCCAATTCCAAAACCGGTATATTCCGGAATCCGGAATCCGGTTATTCCGGATACATGTAAATCCGGCAGAACCGGATTTCACCGGATAGTGCAAAATCCGGCGGAACCGGTATATTCCGGACCGGATTCCGGCACACCTAGTGTGTGTGTGTGGGGGGGGATGTGTCAATGTTGTTTTTTTTTTTCTTTTACAATTCTCTAAAAATCTATAAATTCGTTCAATCCCGTTTAGTATAAATTATTAGAATACCGGTTTATTGTCACTACACATTGGCTGATTAAAAAACATTAGTGAAGTAAATAAAATAAATTAAAAATTAAAAATATTCAAAATTGTTTACTGAACGTGCATCTCATAACTTGCCAGTGGTGCAAGAAGTTTTTTACTTTGGTATTTTGTGACGAAACTCATCCTGAACCTATCTAATCAACAAAGTCGAGAAAAATAATGTCATTTAAATCTACTTCTAAACTTGAGATTTTTAAGTCTTAGGCTGGTATTATTATTTTCAAACGAAAACCGCCTATAATTTGTGGCGGGGGAACTCGTCAAACTTGCCCAACCCCGGATTCCCCCCCAGGCTGTACCGTAAACGAAGCAAGGCCCCGGGGGGGGGGTATTGAGTTTTGGGAGAAATTTTCTATAAAATCAGTTTATAGATTAACCATCGAATTAATTTTTATACTACCACAGAGATTATTGTATAAATCAAAAACTTTGAAGAATTTTGTTTCTCCTAGTTGTTGCTGCGTGAAATGGGTCACATACTATAGACGGTACATCAGGTGGGCAGTACAGGTGGGTGAATTAATAAGGTCTTTGCAACGAGTCTGCGTTTTTTTTTCTACTACGATTTTTTCTCTCTATGAGACAGGACTCAAGGTATGTGTACTTTAGGTGAACCTTTCTATTGTATACGTTTTGAATTTCTTGAAACATTATTGTGTGCTTATAATTGTTGATATCTTTAACGTTTAAAGTAACCTTTAAACTTTTCCTTGTTGGATGACGTATGTGTGACATTTGCATTAACATTCGTTATTAAATAAATATTGGCTGTATGAACATTTAAGTCGCTGTTTTTTTTAAATGTAGTACGTTCTTTGTAATATTTAGCTTATCTTCATTTGCCGTGTAGACAAAATTAATATCGTACAGAAAGCGCATTGCTATACAATAGATGCTATATGACTAAAATATGACGCCATTTTATGTTATTTTCGTCTTTAATTGTGTAGCACCTAAATATTGGTACACAAATGTGGCGGCTTTCGGAAAAATCAAATTAAAAAAACGATGTGCATTCTATATAATTTATATTCTGTGGTTTTGTCTGTTTCATTAATTGCCAGTTAGAAAATGAAATTAAAAAAAAATCTTAGTAGGTTAATGCACTCTCATATTCTAACTTTCAGTAACAGTTTATAATAACTTACACTTTCTGTTTTATGACTTATTTCAATAACTTACACTTTCTGTTTATGCATTATTTCAATAACTTACATTTTCTGTTTTATAACTTATTTCAATAACTTTCACTTTCTGTTTTATGCAATATTTCAATAACTTACACTTTCTGTTTTATGACTTATTACAATAACTTAGACTTTCTGTTTTATGCATTATTTCAATAACTTACACTTTCTGTTTTATGACTTATTTCAATGACTTACACTTTCTGTTTTATGACTTATTTCAATAACTTACACTTTCTGTTTTATGCATTATTTCAATAACTTACACTTTCTGTTTTATGACTTATTACAATAACTTTCACTTTCTGTTTTATGCATTATTTCAACAACTTACACTTTCTTTTTATGACTTATTTCAATAACTTACACTTTCTGTTTTATGCATTACTTCAATAACTTACACTTTCTGTTTTATGACTTATTACAATAACTTTCACTTTCTGTTTTATGCATTATTTCAACAACATACACTTTCTTTTTATGACTTATTTCAATAACTTACACTTTCTGTTTTATGCATTATTTCAACAACTTACACTTTCTGTTTTATGACTTATTTCAATAACTTTCACTTTCTGTTTTATGCAATATTTCAACAACTTACACTTTATGTTTTATGACTTATTTCAATAACTTACACTTTCTGTTTTCTAATATATTTCAATAACACACTTTCTGTTTTATGCATTATTTCAACAACTTACACTTTCTGTTTTATGCATTATTTCAACAACTTACACTTTCTGTTTTATGACTTTTTACAACAACTTACACTTTCTGTTTTATGACTTATTTCAATAACTTACACTTTCTGTTTTATGACTTATTTCAATAACTTTCACTTTCTGTTTTATGACTTATTTCAATAACTTACACTTTCTGTTTTATGCATTATTTCAATAACTTACACTTTCTGTTTTATGACTTATTACAATAACTTTCACTTTCTGTTTTATGCATTATTTCAACAACTTACACTTTCTTTTTATGACTTATTTCAATAACTTACACTTTCTGTTTTATGACTTATTTCATTAACTTACACTTTCTGTTTTATGCATTATTTCAACAACTTACACTTTCTTTTTATTACTTATTTCAACTTACACTTTCTGTTTTATGACTTATTTCAGTAACTTACACTATCTGTTTTATGCATTATTTCAATAACTTACACTTTCTGTTTTATGCATTATTTCAATAACTTACACTTTATGTTTTATGACTTATTTCAATAACTTACACTTTCTGTTTTATGACTTATTTCAATAACTTACACTTTCTGTTTTATGACTTATTACAATAACTTTCACTTTCTGTTTTATGCATTATTTCAACAACTTACACTTTCTTTTTATGACTTATTTCAATAACTTACACTTTCTGTTTTATGACTTATTTCAATAACTTACACTTTCTGTTTTATGACTTATTTCAATAACTTACACTTTCTGTTTTATGACTTATTTCAATAACTTACACACTTTCTGTTTTATAACTTATTTCAATAACTTTCACTTTCTGTTTTATGCAATATTTCAACAACTTACACTTTCTGTTTTATGACTTATTTCAATGACTTACACTTTCTGTTTTATGACTTATTTCAATAACTTAGACTTTCTGTTTTATGCATTATTTCAATAACTTACACTTTCTGTTTTATGACTTATTTCAATGACTTACACTTTCTGTTGTACTCATTATTTCTACTCTGTATAATGTATTTGTGTCTTTACTCTGTATAATATACACTTTCTGTTTCTACTTTTTAATAACTGTACTATGTGTGTTTTACTCTTTCATAATATACTCTGTGTGTTTCTACTCTGTTTAATGTACTTTCTGTTTTATACTTATTAATAATGTACTTTCTGTGTTTCTACTCTGTATAATGTACTTTGAGTGTTTCTACTCTGTATAATGTACTCTGTCCTAACAAAGTCTTACCCCCGCCCACTCCTTTCCCTGCTGATATTATCTGTTGATGGTCAGCCGTGATTCTAATGAAACTGTACAAGTGTCTCCTGTCCCTAATAGTAAAACTCTCACACCCCAACCCCCACTACTGTTTAAACACATGCTCTGCCTAAACTCTTGTCTGTCCAAACAAGAAACTGGCCGTTTGAGAACTTGAAATATTAAAGTCCTAAACAATAAACATTCCTGTTTAACAAATGTTTCAAAAGAGAGTTTGTGGGCTAATTGGATTGTTAAATCCATGCAATTGTACACTAGGAGCATTGATGCAGTGGAGCTGAAATGGACGACCAACACGGCAGACCGATTAACACAAAATTGTCGCCCCTACACAAGTCGGCCCGTTGTACTTGTTTAAATCTTTCACAAGACCACGACGTGCTTTTAAAGTGTGTTCCTGACCTACACAGTTCTGCTTCAGAATTCTCTTAAATTGACAGCACTCACCTAAACAACTTTAAGTAACCAAGTTATTTGTTTACTATCGAACCAGATAGCAACAATTGCCAACACATATTAAGGAAAAAATATAAGAGTAGAATACTAAAAAAGTATTTTACTTAACGTTACAAAAATCATTAACACATACTAGTAGGCATAATAATTACATGAGAATAAGTAAAACACATTAAAATGAATATTTAATGTTTTTTCTTCATTTTTAAGAATTGATGATTGCTACAAAATAGATTGTAAATTGGCCTATAAATATTACTATATTAGACTAATAATTAGTAGCTAGTATAACAGACTAATAATTAGTAGCTAGTATAACAGACTAATAATTAGTAGCTAGTATAACAGACTAATAATTAGTAGCTAGTATAACAGACTAATAGTTAGTAGCTAGTATAACAGACTAATAATTAGTAGCTAGTATAATAGGTTCTTTTGCTGTTTGTTTTACCTTGTGCTATAAAATGTGTGTCTGGCGTGAGGATTAAAAGGTAGAATTAAGATACGGTCAGTCTTGACCTCGGGCTAAACTATCACTTTTGTTTGTTTTACCTGGTAAAATAAGCTTCGAGTTGATTTAATAAAGTTAACAGGGGATTGCCTTTTGATAAATGTAGCTCGACGGGCTAATGCAGATTATTAGAGTACTTTGAAATAACATTCACTTAAAATACCTATTTTTATATATATTTACATCCAGGTATTACATATTACATTTTTTTTACAAAAATGAGGGCCAAATAATAGATTTTATTATAAAAATAGGGGTTATGTCCAGTAGGGTTTTGTCCGCTGGGGATTTTGTCCGTGGGTGTTTTGTCCGGATACCTAACTTGGTACATGGACCTCACAGTGGTACATGAATACAACCAAAATACTAGTCGAGTAATCAAATATTATCTCTTGGTTTGTCACCGACTCCTCTGAACATCCAGGTCGAATACCTTAAGTCGAATCCCATAGGAAGGGGGAAGAGTGTAGGGGGATTACGTCCCGACATCAAATCTACTTCCCGTGTCCAGTGGCCACTTTTATTGTCGAAATGTTGACCAGAGTTGAGAAGTAACATTATCCTGTCTAATTCGTAACCTGTGTCCAGCTATCAAATGTAGGGTCAATTTGATATGAGGTCTGTGACCACCTGCTTCTGATGATGTAATCACGGGGGGGGGTAGGAATAATAAGAAGTTAAGAACCTATTACTGTTATGGGGTAGTGTTGGGATTGAAGGGCAGAAGGACTAATATGAGAATGTCTTCGTGTAGCTACTCACAAATTCTGACATACACACAGCCTCTGGTCAGGCCCAGTACTAAAATCTTTATTTTTCTGCTATGCCGACAGATTTAGAAGGTACACTCACCCGGCCACTCTTTAGTCATAGATGAGATGTATTAATGATACTGAAGTACTAGAATGTTGAATTTTGAAACATGTTTTATTTCGCTATTATATTTAGTTGTGGTTTATTGTTTGATGAAATTGTCAACAGCTACAGTTAAAGTGTATTTTGAAAAACAAAAGGTACTGATTCTATAGAATGACAGACACTTATGTCATGACAGTAATGTTAGTTAAATGTAAAACATGTTATGTTTCAGCTGTATGTTTCAGCAGTACACATTTTGGAATTTCATTGTTCTGTTTTTTTGTTCCCTATTCTAAATGAGACTAGTGTTATTAAGTTACCACAGCTTGCCCTTAAATCACGATTGTCCGCCGAAGCGGAGGGGAGGGGTTGGGGGGGGGGTCGCTACTTCAGGTCCACAATTGGACGCTACACCCTGCATTGTTATCTCAGTGTGAACTTTCATCGCATGAAACCAGATATGATAAAATAGAGAGGGTGGGACTAGCCATAGGGTAGTATGGTAGCTGTTTGTATTCAATGTATTAGGTTATTTTATGTTTAATTTTTGAAACCACATATTGTTTTTCACTTTGATTTTTGTGGACAGGGCCGGCTTTACTAATTGCGGGGGACCAATTTAACAGATGCTTGCGAGGCCCCTCTTCTAATTTGTTTTTTTAATATAAACGTAACTTGCGGGGCTCCTGCCGGGCGTGGGGCCTAGTTTGAAGCAACTAGTCAAATCGGCCCTGGTTGTGGATTAAGTTTAAGTATTTTTTTCAATTCTGCTATATATTAGAAAAAGTATTGTTAGCGTTGCAGATTTTATGAACTTTTTTTTTAAAACTTAATTTTTTTGCATGATTGTATCATGTTTGGTGACAAGGGGAGAGAAGTGCAGAACGGAGTTGTTACAAATTGTGTACTACGATGTAGGTCTAAAAAGCAGGATCATATATCTGTTAAATTTTAAAAAATGTTCAAGGATATATCTTTCATGACTAAAATAAGGTCAGAAGGGTACAATTTCTAGTTATTCAGGTAGGGTTACATAGAAAAGACACAACACTTGGTGTCAAAGTGTCAACAGGTGGGAATCAGTTACAAACTCCGAATCTAAACCAAAGAGATAAGTCGCTGAACTCAACTGAAGTCGCTGACGTTATAATCGCTGTTGGGTTGTATTGAATGTTACGTACTTTGTTTTGTAATAAACATTGTCATCATCACGGCAACCTGAGTGTCTTTGTTATCAATATCTTTGTATGAAGTGTGAAAACGTATTTATTTAAATATACCTATAATAGAACGAGTGGCTACAACTCTAACAATTGAAAGAATTCTAGACACACATTATACAGATAGAAGATAAACCCACAACATAAGTGGCACCTATTGTTAAACAAAAAATAACAAGTATGAATGGTGTTAGACGAAGTAAAGTTAAAATACACTGTCGATGAATTTAACTGAGAAACTCACAATAGTTGAATCAACATGTACTTGAAAATAATGGTAGTAAATTTATATGAGTCAAGAATTCAAATAAAATTGAGGAAAACTACAAATACAATACCAATGTTGAGCATAAATACAAATATGTGCCAGGGTCTCTGATGGTACTTTTAAAATAGTTAGTATAATAGTATTGTTCACAAATTATATTATGTGGTATTGTTTAGGTCAGGTGACAGCAACATTCCGTTTCATTGGAATAAAACAATTAAAATATGCACTATATTTAATGTGAACAAATGGAAATGATTATATTAGGAAATAATTCTCATTGAGAGCCGCATCATACTAGTTTGAGAGCCGCATCATACTTGTTTGACAGCCGCACCATACTAGTTTGAGAGCAGCACCATAGTGGCGTCACTAGGTGGTGCGAGGGGTGCGGGAGCGCACCGGGTGACACCAATATTGGGGTGACACCATAATGAATAATTCCAAATTTCATAGCAAAAGTCGGGTTTTATGACCGTTCATAGTTTAAAAAATGAGGAGTAGCATAAGGTGCCACAATGCAGAGCAGTAGCACAGGGTGCCACCAAACAGAGCAATAGCACTCTGAAGCTTAGGTAAAAGAATACAATTAAAAGCTGCTTGCATCTATCTGGAGTTATTTGTAAACGCCGCTAAAAAACGAAGCATGTAGTTACGTAGGTTAAAGAAATTGGATATGTTCGCAAACGCCTTTCAATTAAAGTAATATAAAGCCCTCTGAAATACAGTCATTAATACTATTGTTTTTATCGCTCATCAGAAGAGCCGCTCATACGTCGAAGAGCCAGATCATTTTAGCCAGAAGAGCCGCTACTTCGAAGAGCCGCATCTTTCTAACCAAAGTAACAGCTACGTCAAAGAGCCGCATTATTCTAGCTAGAAGAGCCACTACGACGAAGAGCCGCATCATTCTAGAAAAAAGAGCCGCTCATAAGTCAAAGAGCCGCATAATTCTAGCCAGAAGAAACTGCACGTTGAAGAGCCGCATCATTCTAGCCAGAAGAGCTGCTACGTTGAAGAGCCGCATCATTCTAGCCAGAAGAGCTGCTACGTTGAAGAGCCGCATCATTCTAGCCAGA
Source organism: Bulinus truncatus (assembly GCA_021962125.1). NCBI lineage: Eukaryota > Metazoa > Mollusca > Gastropoda > Planorbidae > Bulinus > Bulinus truncatus. The sequence goes on along the minus strand of JAGDYQ010000146.1, from coordinate 1,329,352 downwards.
AGAGCTGCTACGTTGAAGAGCCGCATCATTCTAGCCAGAAGAGCTGCTACGTTGAAGAGCCGCATCATTCTAGCCAAAAGAACGGCTACGTCAAAGAGTCGCATTATTATAGCTAGAAGATCCACTACGACGAAGAGCCGCATCATTCTAGACAAAAGAGCCGCTCATAAGTCAAAGAGCCGCATCATTCTACGTTGAAGAGCCGCATCATTCTAGCCAGAAGAGCTGCTACGTTGAAGAGCCGCATCATTCTAGCCAGAAGAGCTGCTACGTTGAAGAGCCGCATCTTTCTAGCCAGAAGAGCTGCTACGTTGAAGAGCCGCATCATTCTAGCCAGAAGAGCTGCTACGTTGAAGAGCCGCATCATTCTAGCCAAAAGAACGGCTACGTCAAAGAGTCGCATTATTATAGCTAGAAGATCCACTACGACGAAGAGCCGCATCATTCTAGACAAAAGAGCCGCTCATAAGTCAAAGAGCCGCATCATTACGTTGAAGAGCCGCATCATTCTAGCCAGAAGAGCTGCTACGTTGAAAGCCGCATCATTCTAGCCAGAAGAGCTGCTACGTTGAAGAGCCGCATCTTTCTAGCCAGAAGAGCTGCTACGTTGAAGAGCCGCATCTTTCTAGCCAGAAGAGCTGCTACGTTGAAGAGCCGCATCATTCTAGCCAGAAGAGCTGCTACGTTGAAGAGCCGCATCATTCTAGCCAAAAGAACGGCTACGTCAAAGAGTCGCATTATTATAGCTAGAAGATCCACTACGACGAAGAGCCGCATCATTCTAGACAAAAGAGCCGCTCATAAGTCAAAGAGCCGCATCATTCTACGTTGAAGAGCCGCATCATTCTAGCCAGAAGAGCTGCAACGTTGAAGAGCCGCATCATTCTAGCCAGAAGAGCTGCTACGTTGAAGAGCCGCATCATTCTAGCCAGAAGAGCTGCTACGTTGAAGAGCCGCATCATTCTAGCCAAAAGAACGGCTACGTCAAAGAGTCGCATTATTATAGCTAGAAGATCCACTACGACGAAGAGCCGCATCATTCTAGACAAAAGAGCCGCTCATAAGTCAAAGAGCCGCTCATAAGTCAAAGAGCCGCATCATTCTACGTTGAAGAGCCGCATCATTCTAGCCAGAAGAGCTGCTATGTTGAAGAGCCGTATCATTCTAGCCAGAAGAGCCGCTACTTCGAAGAGCCGCATCTTTCTAACCAAAAGAGCGGCTACGTTGAAGAGCCACTACGTTGAAGATCCGCTTCGTTGAAGAGCCGCGCTATTCTAGCCAGAAGAGCCGCTACGTTGAAGAGCCGCATCATTCTAGCCAGAAGAGCCACTCATACGTCGAAGAGCAGCATTATACTGGTCCGAGAGCCGCATCATTCTATTTAGTGAGCTGTTTCATGCTAATCAAAGAGTTCCATCATACTAATCGGAGAGCTGCATTATATTAGTCACAGAGCTGCATTATGCTAGTCATAGGTATATTGGAGACAATTTTTTTCTCGTGTACATCAGAGCGTGTTCAAGGATCAGTTACCATTGTAAACAAAGGAAAAATCCAAGATGAGACCGTAAAAAAAACTAAGAAAGCCCAAGGTCAGTTTTTGGCCCATTTTTTAATATAAAAAATAGAGATAATAAGACAGTATATAATATAATGTGTTATGTAGTATACAATATAAAGTCATTGTACTCATGCAATATACAATATAAAGTTTACACTATGGTACATAATATTATATGTTAAATGATTAAATGGTATATAATAAAATATATTACATGGTATATAATATAATGCGTTATATAGTATACAGGCTAATATGTGTTATAAGGTATACACTATAATGTGTTATATTTATTGTCCTAAAGCTGTTAGTTTATTGTGTAAATTCTGTAAAGACACTTTCTTAAAAAATGTACTCGGTTGCGTCACTTGGTTGTAGGGCGTTTAAGTCTTACACCCATGTACCCTTGACATACACCTATTGGTGTCTATTTCCTTATTGAAATGTCCCTAGCCTGTCAGTTCAGTTCTCCCCACCCACTTTGGAAGGGGGGGGGGACGACACTTACAAAATAAAAAACCAAGCGAACAACTCAAGATCATCAGGTGAAATCACCATTCCCTAAAGTGTGTCCGAAAACCCAAGATCTTGGGGAAAAAACCCACGGAGCAACAGTCAGTTCCGCGGAAGAGAAGCACTAGGCACTGGTCTTTATAATGGAAGGTTTTCATTCGTTGAACTATGACCCTTGTATCCGTGTCAAGCGCTCGAGGGTAAAATAAGTGTGCTGCGTTTGAATGTCAGGTCATAATGCTGTCATGTCATAAATATTTTATAGGATTGTGAAAAGAAAAATGTGTTGATGTAAAGAAAAAAAGTATTACTATCTAATATAAAACAAATCTGCTATTTATCAAGATAATTGTGAATGAGACAATTCAGTATGCATTAGATCTAAACCATAAATACTGCTATGTGACTGTTATTCAAGCCCACAGAACAAAAACGTACCGGATTGTCCTTATATTATACAACATCACACTCACTGTGAGTGAAAGTGTTCCTTACGCTAGTTACATAAGTGGAAAGGATGTAACGGAAAGAGATAGCCACCCTCTCCCTCCCCCCATCCCAGAGGCCAAGTGGCTGAATATATCTGACACAGCGTAGTACGTGATGCGAAACGTCGGGTCGGACACAGGAGGTGGGGGAAAGTTGACTCTCTTTTAACTGTGTTATTTTGTGTACTGTACTGCAAGTGTCTCATTCAATCTGTCGGGTCTCTGCTGAACTATAGAGATACATCATACAGGGCAGATCTATATTTGTGACCTATTCGTATGACATTTAAATAAAGATCTTTAATTGATATTAATACAGATATTGAGGTAAGTTATATCGTGGTGTATTTTATTCGCTCTCATTTGACCAAGTCACTAGTACCAACTTTACCGGAAACATTGTTCAATTAAACTTCATCTTATACAAGTACTTCATCAAGACTTGATCACAATTGACCATAGGATTAGGTCCTTAACATAAGTACCCTCCTCTGATTTAATTAAAAGGGCCATTAAAAACAACTAAATACATCATACTTGTTTGATACATGGAAACAACTAAATACATCATACTTGTTTGATACATGGAAACAACTAAATACAGCATACTTGTTTGATACATGGAAACAACTAAATACAGCATACTTGTTTGATACATGGAAACAACTAAATATAGCATACTTGTTTGATACACGGAAACAACTAAATATATCATACTTGTTTGACCTACATGGAACAAACTAAATACAGCATACTTTTGATAATTGAAACAACTAAATACAACATACTTGTTTGATAATGGAAACAACTAAATACATCATACTTGTTTGATACACGGAAACAACTAAATACAGCATACTTGTTTGATACACGGAAACAACTAAATACAGCATACTTGTTTAATAAAAACAACTAAATGCAACATACTTGTTTGATACATGGAAACAACTAAATACAGCATACTTGTTTGATACACGAAACAACTAAATACAGCATACTTGTTTGATACACGGAAACAACTAAATACAGCATACTTGTTTGATACACGGAAACAACTAAATACAACATACTTGTTTGATACACGGAAACAACTAAATACATCATACGTGTTTGATACATGGAAACAACTAAATACAGCATACTAGTTTGATACACGGAAACAACTAAATACATCATACTTGTAGAAATTAGAGTTCTGTGATATGTCGAAATTAGAGTTGTGTGACATGAGACTGGTATAGTTGTAATTATGTGACATGTAGAAAAGTGTGAATTGTAGACATTAGAATAGTGTGACTGTGAACATTGGAGTTGTGTGACATAGAGACATTAGAATAGTGTGACATGTAGACATTAGAGTAGTGTGACATGTAGACATTAGAATAGTGTGACATGTAGACGTTAGAAGTTGTGTGACATGTAGAAGTTAGAGTAGAGTAGTGAGACATGTAGAAATTAAATAGCGTGACATGTAGACGTTAAAATAGTGTTGTAGAAATTAGAGTTCTGATTCTAATTATAGTTGTAATTATGTGACATGTAGACATTAGAATAAGGTGACATTAGACATTATAGTAGTGTGACATGTAGACATTATAATAGTGTGACATGTAGACATTAGAATAGTGTAACATGTAGAAATTAGTGTTGTGACTTGTAGAAATTAGTGTTGTGTGACATGTAGAAATTAGTGTTGTAGTTATGTGTGTATGGGTACTCGAAACCTTCGTTAAAATTTTAATCTTGTGACCTATGTTATTTATTTAATGTTATATATTTAATGTTATTTATTTAATGTTATTTATTTAATGTTATATATTTAATGTTATACATTTGATGTTATATATTTAATTGTATATTAATGTTATATATTTAATGTTATTTATTTAATGTTATTTATTTAATGTTATATATTTAATGTTATACATTTGATGTTATATATTTAATGTTATATATGTAATGTTATTTATATATGTTATATATTTAATGTTATATATCTAACCTAATTAAATTTGATGGCTCGTTCTAATTGGTTAACAATTGTTACTATAAACACTTTTATGTATACATACTTTACTGACGTTAAAAAAACGAATGGCCAATACCGAACAGTATCTAGGCTTAGTTGCTAGTTGTTAGTTGGTACTCCGTATTGGCCTGTAACCTCAAACCATTGTTAACCATTTTTTTTTATTTTAGAATGAATGTCACCTTTAGACGTTATAAATTATTGTCTCATATAACAGTGCACTCCATAAAATTGGCAAGAGACCGCCTCTACCGCCCCCTACCCTTCATTGGTAAACCACTGTCAATGGCGCCCCTATATACTAGAAAATAAAAGTTAAAACATTGTATGATAAAAACAAATATAATATCCCTCTACCTGCAGTAGACTCCTAGGGACCCCCTTATATTTCTATCCCCTCCACCTGCAGTAGACTCGGGACCCCCTTATATTTCTATCCCCTCCACCTGCAGTAGACTCCTAGGGACCCCTTATATTTCTATCCCTTCTACCTGCAGTAGACTCCTAGGGACCCCCTTATATTTCTATCCCCTCCACCTGCAGTAGACTCTAGGGACCCCTTATGTTTCTATCCCCTCCACCTGCAGTAGACTCATAGGGTTCCCTCCTTTGTTCTATCCATTAATTTAGCTCCGGTTATCAATATATGTCTATGCGTGTGAGAGAGAGAAAAAGAGAGAGAGAGGGGGGTGCTGATGTCAGTATGTACGTTGACACTAGCTAAGGACTAAGTAAGAATGTGTGCTTTGAGCCTTTAAGTAGAACTAGTGTGCTCAAGTTATATTTTCCTTACGTTTCAACTTAATGTTTTCACAAGACACGCCTTTCTGCCAGCGAAACGCACTATGGGCTCGGCCATTAATAAGGTCATATTATAACCCCTCTACTCCTTTGTCAACAAGTGTCAAACTTTCGATGACCCCCTCCCCTCGTAAAATAACGTCAATTTTTACCCCCCCTTTTCCAATATAAACTTATAAAGAAACATTAACAAAAAATCCCTCCTCCCTAATAAAACGTTAAAAAACAAGCTTCAAAATCCCCCCCCCATTGTAAACACTGGAAACTAATTTGATTAATCATAACAAAATGAACGAGTCTCCATCCCTATATAAACAGTGTGTGGCTCTTCAATGAGTTTTGTTTGTACAGTATTGACTATTCGGTTCCCCATTATCCGGCCACCACATTATCCAGCATAGGGCTCTCCCATTAATTAAGTCAATAGCTTAAGGCGGAGGTATGAAATGGTTTGACAGTTGATAACATGGGGGGGGTGTAAACCCATTTGATGTAATCAGTTTCATTCTTTCGGAATTGTTGAATTTTTTTATCTTTTTGCGCCACCACTGCTAATATGACATGAATGTAGTGTGCCTGCCATATCAGTTTTTTTTTTTGTAGCGATCATGCCTACATATCGGCGGAGTGAGTATGTCTGCTACATCTACCGGCATGGCAGAATAAAAGGAATGTAGTAAAAGATCAGTCTGGCCAGACCATCAGGGTGTTAGTACTGCTGATCGGCCAGAATGGCAAGTCAAGGAGTTTTCTAGCCACCACGGACAGAGAAGGCGGATGTAGTGTAACCCTTCTGTCAGAAATGGCAGGCTGTCCGTACTTTCCAGTTATTGTGTGTCTTGTCCGTACTTTCCACTTATTGTGTGTCTTCTCCGTACTTTCCACTTATTGTGTGTCTTGTGACCAATATTCCCTCTAAGCTGAGCGCGTGAGCGATCGCTCACACGAATTCAGAGCGTCGCTCATACTACGTACGATCGCTCACTCCGACGACGACATCACTTAAATCGCTCACAAATTTTGGCCTCAAACAATATGTCGCTCAGAGACAAAATTTTTCGCTCACTTCCACACCTTGGAGGGAACATTGCTTATGACTCTTGTCAGTACTTTTAGCATTAACAGCTTGAAACACAGACTGATACACATATTTGACTATTTCAAAATCCAATATTTTCTTGTTTTAAAATGGTAATGCTAAAATACGTTCCAAGGGAGTTAATTATAATATATATGTACTTGTAGATTGTATTCTAAAATTCATATTAAATACGTCATATTAATATTTTAAAAATCATCAATTTATTTCATTAATTGGTCATAATTCAAATTCTATTATAGTTGGACTTTCATTCAGCGTTTTGAAAACAGTTCTTTTCTTAAATAATAGCATTGTTAACTTCATCAACTGTCAAACTTTTTCAGACCCCCCTTCTCCGTTTCTAAGTTGGTGACGTAAATCAACGGACAAGCCCTTTCAATCAGCTGAGTGAGACTTTCAATAGTCATTCTGCATCTATGAGCTATACGAGGATAGGACAAAACCCTCACAAACAAAATCCCTTCAGACGAAACCCTTATAATATATTTTTATTTTATCTGCGGCTCAAGACAACTACTACTTCATTAGATGGCGCCCCAAATATGCTAGGGCCCCAAATAAACCATAGCCAAGGCCATCTGGGGCCTCCTGTGCCAAAAGTAGCTTTACCCAGAACCCTCTAATTTACTTTTGTCAACGACTTAAAAATAAATTTCCGGGGTTTTGTCCGAGGAGGTTTTGTCAGGGATTTTGTTTGTCCGAGGGGTTTATGTCCTAGGGGTTTTTGTCCTAGGGCTTTGTCCTATGGGGTTTTGTCCCTGGGGTTAGGGGGTTTTGTCCGGATACCTATATGTTAATACACTGTAACTGGGGTAAATTTCACGCAGAGCTCTTTTATTACTATTTAAACGCTTCGTCTAATTTAGGGAAAGATACTAACACAACTTACACAATGTCGGCTAACATTTTTTTCTTGTTTAGTAATTGGTCAAGTTGGAGAAGTGTGACAAATTTACGACAATGCCTCAGAATCACTTTATCCCTCCTAGACCTAGACCATTGTGGTCCCCTGCAGTGTTTTTGGCGCCCTCTTCATGATCTGAATAGTGCAACAACATGTAAAAAGCACTCTTTCCTTGCCCTTTCCTTGTTGGCGCACTCTGCGACCGAACAACCCACAGTATCCGTCCTACGCTACTGCCCCTTTTACCAGTGATCATAAGCAGCGAACACAGTTGGTTGTTGTGTGTGGGAGGGAGTAGAAACTGTGACGCCATGTGTTCCATTATGTCTTTTAATAAACTTAAAACTAGGGGTGTGCCGGAATCCGGTCCGGAATCCGGTTCCGCCGGATTTTGCACTATCCGGTGAAATCCGCTTCTGCCGGATTTACATGTATCCGGAATAACCGGATTCCGGATTTCGGAATTTACCGGTTTTGGAATTTGCCAGATTTTGTGACTCACCGGATCATAATCTGAAATAAAAGTAATTCTCTTTCCCGAATTCCACACGATGACGGTACATTAATCGATTGTTGTGAGCATTGAGCTTGTTTAAAGTTTTGAACATACCAGAGGCTAGAGTCAGCACCGCTAATAGTGGCCAATCAGCCCATCCCATACATGATAGTGCGGGGATGAGTAATTATTATTTGTGACGTCATCTTAACCGCAATCATCAATGACGTTGTAACAGAAATAATAAGCAACTATACTGCACAAGCGCCTGGCCACCAGCCCGCCACCTTCATAACAAAATAAATAACAGAAATGGTTTTTGATGAATTCAACATTTAAGTTATTTCGATTTCTCTGAGAGATGGAAAATATGTCTTCTTTGTTATTGAATTAAAATGCATCACCCACGAGATTTCCTGTTGAAAAAGTAGTTCACATATGAATATTAAATATGTAAAATGAGAAATAGAATATTTTTCCATTCTGAAATTTCCGTGAAGAAACACTAATTCTCTAACACTAATTAATATAACAAGTCACTGAGTTGGTAATCTAACCCTAACCCTAACATAACGTATCCCATTAAAAGCAATTCCTTCCCAATTTTTTTTATTTTTTAATTCTATTTTATAATAAAGGTTATTATAATTCTATTTAAACAAGGAATTAAAAGTCAAATATGCTTTAAAAAAATTTACCGTAATTTTAATTCATATTTTGATTTATATTATCGTTCACTCAATTGTTAAAAATGCGTATGAGTAAAAATTGACATTACGTTAGCGGTCTAGTATAAATTTAAAGGTCTTTGGTGATCTCTATGTCACCAAGCCATCTTCGGCGATTCTCGCTTGCGCTATGATCTGTGCTCTTTGGTTTAAACCAGTACATCTCAAACTTTCTGAAGTCACGGCCCCCTTGGAACGCCAATCAATATGTCACGGCCCCCCTATTTTTGGTTTAGATTGCTTAAATTTATAATTTTAAACCTCTATATGCAAACTTTTACTAGTCAATACATGCTTTTTCTAATGTTAACAATGAAAGAGTGAAAGGATGCAACAAATAAAATAAGATAAACTAGATTTTATTTTAAACATATATTAATACTATTTACATACAATACATTAGGTTAATTATATTTTATGTGTCACATTTTTCGAAATTCCACGGTCCCCCGCAGGACAGTCCACGGCCCCCTAGGGGGCCGCGGCCCACCACTTTGAGAAGCACTGGTTTAAACGACGGTATGACGTAGCCGCGGCCCGCGGCGCTCAGCTGTGATTGTGTGGCATCACTGGAATGTGTACATTATTTGGCTGTGGACTTGGAGTAACTTAACACTGTTAACAAACTAATAGTCAATAGTAAGTTATCAACATCTTATTATTATTTCTTTAGGCTTTAATAATGGATTTGTCAAATGCCAATTGAATTCATTAAAATTTGTATTTCAATTTTCAAACTTGTAAAGTACAGAAATATACAATTATTGTTCTCAAATCTCAATTCAATTCAATCTTGTTATTTGTTTTTTTTCCAATTAATTATCCATTTCAATACACATCATAAACTATGAACATTTGAACAATAACAATAAGCAATAAGCATCCATCATCCAATGAGCCAATGACAAGACGAGATGAACTCAGATGATGAGTCTGACTTTCTCCTCAGATTCAAAACAATTAGTGCACTACAATAGTTAAAAATTACACTGCCAAGTGGCAAGTGCCAAAGTAATGAAAGTAATAGACTAATAGTAAAGTTGTTTTCCTTTGACCTTGCAGCGAGTTAGAACTTAACAGCGAGTTTAGTTACATATGGATAATAACTTATTACCTATCTGCGTTATATTCTGATTTCAGTGATTTCTGAATAATTTTTATTTTCTAATTTATTTCAAAGTTCTTCACTTCCAACCAGCCAATGTCATTCAGCCATTTCTGTTCAGAAGGCATCCAACCCTCAGATTTACCGGTATCTGCAAAGTACCAAAATACGGAATAATAATCCGCATCCGGATCCGGTTGGAAAAAAACGGATCCGGCACACCCCTAATATATATATATAACGGTTTAAATCAGTGACGTAAAGGTCTCACCGGGCCTTAGTTGACTTTAGCCCGCTCCTGGTGAACAATGAGAGAATGATCCTTATTAACAAACAGATTGACTGGAGTTTAGTGCCATCGAAATTCGTGTCGATTTTTTTTTAGATAGTTGCATGTAGTACTATTCAGGCCTAACTGTAAAATAAAACTATTAAACTGCACCAAATAGTTGTTATGAAGCACATTTTTAAAATGGGTGAATGGTCTTTGTGTAGGTAGTACTATCGGTGAGTGTAGTACTGTTGGTGTAGGTAGTACTATCGGTGTATGTAGTACTGTTGGTGTAGGTAGTACTGTTGGTGTAGGTAGTACTGTTGGTGTAGGTAGTACTGTTGGTGTAGGTAGTACTGTTGGTGTAGGTAGTACTATTTGTGTAGGTAGTACTGTTGGTGTAGGTAGTACTGTTGGTGCATGTAGTACTGTTGGTGTATGTAGTACTATTGGTGTAGGTAGTACTGTTGGTGTAGGTAGTACTATTTGTGTAGGTAGTACTGTTGGTGTAGGTAGTACTATCGGTGTAGGTAGTACTGTTGGTGTAGGTAGTACTGTTGGTGTATGTAGTACTGTTGGTGTAGGTAGTACTGTAGTTATATATAGTACTGTTGGTGTAGGTAGCACTGTTGGTGTAAAGTAGTACACAACTGAAGAAAAAAAAATCATCGTTTGAGTGAATGCAATCTACATACACAAATATGCACTAATACATAGTAAATGCATACATGCTTTTGCATTGATTACAAGTAAAAAAATTAATTTGAACTTTTTATAACCAGAACATGATGCAATGAGATTCAGTTCACTGTAGTAAGATGTTCTGTTTCTAGCCTTAGGTAGTTTAACCAGCCTAGCAATACATGTAATTATGTATCAACCCTGACGTAGCAATATATGTAGGTAGATATCATCCCTCACTTACCAATATATGTAGGTAGATACTATCACTCACTTACCAATATATGTAGGTAGATACCGTCACTCACTCACCAATATATGTAGGTAGATAACATCCCTCACTTACCAATATATGTAGGTATATACCATCCCTCACTTCATATGAAGTTAGATACCAGCCCTCACTTCATATGTAGATATATACCATCCCTCACTTACCAATATATGTAGTTAGATACCATCCCTCACTTATCAATAAATGTAGGTAGATACCATCCCTCACTTACCGATATATGTAGGTAGATACCATCTCTCACTTACCAATATATGTAGGTAGATACCATCTCTCACCAATACACGTAGGTAGATAACATCCCTCACTTCATATGAAGGTAGATACCATCCCTCACTTCATATGTAGGTAGATACCATCCCTCCCTTACCAATAAATGTAGGTAGATACCATCCCTCCCTTACCAATAAATGTAGGTAGATACCATCCCTCACTTACCAATATATGTAGGTAGATAACATCCCTCACTTACCGATATATGTAGGTAGATACCATCTCTCACTTACCAATATATGTAGGTAGATATCATCTCTCACTTACCAATACATGTAGGTAGATAACATCCCTCACTTCATATGAAGGTAGATACCATCCCTCACTTCAAATGTAGGTAGATACCATCCCTCCCTTACCAATAAATGTAGGTAGATACCATCCCTCCCTTACCAATAAATGTAGGTAGATACCATCCCTCACTTACCAATATATGTAGGTAGATATCATCCCTCACTTACCAATATATGTAGGTAGATACCATCCATCACTTACCGATATATGTAGGTAGATACTATCTCTCCTTCACCCCTACTTTCAACGGTGTGTTATCTCTATCCATCTTCAGACATACCTAAGTCAACATGACCAACATTTTCTTTCTGTTTGGCCGTACAATTCTCCAGACTAAAGAATTCGTTGTCATGCCATACTACCTCCAGTAAGTCACCAGACAGCCATACCCGGTGTAGTAGATCCATTACTAAAGGTGTGTGTGTGTGTGTGTATGTGTGTGTGTTTACAATATGTGCGCATACTTAACTGAACACCGCCTGTGTTGAAGACAAGACTCCAGCTAAGTTATTTATTTGTTTACTACTTCAGTGGTCGCTGACAGACCCCCGTGTTGCTAAATACAGGACGAGGAATGTCTGGGAAATGTGACCTACTTGGGGAGTGGAATGGAGGTGTGTGTTTACCAGCCGAGGTGAGACCACGATGGCGCTCGTAGAAGAATTAATGAGCCCTTTACAGCAGTCCCTGCGAGTAAATCTGAGAAGTTTGTCCTGGGAGTAAATGTGAAAACAGTGTTGATGTAAAGAGAATCAGGAGGAGGGCGGGGCATGTCTCTTCACACTTTTTGTAATTCTGCTGCATTGTCTTCATAGGTTGTTTTTTTTTTTGATAGATGTGTGAAGGTCAGGGTCTGAATATTATAGTTAGGATTTATCCAGGCGTTTGAGAGGATATAATGGGTTAACTCTATAACGCTTTGGTGGATGGCCATAACTGAACGCTGTAGGTTGCGAGTTCAAATTCATTTATTATGTTTTCCGTGGTGTCAACATAGCCATTCCACACTCGACCTTATCGGGACTGGGTGGCCAGATGATTTTAACTAAGACTGCCGAAACGCAAAGAAAAAGCAGCCAAAAAGGCGCCAAATCAATAAAATATACCTTCCAAAAAAAAAAACCGCCAATCTAAAAATGTATTATTTAAAGGTGATATATATAATCTCTACATCAATAGTATTAAGATATATAAACAACAAGCTTACCACAGGGTTTCTCTGTGTTTAACATGTGGATAGTTATTTATAATCATGAGAAATTATGTCAACAAAGAAGTACATACAATTAGTGTTATATTGAAGTTAAATCAATAATGTGTGATATAGAAGTGCATACAATAATGTTCCATATTGAAGTACATACAATAATGTGTCATATTGAAGTACATACAATAATGTGTCATATTGAAGTACATACAATAATGTGTCATATTGAAGTACATACAATAATGTGTCATATTGAAGTACATACAATAATTTGTCATATTGAAGTACATACAATAATGTGTCATATTGAAGTACATACTATTAGTGCCATATTTATGTTTAGGGTCGTAGAAGGTTTTAAAATTGGGTTATCACAGGAAAGTTAAATTTGAATATAGGAAAAAAAAGATAATGTTTAATTGAATTATAATATAAGTTTGATAAATCCATAATTAATTCAATTAATTTAAACAGCTATATTTGATAGGTTATTTTATCATTGGTGATATGATATTTCAGTTTATTTAACCACTCATTTTGATAAGAATGAACGTAAAAAATAAAGTAAGGGGGGTCTCTTGTTCATACCTTGAGGACCATTAAAATAGATGCAGGGGCATCAACCTGTATCAAATAGCCACCCTGGATTACGTTGGTGTCTGGCCAGGCCCGTAGCGTGCGGGGCGACAGGGGGGCCGGGCCCCCTGCGTTTTGTCTGGCCCCTCTGCTTATTTGTTCTACTTAGTAAAATGTATTACCTGCCCCCCCTGCTATTGCCTGGCCCCTTCTGTAGAATGCCTGGCCCCTGCTGTAGAATGCTACGGGGCTGTGTCTGGATAATACAATGGCCGGCAGACATTTTGTTTTCGCCAATAAAGTCGGGTACCTATGTTATAGGTGGAGTGAACTTGATAACGTCATGGAGGAAAAAAAATCCTTGTGCACACATAAGTTAAATGATAAATTTTAAAGTCTGTCCTGGCAACAAAACAAAGCTCGTTGACCCTCGCAGTAAAAAAAATTGTGGCCAAAAAATTATTTTTAAAACTTGTGCAAAAAAATATTTTTTCTTCTGTAATTTCACTGTGTAGTTTATTTTTCATTTTTATATTTTTTTTAAATTAAAATGAATGTTGGCCTATGTATGTGTGTGTGTGTGTGTATCTGTGTGTGTGTGTGTATGTGTGTGTGTGTGTGTGTGTGTGTTCAGTATTTCAGTGTCAATATTTCGCTAAAATAAAATTGCCAATATAAAATATTTTTTTAACAACATTAGTAATTACAATGTAATTATTTTAATACAGTAATACTCTCGGTGTACATATTTCAATGAAATGGTATTGTCGATATAATTATCTCACTTCGACAGTGCTGTAAATGTAATTATTTCACTACAACAGAAACTTTAATGTAATTACTTCACTACATACAACACGGTCGATGTGCTGGTGATACAATCTATGTGTTGGTGATACAACCTAAGTGTTGGTGATACAACCTGTGTGCTGGTGATACAACCTATGTGTTGGTGATACAACCTGTGTGTTGGTGATACAACCTGTGTGTTGGTGATACAACCTGTGTGTTGGTGATACAACCTGTGTGTTGGTGATACAACCTGTGTGTTGGTGATACAACCTATGTATTGGTGATACAACCTGTGTGTTGGTGATACAACCTATGTGTTGGTGATACAACCTGTGTGTTGGTGATACAACCTGTGTGTTGGTGATACAACCTGTGTGTTGGTGATACAACCTGTGTGTTGGTGATACAACATATTTGTTGGTGATACAACCTGTGTGTTGGTGATACAACCTATGTGTTGGTGATACAGCCTGTGTGTTGGTGATACAACCTGTGTGTTGGTGATACAACCTGTGTGCTGGAGATACAACCTATGTGTTGGTGATACAACCTGTGTGCTGGTGATACAACCTGTGTGTTGGTGATACGACCTGTGTGCTGGTGATACAACCTGTGTGCTGGTGTCTCTCGGGAAGAATTACAATTTGTGAGTTATGTTCAACGAGGCAAATATTTATAAATGGAGAGCGCTGGGTTTGGAGGGGGGGGGGTAAAAATGATTCGTCAAACGAGTCTGATTAAATTTAATGATGCCGGGATAGCGATTACCCATTACCACAATTGAATAAATAATCCATTAATTGAATTCAGAGAATTCAAAGACCAAGTTGTAACTTAAAAAAAAATAAAAATTCAAAAAGTTTTATTTGGCCCTTTAGATTTAATTTTATTGCCGTCGTAAAATTCTCACAGCCTGTGACGTTGTCTGTACCCATGACTAAATTGTTTGTTTTTCTTTATGCTCCTGACTAAATTACTGTCCATACTACATAGGGATAGTTTGTAATATATTTACATACAATTAACATATATTTACATACAATTAACATATGTTTACATACAATTAGCATATGTTTACATACAATTAACATATATTTAAATTGACCAACCTTCACCTTCAGTTAGCATGCGACAGTTTGAAATAACGCCACATGGAGACTAGGTAGTCTGATGATTATTTCAATGTTTGTATTGTATCTAAGTCGACCAGATTTTAGTTGGGACTCGAGGGAAAAGTGTCTGACTTTACCCTGATACCATCAGACTTAAGAGAAATGTGTACTATTGGATCCTTTCAGTTGGGATGGGGTGGGGCATTGGCCTAGTGTAATTAAACAAAAGATAGACAAATCAAAAAACAGGCAGAAAATCGATAGATAGATAGATAGATAGATAGATTAGATAGATAGATAGATAGATAGATAGATAGATAGATAGATAGATAGATAGATAGATAGATAGATAGATAGATAGATAGATAGATAGATAGATAGATAGATAGATAGATAGATAGATAGATAGATAGATAGATAGATAGATAGATAGATAGATAGATAGATAGATAGATAGATAGATAGATAGATAGATAGATAGATAGATAGATAGATAGATAGATAGATAGATAGATAGATAGATAGATAGATAGATAGATAGATAGATAGATAGATAGATAGATAGATAGATAGATAGATAGATAGATAGGTAAACTATTCTCCCATTGTTTACTTTGAGGAAATACAATTTATCTTTCATCAATGTTTCAAAATAATTAAGAACAATGATTCACAGTCTTTATGTCTGGCACATTCAACTAAATGGCATGCTGAGTCGCCATTTTACAAATGATGTCAGATTGGATTAGGTCAGAGAATGTAACCATTTTTCTGTGAGTATTGAAGGGAAGATTTCATTAGTCAATGTTGCCAGCTTAGTAGGATTTGGTAGATTAAAGTCTTTGTCGGGGGACAAAAATTTGCATTTTGGGGATTTTTCTTGAAAGATGTGAGTGGATTTTTAAAAAATGTGATTTTCAGTAAAAAAAAAAAAAAAACACAGAATTTGTACACAAGGGATACGGAGCTGAGTTATGTCTGTACAGGGTAAACATATTTCATTTAGTACATAGACTCCAGAGTTGGCAGTGTATTGTGGTGAACAGTTGATATAGACTCACATTTCAGATCAAATAGATTGGTGTTCGGTTGAAATAGATTTACATTTCAGATCAAATAGATTGGTGAACAGTTGAAATAGATTCACATTTCAGATCAAATAGATTGGTGAACAGTTGATATAGACTCACATTTCAGATCAAATAGATTGGTGAACAGTTGAAATAGATTCACATTTCAGATCAAATAGATTGGTGAACAGTTAATATAGACTCACATCTCAGATCAAATAGATTGGTGAACATTGAAATAGATTCACATTTCAGATCAAAGAGATTGTAGAAAATTTAAAATAAACTCACAACTTCAAATCAAATTTATGGAAGAGGGTAGGGGTGTAACAGTTGACTTCAAATCACTAAAGGACTAAATTTACACGACTGTCACATCTTTAAAAAACAATAATTTTGAATAATAGATGTGGCCACGAAACAGAAGTCTGCGCGAACGGCGCACAAAGTGTTCAGGCCGGCTCTGAAACTAGTAAGATCCTATTCCACTGGAATAATGAATTTTTTAGATTGTAATTACCAACGTTTCTCGTTGTTTCAGACTTTGCACATTAAAAATAAAATAAAAACACAAGACAATTATAAGTCTGTGTAATTGAACTTCCTGTTGGAATGACGGAGAAATGTTTAAAAATGTGCATGAAGAAATGTAATCAACTGATCAGTGATATTTCAGTTCTAAAAATAATTTCAATTCTTATTTTTATTCTATTAGCTGTAATTAATTTCTATTCTTATTCTTATTCAAGTTCTGCAATAATTTCAATTCTTTTTCTTATTCAAGTTCTGCAATAATTTAAATTCTTATTTTTATTCAAGTTCTGCAATAATTTCAATTCTTATTCTTATTCAAGTTCTGAAATAATTTCAATTCTTATTCTTATTCAAGTTCTGAAATAATTTCAATTCTTATTCTTATTCAAGTTCTGCAATAATTTCAGTTCTTATTCTTATTCAAGTTCTGCAATAATTTCAATTCTTATTCTTATTCAAGTTCTGCAATAATTTCAATTCTTATTCTTATTCAAGTTCTGAAATAATTTCAATTCTTATTCTTATTCAAGTTGTGCAATAATTTCAATTCTTATTCTTATTCAAGTTCTGCAATAATTTCAGTTCTTATTCTTATTCAAGTTCTGAAATATTTTCAATTGTTATTTTCATAATAGAGGGTCTAACAGTCGAACTTCACGAATTTGAATATTCATAACAACTTTGTTTCAATAAAACACTTTATAGCTATCATAGCTGCTGCTATCCAGTATCAACTATCAAGTTCTACATTTTTACAGTCTACATTATCTACATAAGAAATTAAAAAGGAGTCAGCTGTTCATCAGACACAATGTTCCAACAGTTTGAGTTTTGAGTTATCAGTGATAAAATAAGAACAAGCTTATCACAGTTGAGCAATGTTCTTGTTTAATTTCAAAAAGACCCTCATTTCAAGGGATTTTTGCATTCTATTTCGCCTTCCAGTGGTTAACATTCCACACAGAGAAAAGATTCGTTCTACGTATGCCTGCGAAGCAGGTGCCGTTAACTAATCCTCAGCGATTTTTGACAGTTTGCTGTAAGTTGCTTTTCTGTTGTGCCAGAATACCAGAGAATCCGTTGTCGTTGTACAAGTATTCATGTACTGACATTGTACAGTGTCCTGACTTAGATGCAGTTGGTGATGAAGTTAAGGCATTTTCAACAGGCCGGGTAGCGAGAAACTTGAACCTTTGCAGTCCTGGAGGAGGTGAAGATAAACCAGGTTCCAATGGAATCTCAGATGAAGATGACTCTGAACCAATTAGTGTATAGATGATCATTTTTGCAGCATTTAAAAGTGGTGACAAGTCAGGTGAGAAAAGAACATCAGCAAGGATAGGATAAAGTAGGCATGCAGCACCAGGCAAAGTATTAAAACTGATACATTCAGGATAAAAAATGAATTCAAATCTGCTTCTAAAATCACGCAGAAGCTTGCTTGTTAGGATCTTCGGTGCTGGGGACTGTTTAAGATGACATCCCAGATTTACCAGTGATGGGATGATAATAGACAGTGATTGGGTGTCGGACTGCAGATTGAACGCAATCAGCCAATGTCTGAGTCGCATTTTTGCAGACCTTCGTTTTCTTTGGTTTTGTCTTTAATGATCTCGCCTCGGTTACTTTAACATACTGCTCATACTCCTGCTTATGTAATCTGCGGAGATGCGACATCATATTTGTACTGTTTTTACCCGCCAACAAAGCACCACACTCGCTATTAGTCTTCATAATAACAAGTTTAAATTTCGCTTTCCCTTCCTGCTCGTCCAGCTAATATCCTTGATAATGAACTCAATGTCCTCAGAAACAAACTTTACACGTCCAAAATAAATCACAAATATAAATCGAAAAAATAAACCGGCGAAAGTTTTTGAACCGGAAGTAACCGATCATGAAGAAATGCGATGCTTTAGCGCTTTACTACAATACAAAATACGGATTTTGACGGAAATGATTGGACGAATGCGACAACACTAAAACACGGAATTCGGATCAAATGGCGGAACATATTCCACGCGATATTCGTTCAATTATAATTTTCGTTATTATTACTATTCTATTCATGAAAATTAATTTTTATGTCTATTCTATTACCGTACTCAAAATAATTTTTGTTCTTATTTTCGTTATCGTTAACGAATTTCAATAATTTTCGTTCTTATTCTTATTCTCGTTAACGTAAATATCACTGCAACTGATAAATACACATTATTGACATTTATTTCAAAGTGTTATCGATGATACAATAAAAAGGGGAAGAATTGCTACACTTTGTCAAAAGATAGTTATTGTTTCTTTGTTTTTTGTTTGTTTGTTTTTTTAATTCCTTTAAAGGGGCTGTCCATTAATTACGTCAACAAAATAGGGGGGAAGGGGAAGGTGAGAAAATTTTTGACACTTGTTGACAATGGGGCGGGAGGGGGAGGTCAAGAAAAGTTGACGTCAACAATGTTACTTTTTTTTAAAATTTAATATAATTACTTAATAAATAGGAAAATTAAGCAGCGTTTGTAGTCCTGTGTTCACACTCGCTTAGCATTCAGTATTTTAATTAAACTAACTATATTCCTAATAATTTTGCCACATAAACATTTTGGAAGCCATCTTTTTTAGGGGGGGGGGTAATCAAATGTTGACGTAATTTTATAGGGGGGGGGGGCGTCTCTGGAAGTTTGACAAGTTGTTGACAAGGGGAAGGGGGGGAGGTAAAAATCGCCAGAAATTTGTTGACATAAATAATGGACAGCCCCAAACCTAAAGCTAAAATCATTGTTACAGTTAAAACTAACTAATCCAAACCTATACAATATATTGTTACTATAACAATACGGTTATTGTTTCCTTTTACAACATTTTTAAGCGTAGTTGACATTTGGCTATTAAAGATTTTAAAAAAAAAATTAAACCGATTAAAAAAAATGTTTCTCAGTACATCTCTTAGGCTAAAATGATCAAGATGTAATGTTTTTATAGAACAATATGCTATTTACATGCATAGGACAGAGACGATAGAACAATATATAACATGGTGTCACTTACATGTTCATTATAGAACAATATAAAACATTATGTCACATGTTCAGTATAGAACAATATAAAACATAATGTCATTTACATGTTCATTACAGAACAATATAAAACATCATGTCACTTACATGTTCATGAACACTGTATATTATATAATAATGCGAGTTCAGCCCGACACCCACTCACTCACCTACACACACGTAGCCCCATACACACATAAACAAAACATCCTTTAAAATAATAATGATCATCTTACAGTCAAGGACGTTAACTCTAACTAATAAAACCCGTCTCTTGATAGTCTGCCCTTTAACAAAAAAAAAATTAATCTCCGTCTCTGATATAGTCAAGTGATTCATCAGGACACTGCCATCAGTAATTGGCAGCTAATTACCGTCTTTGTTATTTTCATAAGAACTACTACATTGACAGCTACTAATCATTGGAATGGTGTCAATTAACTTTTACGGTGAATTTTTCGTTCTGTTTTAAGACTTTTTTTTTCCAGCCCAGATTTAAAATATCTTAGACAAGCAGTTGATTATGATCCCTTGCACCGCCACCCCACCCCCCAGGGGTCCTCTCCCCCATACAAACAGACTAATTAGATAAGATAAATGGTGCAGGATAATTAGTTTAGCTGCTGGGACCACTTCAAATAAAAAGGGTGGCAAGCTTGAAAATAAAAAGATTTAAGATTCAGGGGCAGTGGCGCAACTAGGGGGGCATTGGGGGCATTTGTCCCCTCCGAAATAAAAAAAAATTAAAAGATTAGACCAAAATTTGTTTAAAATAAAATACAAATATATAAATAATGTGATTTTTTAATACAAGTGATTTTTTTTTTGCCCCCCTCCCCCTGAAAGTTTGGTCTAGTTGCGCCTCTGGGCAGGGGTGCCGCCATAGGGGTGCAATGAATTGTTGTTATGGACCCCAACAAAAAACACTCAACTTCCCCGTCGCTTTCGAAATATATTTTATTTATTTATTTTGTTGTCAATTTGTGGGAAAGATGTTCAGAAGGGCCGCAGTCTTCATAGTTTTATTTTGTTGTCAATTTGTGGGAAAGATGTTCAGAAAGGCCGCAGTCTTCATAGTTTTATTTTGTTGTCAATTTGTGGGAAAGATGTTCAGAAAGGCCGCAGTCTTCATAGTTTTATTTTGTTGTCAATTTGTGGGAAAGATGTTCAGAAGGGCCGCAGTCTTCATAGTTTTTTTTAGGATGCGGTTCCTATTAGGGGGTCACAAAATAACACTTTGCCGACGAAATTTGAGCAGTAATATTTCTTAAGGCCAGCAATGTAAATCGTGTGTACTGATCATAGCTTTAAGTTAATCTGAGTGGCTATTCTATCATGATCAACCTGCTCAGCACTTTGGGATCTTTTTAACTTATAGATTTGTCGGTCTAGATATAATCATCGTGTTCTTAACAAATAGAATGTAGGTCTAGATATAATCATCGTGTTCTTAACAAATAGAATGTAGGTCTAGATATAATCATCATGTTCTTAACAAATAGAATGTAGGTCTAGATATAATCATCATGTTCTTAACAAATATAATTTAGGTCTAGATATAATCATCGTGTTCTTAACTAATAGTATTTAGGTCTAGATATAATCATCATGTTCTTAACAAAAAAAATTGTTGGTCTAGATATAATCATGTTCTTAAATAAAATTTTTGGTCTAGATATAATCATGTTCTTAACAAATAAAATTGTTGGTCTAGATATAATCATGTTCTTAGCAAATAAAATTGTTGGTCTAGATATAATCATGTTCTTAACAAACTAATTGTTGGTCTAAAAATAATCATGTTCTTAACAAATAAAATTGCTGGTCTAGATATAATCATGTTCTTAGCAAATAAAATTGTTGGTCTAGATATAATCATGTTCTTAACAAACTAATTGTTGGTCTAAAAATAATCATGTTCTTAACAAATAAAATTGCTGGTCTAGATATAATCATGTTCTTAACAAACTAATTGTTGGTCTAAAAATAATCATGTTCTTAACAAATAAAATTGTTGGTCTAGATATAATCATGTTCTTAAATAAAATTGTTGGTCTAGATATAATCATGTTCCTAACAAGGCTAAGTTAGGTGTCTAGATATAAATGTGCCCACATTAACATCTTTCTCTGCACGTCAATAAAGCCAAACACAGTCTGTGTAAAAGTGTAATCAGTATCATGGTCTAACATACAGATTACAACAAGTTTCTAGGTTCATCTTAAACCACAGATTACATAAATCATAATCTGTGATTATAAATCACTTCTTTGTTTTGTCTTTTGTCTTTGATTACTTGATCCCGATGATTTATTTTAATATTTATTTTTGTAATCATTAAGCCAAATATTATTCTATTTTTATTTACCCTAGATTTTTTTCGTCAATTTATGTTAATAACTAGAAGGTTGAAAAAATAATCAAATTCTATTCATTTTTTTTTCCGTTCGTTCTTTTGGTTTTTTTTATCTAGGACAACTTTAAAATTATAATCATTTATTTTTTCGTAGGGATTTTCGTTATTTACGTTTGTTCGTGAGATTTTATTAACTGAAGTTTTAAGACAAATATTTTGATTAATTTTGCGTAATGACATCAAAACAATGCCATATCACATTTCAATTACAGCTTCCATTTTTTAACATGCGTGCAAGTTCAACACATTATTACACATCCTTTATTGTCGTGTCCATCTCACATTCGTTATATTCCATGACATTTATTTACTGGTTCTAATTTAGTTTAATAAAAAGCAGTACTTGAGCAATTATATTAAGTAAAAAAAATCACGTTGTAAATAATCATGATTATTCATCACATTGTAAATAATCAAAATTATCGATCACTTTGTAAATAATAATTTTTATTGATTGTATTGTAAATAATCATAATTATTGATCACATTGTAACATATTTATACTGCTACTATTCGTTGTGGTCTTCGTCAGCCACAAATTAAGTGACGAAAAAAAAAACCCGCATAATCATCAATATTATTTGATCTATTAATTTTACACTGGGGCACAACAGAAACTGGTGACATCTGGCTGGACTCTTGGTGTCATCAACAACTGTTGCGACACCCTGCTGCCCACGACAAGGGCAGATAATGTAAGCCCCCCCACCACCCCAGTCACAGCCACACCCACCCCCCCACCCCCTGTATTCAACAAATCGATCAGTTATCATGGTCTCAATATGCTCCTGTTTGCTCTTCCCGACTAATGTCAATATTTCGTCCCTGACACGTCTGCCCTTGGTGTGAACATCGCCCGGGAGTGAAGCGTTGGGCACCCACCCACCAGACAGCACCGCTCTTTTCCCCTCCCCCCACCTCCCCCCCAATCGCAAAGTTTTCATTTTTCACTGCGTTACTGTCAGCCTCCGTGTTTTGATCAATCAAACAGACGTAAGTAACAATTGTTTGGTCATTAGACGCAACTCTGTGTATATGTGTGCGTGTAGCTAGTGTTGAGCGAAATATTATTAATGTTTTCTGTTGCGGTCGACAAACTAAAGCCCGCGGGTCTCATTCATTCCAAGTTAATGAAAAAAAAACTCTCTCTGTGTTGTGTGCACTATTTAAACTTTTGTTTCTCAATATCCGGAAACTAAGTTCTTCAACTCCTAGTTTCTCAATATCCTGAAACAAAGTTCTTCATCTCCTAGTTTCTCAATATCCTGAAACTAAGTTCTTCAACCCCTAGTTTCTCAATATCCTGAAATTAAGTTCTTCAACTCCTAGTTTCTCAATCTCCTGAAACTAAGTTCTTCAACTCCTAGTTTCTCAGTCTCCTGAAACTAAGTTCTTCAACTCCTAGTTTCACAATCTCTCCTGAAACAAAGTTTGTCAACTCCTAGTCCTCAACTTTCCCCGCCAAATCTTATTATTATTTAAGTCCCTGAAAGAATGAGATATTTATCTCTTATAAATAAAACACCAATTGAGAGGTTTTTTTTACCGTTGTGACTTTTGTACTACACTAGTTGTTTTTGTTTTTTTTTTCACCTCATCATAGTTGAGTGTGCAATGTCTAATGAGGCACTGCGGGAGACTGTGCTTGTTGAGATTGTAACCCGTACCCCAGGGTTTGCTCAGCCGAATCTGGCATCACCTGTCCAGTTATTTACAGCCCATGTATTATGTAAGACTGGATTTTTTTTTACTCAAATAATATTTCCATATTGCTCAGCTAAAAGCTAAAAAAATTGAAACAAAACAAAAATGAACAAATTTTTATGACGACTTGAAAAAGATCGTCGGCACCAACTTCTGTTTTTTTTTTATTTAGTTGCCACCAAATTATGACATTTTTATTTAGTTGCCACCAAATTAAGACATTTTATTTAGTTGCCACCAAATTATGACATTTTTATTTAGTTGCCACCAAATTATGACATTTTATTTAGTTGCCACCAAATTATGACATCTTTATTAATTGCCACCAAATTATGACATTTTATTTAGTTGCCACTAAATTATGACATTTATTTTTATCCCAGCAACTTATGACATTTTATTTAGTTGCCAGCAAATTATGACATCTTTATTTTGTTTCCAGCAAATTATGACATCTTTATTTTGTTGCCACCAACTTATGACATTTTATTTAGTTGCCAGCAAATTATGACATCTTTATTTTGTTTCCAGCAAATTATGACATCTTTATTTTGTTGCCACCAACTTATGACATTTTATTTAGTTGCCAGCAAATTATGACATTTTTATTTATTTCTCAGCAAATTATAACATTTTTATTGATGCTCTTCCTTGCATAATATTAAAAAGATCATGAAGATCTGAAATCATCAATATTTCTATATTGAGCTTTATTTAAAAACATCTGTTGCAGGTTTGACAATGTTTCAGAATGATGAACATTTCTATTAAAGTCGTGCGGTAAAGCACAAGACTGTCAACCTTAGAGTTCCAGGATTGAGCGTCTTTGAGTACAAAGGGAATGTTTAGGTCATGATTTAAGTTCCCTCCATGTCTCTCGTGGTGCTTCCTTGGTCATTGCACCATCAAATTGTGTGAACATGAAAGAAGGGCATTGAAGAAACCGTCGGATAATGGTTTATAGGCAATAAGAGATAAATACCTCATTTTTAATAGGACTTTACACGCTACAGTCATGTGAAATTGGACTATATGAATAGAAATAAAAGAAAAAGTTGAGAATTGATCTAAACATTCCAAACAACATGAAAGAGATACAAAAAAAATGACATCATTTGTTTTTATAATCGTAATTTATCATTCTGTGGCTTGCCATTGTTAGAAATGTGACATGGCAGGACAAAGAAAAATATAATGAAGGATAGAGATGAACACATTTTCTAATTATATTACAGACTTTCAACAAAACTGTGTTGTTTTGACCACTATTAGATGGGGTGGGGGGGGGGACTCGTTAAGTCGATTATTATAATAGGCTAAACAAATTAGTTGTTTTTTTTAATTTAGTCGTGAATTGGGGCAGTGACGGAGCGGCATTTTTAAGTTGAGCCCCCGGGGGTGCCTCTAACGTGAGTTACACTCCTCTGAAATTGCCCAACATTTCGAATTACATTTTAATAATTGTAACTAAGGAGTGTTGATATATAAGTACATGATAAAAGCGTACAATTAGTGATCAAATTAAAGGAAAAAGAGAACTCAAATTTCAGTTTCAAATTTAACAGATTTAGCACGCGCATAAAAACATACACATCTATCGCATACTTTTGACAAATACACTTTACGTATACACAAAAATACATTCATAAAGAGATTGTGGGGGGAGGGGTAAAAATGCATAGTTTACGAAATAAATCTGAAAAAACATTCGATTCTACGATGTACAACATTAAAGTATATCAGCCATAATATAAAAAAAACAATCTGTCAAAATGTCAAACTAGACTAGTTTATGAAGTAATAATGTGACACTGAGTCCAACTAAGTCAATGACGCAATTCGTTATGTACAAACATGAAACAACGAAGTCCACCACCGCCTCCCACTCCCACACCACCACTATCCAGACCTGTGATGGCTTGTTAGCCAGCATCAAGTGAGACTAACTGCATGGGGTGGGGGGGAGAGGCGCACAATAAACGAAGTGTCCCAAGTATTGCCTCACTCACGGCTCCACCACGGGAGCTGATATTAAGAGGCTCTGACAGGCACTTTCCTGTGAAGATTGCCTGCTAGCTCACCGGCCGCAGTCACTAATGGCTGGTATTATCCCCAGTGACGTAGAACACAATCATGGCCAGGATCCTTGCGACCATCTTACGAAGTAATTAGGTTGGCCAGAATGGCCGACAATTGATCTGCTTTACCGTGGACATCTGTGAGAACAGCGTGACTCCTGGACGGCCCCAGCGATGACTTGTGGGAATGACTTATGATGACTGAAAGGGAGAAATCAAGAGGCAGGCCGTGTTTTGTCAGGTCCCTGGTTCTATGTCAGAAGAAGATTCTAGCTCCGTCTAATTGCAGAGATTTCCTAATAATAGCCGGCTACCGCCACTTCGTGCAAAGTAAACCCTAACCCTAACCGTAATCTTTTTTTTTTTATTCTTACATCTTCACAGCGACGAGTCCGAAATGGGAGGGAAATTCAATAAACATGGGGAAATAAGTAATGATTTTAGCAGCAGAGTTGTTATCAAAGTAATTAAGGTCTGTTTGTTTATGAAAGCTTTTATCTAACCGACGTATCGTAGACAGGAGTGTCAACTGTAAATGGTGCATAAATAACACGTGTATAACATGTAAATAATACAGTTTTTCGCTGGCGTTATTTTTGGTGGATGTATTCTTCAAATTATGCGGTTTTCTGGCTACTTTCTTGGTGCGTTTCGGCTTATTTAAAAAAAAATATCTAAGCTAGCGAGATGTCTAGTAGTTCATTTCAGTTTTTTTATTTTCAGCCTTGAATTCAAATCTCTACGTCAATCTTGTTACGTTCATTTTGTCGGCCACTCAGGCATGACGCGAGATAATCTTTCAAATCGCTCACATTGTGGAATAAAAGGTAACAAAAAAAATGTCTTTATAATACAGGAGTAATGCAATAAAGACGTCAATTTATTTTTATTTAGGAAAATTACTAGATGTATACAGTGACGATATAAATCAATGCCACAATGAAACTACATAACACAGTAAAGATGTAATATCAGTGCCACAATGAAACTACATAACACAGTCAAGATGTAAAATCAGTGCCACAATGAAACTACAAAACAAAGTCGAGAGGTAAAATCAGTGCCACAATGAAACTACATAACACAGTCAAGATGTAAAATCAGTGCCACAATGAAACTACAAAACAAAGTCGAGAGGTAAAATCAGTGCCACAATGAAACTACATAACACAGTCAAGATGTAAAATCAGTGCCACAATGAAACTACATAACACAGTCAAGATGTAAAATCAGTGCCACAATGAAACTACATAACACAGTCAAGATGTAAAATCAGTGCCACAATGAAACTACAAAACAAAGTCGAGAGGTAAAATCAGTGCCACAATGAAACTACATAACACAGTAAAGATGTAAAATCAGTGCCACAATGAAACTACATAACACAGTCAAGATGTAAAATCAGTGCCACAATGAAACTACATAACAAAGTCGAGAGGTAAAATCAGTGCCACAATGAAACTACATAAACACAGTCAAGATGTAAAATCAGTGCCACAATGAAACTACATAACACAGTCAAGATGTAATATCAGTGCCACAATGAAACTACATAACACAGTCAAGATGTAAAATCAGTGCCACAATGAAACTACATAACACAGTCAAGATGTAAAATCAGTGCCACAATGAAACTACATAACACAGTCAAGATGTAAAATCAGTGCCACAATGAAACTACATAAACACAGTCAAGATGTAAAATCAGTGCCACAATGAAACTACATAACACAGTCAAGATGTAAAATCAGTGCCACAATGAAACTACATAACACAGTCAAGATGTAAAATCAGTGCCACAATGAAACTACATAACACAGTCAAGATGTAAAATCAGTGCCACAATGAAACTACATAACACAGTCAAGATGTAAAATCAGTGCCACAATGAAACTACATATACAGTACAGATGTGAAAGAATACATCATTGACTGCAAAGAGTTTAAAACGCTTCCAGCATGATACATTGGTTTTATATTAAGTTTCTGCAAGTATGTCTTACAACATTGAGTTTCGAGATATCCATGTCAGTATTAGTGCTAGCAGAGCATTTCTTGCATTTTTTGACGGGCCCTATGCAAAGGTTTATTTGGGGGGCCCTAGGCAAAGGTTTATTTGGGGGCCCAAGGACAAGCTACATTTGGGGGAGGGGGCATGGACAAGCTACATTGGGGGGGGGGCTCTTAATTAAGCAAAGTTACATTTGGAGGACATAAGTTAAATTGATGTTAAGGCTGTTGTTATCATTTTTTTTAATTGTTCATCTGTAATTGTCCATCTGTAATTCTTCATCGTTAATTGTTCATCTGTAATTGTTCATCTGTAATATCTCTTAGGTAATTGTTCTTCTGTTATTGTTCATCAGTTATTGTTCATCTGTAATTGTTCTTCATCTGTAATTGTTCATCTGTAAATGTTCATCAGTTATTGTTCATCTGTTATTGTTACCCTGCTATTGTTCATCAGTTATTGTTCATCTGTTATTGTTACCCTGCTATTGTTCATATGTAATTGTTCATCTGTTATTGTTCATCTGTTATTATTCTCAAGTTGCATTGTTCATTCCCACTCTGGTTTCAAGAAATTAAAAAAATAACGTTCCCGAGAGATTCCCCTCCGTGTCTGTTGTTGTTGTTGTTTTCATAAATGTCATGTGACATAAACAAATGGAACTGATAAACATGGAGAGAATCACATTATTTCAATTCAAGAAATAGGTTTGCCTGACACAGGCCTTATCAAAATCAGTTTTCTAATTTAGATTCAGTTAATATTTACAATAATTATTTTTTAGGGTGACAACCAAACAGCAGCTCCAGCTAATTCGTTTGTTTGTTTTTCTAAATAAACATGAATATATAAATCAAAGATTTTCTTGTCGATGACATTTGTTTTTCAAAATATATGATTAGTTTTGCTGGTTGCTCTGAAAGGTCGCGTCGACTTAAAAAAAAAAAAAGGAAATAGAATTTATATTATTTGCTTTCTATCAGTGACGCGTCTGGAATAAATATTTAACGAAAGTAATCCTTGTTTTATTCGTTTACAAATTCCTTCATCTTTTACATTTTTTATCTTAACTGTTTTCAATTATTACAAGATCAAGATCCAAACTAAAGCGACACAAAGGACCCACTTGTTTCCAGCTTGTCCAGTCTCTGTAAGGATCGAATGGAGTCAACACAGGAGACATGGGAGGAATTTTCACCATGACCTGATGAATGTCAAGAACCTCACCGGTGATCGAACCCAGGACCCTCATTTATTTTAACCCTGAAAACGCCTGCAGCTCTTTGTTATCATTTCAGGCTTTCGCCGAGATACGAACAACAGAAAGGAAATGGAAAGTTTTTATTGAAACGCCTTCTTTTTTTTTTAATTGCACATCAAATTGTGTTTAAAATTGTTTAAAGAATCAAGAATTCTTTTTTTATCTTTTTAAAAATCACATATAAAAAATCTTTTCTGACAACCCGGAAAGACAAATCAAACTATTTTATAAAAGTGAATTAAATTGGATACGAGTAAACCAATTTGTAAAGATTTGACGCAAAATTGAAATATATTCACAAATTTAAAACATGTTCGACTACTTTAAAATGTACATTTTTGGGCAAATGTTCCTCCGAATCGCTCAAATTTGTTTTCTCGTGAAAGTTGATTGAACGCTAAGATGGGTAGTATCTTTGTGTGTTTGTGTGTGTGTGTGTGTGTGTGTGTGTGTGTGTGTGTGTGTATGTGTGTGTGTGTGTGTTGATGTGTGTGTGTGTGTGGGGGGGGGGTGATTCATCATTGCCTAATAAAAAAAAATTTCTCCGATTCTAATTTTGGTTTCTTTTTTTCCTTTTGGCAAGCAAATCAAGAAAAACTAAACTTTTTCAAAAAATGACCATTTTTAGAGGTCGCTCAAGTTGGTATAGTAGTCTAGGTGCTTTTTCTTGCATTGTTTTCTGAAAAAGTTTCTAAAGCAATGCTGAAGACTGGCGATGATTGGACGGATGGAGTGTTTTAAAGTGTAGAACCGCACTAACTGCATCACTTTGTGGGTACCTCATCACTATCTGCAATGCGTTCAGTCGGTATTGGTACCAACTTCGATGAAGTTGATCCATTATCCTGGGATCAATTGCTGTCATTTGCTGAAGCTAATTGTATTGTTGATTCCTTTAAGGCGTTAATGATGCAGTCGAGCGGTCAGTTGCACTGATGTCATCATTTAATAAGTCACTCACTATAACGGAATCTAACATGCAGAGATTGCTGCAAGTTGGAGAAGACAGAGAGTGCCAAATTTGAAGAAAAGTACACTGTAGTTATATAAGAGGCGTGAACTGACGATCATTAGTTAAGTGTATTGTTTATGTTTATAATACAATGTTTACATAAGTAAACAAGCAGTGAACTGCTGCATATCATTATATTTTATGTTGTTTAACATTTCAATATGTCTAATTCGCTGTAATTAACGTTTAATGTTGATTTTAAGTTATTGTTTAATTTAATGTTTACATTATAAAAATTCATGTCATTAAAGAAGATACTATAAACTTCAGTCTCGATGAGCGACCTCTAAATGTAATTCAATTTCAATAAAATTTTGCATGAAAGTATAGGAATATAAAAGGAAAAAATGTAACAACAATGCAATATCAAATTACAAAAAAAAAAAATTTGAATCACCCAAGTGTTTGTGTGTGTGTGTGTGTGTGATATCCCTGTAAGGATTAGGTGAAATCTCTTAGATCCTATGAACCACTAATGGGACGGTTTTTATTGGTGCATAACAATTGTATGACTGGCACCATGAAGAGGAGAGTGAACACTGATATGACTGGTACCAATTAGAGAAATCGTTCGATTAATCGAAACATTGGTGCGCTCATTTGTAATATGTGTGTGCTTCCCGCTCATGAGCACAGCTTAGATTGAACACATACACCCGGTGCTTTTTTTTCTGGCGGAACGCAACGGAATGACGTTCCGGCACCTTTTTTTTTTCGTACTGCACTATATTTTCGTTGTGTTATTTCTTTATGACACGACGAACATAAATAGTTCCGGCACCTTTTTTTTTGTTATAAAAAGAGCACTGCATATACCAAGTAAAAGAATTGTTCAAAAGCTTTTTTTTCTTGGAAGATATGGATATGCACTGTGTTAGCTTTGAGCTAGTTGTTTAATACTGGGTTTGAGAGTTTAACAGATCATGAGACACTATCACATAAGCTCTGGGGTACGTTCAACACAATATAACGGTGGTTCTTAAACATGTACACTATAAGAGCTGGGATATTATAGTGATCCACGTGCCAACAAAAACTACATAACAGAAAGCAAATACAAACTTCATTAATTTTAAAGATAAATAACAAACATTCATTTTTTTTTGAGAACCGCTGTATTAGAAAGTGTGTG
The DNA here is from genome assembly GCA_021962125.1 of Bulinus truncatus. NCBI lineage: Eukaryota > Metazoa > Mollusca > Gastropoda > Planorbidae > Bulinus > Bulinus truncatus. The sequence goes on along the minus strand of JAGDYQ010000146.1, from coordinate 1,297,856 downwards.
TCAAAGTCGGTTAATGAATCTACGGAATCTCCTTATTGCCTCATGTGACAGTTATAATTGGCATTGCTATTAGATATTTTAACGAATGTGTTGATTTGGGATGCCATATTTCTATTCCTTAAGTGGATTATTTGCTGGGGGTCATGGACACATTTAATATGGAATAAATGTGTTAGTGTTATTGCAAAAGGACATGCAGCTGCTTTAATTTCAAGGCCTAAATTTTGTGAAAACATCCCCGGTCATATTATGTCTCACCAGTGATCCCCCTTCAATACGACGTGACGTAATAATTGAACGACCCCATTCTGAGACTCATCATAGTTTTTGCTTGTATTATCATAATTTGTTATCTTATTAACTTTGGTTTTTATCTAAAACTGCTAAGAAGCCAACAAACATTGCTCCTTATCTGCATAATTGTACCACTTTTTAAAAAAAAATGTAATTTAAAAAAAACCTCAACAGCGCAGGTGAATTCAAGTGAACCTGTTTTACAGGTTTCACAGAGTACGGGTGGTGAAGAATTGATAAATCGTCAGCATCTCTCTGCGCTGAGTTATTGTATTAACATGTAAAACATTTTAGCTGAACAAATCAAATGTGTAAAAAATATGCTAAACATTTAAATCTTACATTTTTAAGTCCCAGAAAGGATCTGTTTTATTTCATAAATCACTGGTGATCTGTGCAGCCGAGGGGGGTGGGGCCGGGGGCAAATGTTCAGGGGGCCCGGCGAGTTTTAGGGGCCCGGACTGAGCTGACCAATCATCTTTTGGAAATATTATTATCAGCACGGGGACCCGTGACAGCCCTGCCCAGGGGCCCGAAATTTCTATCGGTGGGCCTGCTGGTGAGCAACAGCGGCCTTTATGGCTGTATGCCACTGTTTAAAAATATTGGCGGCCTTCGTAAATAGAGAGAGAAATACTTATATGCAACCTCTAGACCAATCACATTTGTGCATACCATTCATACTCATTCTAGACCAATCACATTTGTGCGTACAATTCATACTCATTCTTGACCAATCACATTTGTGCGTACAATTCATACTTTCATTCTTGACCAATCACATTTGTGCGTACAATTCATACTCATTCCCCACTTATTTTTTACCAAGTCTTCAATGTTTAGCTGACGATTTCAGTGAGAGATGTCCGGAGACACAGTCTCTCATTACAAAGTTATTAATAGCTCAGGAACTTCCCCCATTCATTCGAATTTCTTTAATTGATATATCGCAAACCTGGACATTGTAAATTAAGAGCTAATTATATGTTGGACAATGGCGTCAATCAAAATGGATATGCGTGAAATGAAACTATTTGGAAGCAAGTCTGAAACAAAACAACTACTCATTTCGTACCACTGGCATTTGTTTTACAGCTTTTACAGATCGAGTTTTGGTTTTAGTGATTTACAGATCGAGTTTTGGTTTTACTGCTTTTACAGGTCGAGTTTTGGTTTTACTACTTTTACAGATCGAGTTTTGGTTTTACTGATTTACAGATCGAGTTTTGGTTTTACAGCTTTTACAGATCGAGTTTTGGTTTTACTACTTTTTACAGATCAAGTTTTGGTTTTACTGATTTACAGATCGAGTTTTGGTTTTACAGCTTTTTTACAGATCGAGTTTTGGTTTTACTGCTTTTACAGGTCGAGTTTTGGTTTTACTGATTTACAGATCGAGTTTTGGTTTCTACAGCTTTTACAGATCGAGTTTTTGGTTTTAGTGATTTACAGATCGAGTTTTTGGTTTTACTGCTTTTACAGGTCGAGTTTTGGTTTTTACTACTTTTACAGATCGAGTTTTTGGTTTTACTGGTTTACAGATCGAGTTTTGGTTTTTACAGCTTTTACAGATCGAGTTTTGGTTTTACTGCTTTTACAGGTCGAGTTTTGGTTTTACTGATTTACAGATCGAGTTTTGGTTTTACTGCTTTTACAGATCGAGTTTTGGTTTTACTGATTTACAGATCGAGTTTTGGTTTTACAGCTTTTACAGATCGAGTTTTGGTTTTACTGCTTTTACAGATCGAGTTTTGGTTTTACTGATTTACAAATCGAGTTTTGGTTTTATTGATTTACAGATCGAGTTTTGGTTTTACAGCTATTACAGATCGAGTTTTGGTTTTACTGCTTTTACAGATCGAGTTTTGGGTTTTTACTGATTTACAGATCGAGTTTGGGTTTTTACTGATTTACAGATCGAGTTTTGGTTTTACTGCTTTTACAGGTCGAGTTTTGATCGTAATACAAACACACGCCTCTGGTTTTCACGACCCAGATTGCGTCATTGGCACTATAAATAGTCATGAAAATAATTACTGGTATTTTCTGTGATGCCATCCTAGCACTATTAGGAAATAACATTTCATAGACAAGGACAAAAACTCTGTAACAAAGTGTTATTGATCAAAATGCCTGCAAACTGATTTGATTATTAAATCACTGATATATTGACTGATCGATTAAATTACTAAAAAACTAATTAGTCTTATAAGCTTATTGGATGACTTTGTTAATATATATATTGATATGTTAAATTTTCAACAGATGAAATAATACATAAAGCGTATTTGACAAATTACAAGTTTTATATTTGCATAGTTGCTGCAATATTTTAAAACCACTTAAACTAATTGAAAGAATAAATCAAACATAATCTTAATTTAGATATAGTCCAAAGCTATTTAAAAAAATACAAAAGCTTAATTGTTTTAGCTTCAGGGCGGAGTGATTTTAATTCAATAATAATTTTGTTAGGTAATAAATTATACATTCATGAGTTGACAACGCCATCAGCCATATCACTGTCAGCTGATGTAGGTGTCGCAAAGCGGCATATAAAAACAGTGCAGACGATATCACTCTTGACCTTTGCACAAACCACCGGTCCCTTGAGATGGTCTATCTAAGACATATCGAGAAGGATACTCAGATTGTCAGGCATTAAGTCCAAAGAATACTACTCATTTCTGGCCAGTCAGATGTGTGTGTTTGTTGTTGTTTGATTTTTTTTTTGGTGAAGGGGGGGCGTGGGTGTGATTGATTTGTCTGTCATTAAAGTATGCAAATTTAACTTCCGGTGGTCCAATTATTCAAAAAACTATTATCTTGTCAGGAGATTGACGATAATAACTCTTAGCCGGTGATACAGTAAGAAATGCCAATGGCTATTTTTTTTATGACATGTCTGGAGGTGAAAGTTTTGTAGACATCTGAAGAATGTTGGCGCCGAGAGTAAAATTTCTAATAGACGGTAAACTACAACCTGTTATTGTGCATGCCACATTACAAATAACAGTCATAACTATGTTTAAAGAAGGAAAATAAAATAGAATGTTCAGTATTGGACAATTCAATGCAGGGCAAGCGATTATAGATAAACGTGGAAGGGGCAAGTGTTCCGGTGCAACAATTGGAAATAGTAGTAAAAGTATTGAAAATAGACTATTGAATGGTAACCATCGGTTTTGAATCTGTTGACGTCATTTTGTTTGAAGATAACTGAATCTTAGTCTTTACATTCTTTGTTTACCAACAACAATGAGTAAAATAAAATAAACCTCAACTTGTTCGTGCACTTTAATACGTTGTGGTCTAATCTGTGTGTACACGTGCAGTAGAGGTCTTAGGTTGTGTTCTAGTCTGTGTGTACACGTGCAGTAGAGGTCTTAGGTTGTGGTCTAGTCTGTGTGTACACGTGCAGTAGAGGCCTTAGGTTGTGTTCTAGTCTGTGTGTACACGTGCAGTAGAGACCTTAGGTTGTGTTCTAGTCTGTGTGTACACGTGCAGTAGAGGCCTTAGGTTGTGTTCTAGTCTGTGTACGTGCAGTAGATGCATTAAGTTGTGGTCTAGTCTGTGTGTACACATTCAGCAGAGGCCTTAGGTTGTGGTCTAGTCTGTGTGTACCCGTGTAGTAGAGGTCTTAGGTTGTGTTCTAGTCTGTGTGTACACGTGCAGTAGAGGTCTTAGGTTGTGTTCTAGTCTGTGTGTACACGTGCAGTAGAGGTCTTAGGTTGTGTTCTAGTCTGTGTACACGTGCAGTAGAGGTCTTAGGTTGTGTTCTAGTCTGTGTACACGTGCAGTAGAGGTCTTAAGTTGTGGTCTAGTCTGTGTGTACACGTGCAGTAGAGGTCTTAGGTTGTGTTCTAGTCTGTGTACACGTGCAGTAGAGGCCTTAGGTTGTGTTCTAGTCTGTGTGTACACGTGCAGTAGAGGCCTTAGGTTGTGTTCTAGTCTGTGTGTACACGTGCAGTGGAGGCCTTAGGTTGTGTTCTAGTCTGTGTGTACACGTGCAGTAGAGGCCTTAGGTTGTGTTCTAGTCTGTGTGTACACGTGCAGTAGAGGCCTTAGGTTGTGTTCTAGTCTGTGTACACGTGCATTAGAGGTCTTAGGTTGTGTTCTAGTCTGTGTGTACACGTGCAGTAGAGGCCTTAGGTTGTGTTCTAGTCTGTGTACACGTGCAGTAGAGGTCTTAGGTTGTGTTCTAGTCTGTGTGTACACGTGCAGTAGAGGCCTTAGGGTTGTGTTCTAGTCTGTGTGTACACGTGCAGTAGAGGCCTTAGGTTGTGTTCTAGTCTGTGTACACGTGCAGTAGATGCATTAAGTTGTGGTCTAGTCTGTGTGTACACATTCAGCAGAGGCCTTAGGTTGTGGTCTAGTCTTGTACACATTCAGAACAGGCCTAAGGAGAAAGCCCTATGCCCCGCGTCCGGGAGGGCCCCACGCTTGGATATTTTCTTTTTGTTTCCTAACTGAAACAAAACTAAAGGTTTATTGCAGGCCCCGCTAATAACTTTACAACTAGGACAGGCAAACGACACCCGCCCTAGCCTCCACGAAGTACCAAGGCCGCCACTGGTACATGTTTATCACCATGGTGGCAGCCTGTGAAGGGTGGCAGACTCCTACATTGAAGGAAGAATTTTGAAAACAAAATACATGTACTTAGAAACAATACGAGTTAACTGTAAGCTGTGTAAACACTACGATGCTAAATGTAAGCTGTGTAAACATGTGTGCGAAACAATAACTGGCAGCACAAGACATAAGGACATTCGTCAAAGTAAAAGTAACCGAGAAATTCAAGATTCTCTTGAATCAATTATAGCTCCGCTTAACATTTTGAAATATGTATTTTACAAAAAAATTAGGTCGGATATTGACCTACAAAGACATATAAACACTTGATTGTTATACCTGAAATATGGTCGGACATCAGAGACATCACAACATTTTAATGTTATACCAGACATTTTCACGATAACGATTTAAAATGGTTGCCTACCAAAGCATTTACTTCAAAACTTCATAAGTATAGTTACAACAAATAAAGAAATTAGTAATCTATGTTTTCTTTTCAATATGAATTTGTACCATCTCTCAGAAAATGAATCACTCTGAAAATAAATCACACTGAAAATAAATCACACTGAAAATAAATCACACTGAAAATAAATCACTTTGAAACTTATGATGAGGGGAGGGGGGGGGGGGGCAAAAGTTGTTTGCACCACCCGAGTGTCGGGTAGGTGTGGAACTGATTGTATGTGTATAACATCAAATAACGTCAATGATGCGAATTGTTATGAACTAGAGTAGATTTAGAGTCAAGTAGGAGAGATACAAATAATGGTAGACAAGGTGACAGACGACTTAAGACCAGAGGGGGAGAAAACAACAGAATAGTAAAGAACAAAGGTGTGACGACTCTAGACCGGGGGCTATGTCGGACAGTCTATGAGGGTTAACAATGTCGACACGAGAGATTAGACTACTGAGGACAATACTCAAGTAGACTGTGACGTAAATAGGGTAATTAAGGCTCGGATGTTAGGAGTATAAATACGACCGGATTTTGGATATATTAGTTACTGACGAGGAAGTTGAGGGATGAACTCAGGAGTAGCGTGGACGTGGCGATACCGTCCTCTAGTTACGAGAATTGTTATGAGATAGAATTGCGACGAGAGTTGGTTGAGCGTAAGATACAGCAAGTAAAAGTCGAACTTAGGAACGGTTACAGAATCTTTGGTATGTGTAGAGGCGGAGTGATTCCTCATTTGTAAACTTAGTGAATTATTGTGGACATTAGAAGTGTTTTCATGTAGGCCTACGGAGTTGTTGTATTATCATGTGCATTTATGTAAATAAATCGTTGTGCTAACAACGCATCTTGTTTGATTGGTTATTTTGTTGTGTCTAAGGAGTGAGCACCCAAAGTTAAGCTAACTTGACATCTCCACCCTTATAGAGTATACTAAAAACAGAACCAGAAACACTAATCTATAATACAGTCAGTGACGTACTGAAGGAGCAGGGAGCATGTTCTATGACAACATGAGACTCCCAGTTCGGGACATTTTTTTATTGTGATTTGTTTAATGAGCGAATGGAATGACTAATTTAATTACCTGCAACTCAAACATACTATGAGAAGTAACAAGCCTCACTGTCTCATACACAGGGCGGTTGCATACGTCCCACTGTAGTAGCCAGCTATCTCATACACGGGGTGGCTTTACACGTCCCATTGTAGTAGCCAGCTATCTCATACACGGGGCGGCTTTACACGTCCCACTGTAGTAGCCAGCTATCTCATACACAGGGCGGTTGCATACGTCCCACTGTAGTAGCCAGCTATCTCATACACGGGGCGGCTTTACACGTCCCACTGTAGTAGCCAGCTATCTCATACACAGGGCGGTTGCATACGTCCCACTGTAGTAGCCAGCTATCTCATACACGGGGTGGCTTTACACGTCCCATTGTAGTAGCCAGCTATCTCATACACGGGGCGGCTTTACACGTCCCACTGTAGTAGCCAGCTATCTCATACACAGGGCGGCTTTACACGTCCCATTGTAGTAGCCAGCTATCTCATACACGGGGCAGCTTTACACGTCCCACTGTAGTAGCCAGCTATCTCATACACAGGGTGGCTTTACACGTCCCACTGTAGTAGCCAGCTATCTCATACACAGGGCGGCTTTACACGTCCCAATGTAGTAGCCAGCTATCTCATACACAGGGCGGTTGCATACGTCCCAATGTAGTAGCCAGCTATCTCATACACAGGGCGGCTTTACACGTCCCACTGTAGTAGCCAGCTATCTCATACACAGGGTGGCTTTACACGTCCCACTGTAGTAGCGAGCTATCGCATACTGAAGGAAGCTCTACACGCCCCATTGATTCTGAAAAGTTCCTACTGATTATCAAAATGTGAACAAATAGGGAAATTAGTGACTAATAGACTCTTTGACACATAAATAAAATTATGTACTTTAAGTTAAGTGAAACAAAAAGATAAGAAAAAGTGTCAGAAATTAACCTAAAAAAAATTCCTAACTTTTTCAGGTAAGATACCAATCAAGAACAGGTAGCTTTCACCTTACAGCCTTAATAAATGTTGTTCTTTTAGTTTCTCTTGTAAACGTCAGCAAGTTGTATCAGACACAGACCATCGCTATCTAAATAACTTGTTTACTGCTGCCGATGTAATTTTCAGACAAAACAAGTTTTGTTATTATTATTATTATTTTATTTTATTTAAACACAACAGATCTGCCACCACACCACTTTAGATGTTAGGCCTAGGGGTATGTAGTGGCTATTAGTGACTATGTAGTGGCTATGTAGTGACTATGTAGTGGCTATGTAGTGATAATGTAGTGGCTATGTTGTGACTCGATAGTCACCACATAGTCAGGCTCGGGTTCATAATAGCGACTCTTACGACCATTCGAGCCCCCACCCCCCCTTTCCCAAAATTTAAATTTTAAAATAGATAAAAAAAACTCGAAAAACCCGCACGATGAAAAGACTGTCTTCGTAACGTTGCCACCACTTGCCAAGGGAGTGAACACAAGATAACAACACAGATTGTTAGTAGAGGATATCATCCCCTTGATGACATGTGTAATACATTGCACAATGTTGTTGTTTTGTATTAAATATATGTACATGCAAACATATATTTTCTTTTCATATTTATACTATTTTAAGTTGTTTTTAAAAAAGGACAAACCAAATCAGTTGTGGGTGAAGCTTTAATGTTACTTCTTACTAAAATATTCCCGAACGATGACATAGTTGTCCACTGTTGTTTTATTATTTCCAACATAACAAATCTGTAATAAATTGGTAAAATTGGTTGCATATAGGATGAGCATCAATCGAATGTCTCCATGTCTGACCTGTGCTGAACAGATCTGTGACATCAACAAATGAGAGAGATTTGCAGCAAGCAGCAATGATGACATATGGGTTGGTTGCGAGTTGGCTGTGTGGAAGCAGACAGAAGATACCTTGACTGACAGGATGCAAAACATGGATCGGAATGTTTAAAAAAAAAAGCAACTCTCTGCTGTCTTGTTTATCTATTTCTCGCTCCACTGGCTTGTTGACAACTTTGAAATGATGAGGTTATGTTTTGTGTTTTGTTATGTAACCTTACTGTACATGAGAGATTTATTTAGCCGATTTCCATAAGTTTTCGTGAGCTTTTTCTCGTTTGTAATATCATTGATCCATGGATGCAGCCAACTGGATAATGTTTAATAAATACAAATATATAATGTGCGAATACAGCGAAAACATTTATTGATGATTTTATATATATAAATTATACTAGTCTGAGGTAGACATGTATGTGTCCAATGTTATCCATTTGTTATACATAATAAATATGTATATTGTATATAATTAAATAAATAGGTAATAGATTTGGGAATATTCTTTTGTGTAGTTGTACACTTTAATTGTGTAGTTTTACAATTTATTCAATTTTTCGTTGCACAGTCAACTAACCTTCGTTTAAATGATTGAAAGATATTTGGTATTTTTTTTTTACATATTACATAGATTTGTTATATAGACATAACAATGGATTGACATTCATGTAGCTTATAGTATTGATGTAGCTTATAGTATTGATGTGGCTAGCAGTATTGATGTGGCGTATAGTATTGATGTGGCTTACAGTATTGATGTGGCTTATAGTATTGATGTGGCTTACAGTATTAATGTGGCTTATGGTATAGATGTGGCTTTTAGTATTGATGAGACTTAGGTGGCAAAGAAAATTGTTTGTTAAGATAAAATTAATTATTTAAATGAAAAGTAAAATAGCAAGTCTTTCTCTCCACTCTCCCCCTTTCTCATTTTCTCTCACTTTCTTTTTTTTTCAATCTCTCTGCCTCTCTCTCTCTATGAGTGTAGTTCTTTGTTTTAATTATTTATGTGGGTGTATGACTGTATGTATGTGTATATGTATCTGTGTATGTATCTGTGTATGTATCACTGTATGTATGTGTGTATGTATCTGTGTATATATCTGTGTATGCATCTGTGTATGTATATGTGTATGTATCTGTGTTTATATCTGTGTATGTATGTGTGTATGTATGTGTTTATGTATGTGGAACCTATGTGTGTATGTATGTGGAAACGTATGTGTGTATGTATGTGTGCATGTATGCGTGTATGTAAATGTGTATTTATCTGTGTATGTATGAGTGTATGTATGAGTATGTATGTGTGTGTATGTGTGCGTGTGTGTGTGATTGCATGTGTGTTTATATGTGTGTATGTATGTATGTGGGAATGTATGTAAGTATGTATGTGTGTATGTATGTGTGTATGTATGTATGTGGAACCTATGTGTGTATGTATGTGGTAAAATATGTGTGTATGTAGGTGTGTATGTTTGTATTTATATGTGTATTATGTATGTGTTTTTATGTATGCGTGTTTGTATGTATGTGTTTATTATGTAAGTATGCATGTTTGTATGTATGTTTGTATTAGGCATGTATATTAGGTATGTGTGTTTGTATGTGTGTTTGTATGTATGTGTGTATTATATATGTATTATGTATAAATGTGTGCAAGGCCGTAGCCAGGATTTTGTTTTGGGGGGGGGCTGTGTGGAGAGTTTTGTGTAAGAAAAAATTGGAACACAACGATAAAGAAGTATGTTTTATAATAGAATTTGATTTTTAGAATTAATTGGTGGGGGGCTGTAGCCTCCCTAGCCCCCCCCCCTGGCTACGGCCTTGTATGTGTGTATTATTTATGTGTGTATTATGTATATATGTTTGTATGTATGTGTATTAGGTATGTATATGTGTGTGTATGTATGTGTGTAAACTTTTATCGACGAGATTATTGCCAATTTAAAAAAACAGTTGCTATAATCTTGTCAAACAATTCAATTGATATGTTTTATGAAATAAATTGACTTTGTGTTTCATCATTCGTGAGACGATCTTTTTGTGAATCAAAAATTATTGTTTTTACTTCTTACATACAACTAATGTAAAACAAATCCAACTTATCTTTCATCGCTAGATACAACTAATTTAAAAACAAATCCAACTTTATCTTGCATAGCTAGATACAACTAATTTAAAACAAATCCAACTTTATCTTGCATAGCTAGATACAACTAATTTAAAACAAAGCCAACTTTATCTTTCATAGCTAGATACAACTAATTTAAAACAAATCCAACTTTATCTTTCATCGCTACATCAGCAAAAAAAATAGCCAAATTAGAAAGGATGAAAGAAAAGAAAATCAAGATAGACAGAAAAAGACTGACCGGAGAAAATTAAAGGTACATGGCATAGAGGTCAACGGTCAAACATGCTGAGGAGTCTTTCTTTTAAAACGGTTGAAAAGGCGGTGTATAAAACCCAGATGGAAGTGTACAAAAAGACTTACAGAAAATATCTCACAGCTCTAAACTAACATCCTGGGATCCGAACATGTGTGAGTGGCGCTTGTAGCGATGCAGAGGTTTATTAGCTTGTGGGCTGATGGGAAATGTTGTTTTAACAAAATGGGGAAGAAATTAGGAGCCAAATGTGTAGTGTATTTAACAAGGACCGGCCAAAGAGTCGAGTATTTGGACGTTATTGCTCTAGAGCCCCAATAGTACATTCCCAAGCTTCCAGCTAACATTTAATACGGTACATTCCCAAGCTTCCAGCTAACATCTAATACGTTATACATAACAGATTCTTTTTTTTTAATATGCGATTACACAATGTAAAAATAATAGATATAAAAATACCCCCCCCCTACCCCATTTTTTAATTTTTCTGAGAAACTAAAATTAGGGACCCCCTCCCCCCCACTTCCTCTAATTATATGACGTAGTCTTCTCTACCCACTCTATGTTATAATAGGAGGAGTGCTGTGTGCCAATTAATAAAGCTTAAGAGGAGAGATGGCCTATGTTATATAACAAGGATATTCATGTAGCCTACACTTTTTTATTTTGTGAAAACTGCAGACATGTAAATAAGTGTTTCTTACACAACATTTCATGCTGATTCCAAATATGTAATCCAAAGTTTTGTACCACGTCAAGCATTTTTGCAATTTGACATCTAACTGTATATACGGAAAAATCAATAAACCAGCAACAAAATATACGATGGATAAACTTAAATCATGCAGAAAACTATTGTAAGTTATAAAAGCAGACTTACATTTATTAATTCTCTATCACTCTGTTAAGGTTGTCTTATCATTGATTTTTGTTTATGGGCAGCACCAGGATTATGACGGTTTCATTTGCCCAGTAATAGTCGGCTATCATATTCACATTCCATCGACTCTCCATTACGCAAACGTCCTGATGGAACCTTTCACCCTGCTCTTCTCTGTATGCACCAAGATTTGCAGGAAAGCAGTCAACGTTAGAGTCCAAAAGTTCAACTTGACTTTCATGCCACAGCGACCTAAACCCCGAAATTTAACTACCATGTTCTTAACGAGACCTTTGTAACTTGAAGTTACCTAAGAAATTGTTGACAACATCTTTGATAGCAACTCACGCCAATTTAAGATGTAAGCTCCTCATCTTTCATTACCTTTCGGATCTGCGATCCAACAAAGAAACATGCAGTCAACTTTGTTTCACTTATATGTGGAAATTTGTCTGACAAAATTAGAAATCCAGGCAAGTAAGTCCATATTATTGACAAAAAGCTTTCATTAATCTACAATTATATGGAATGGTGGAAGGAGAACTCGATGTACTTCTACCAGGGACTGTAATGACACTGTAACTTGACACTGTAACTTGACACTGTAATTTGACACTGTAACTTGACACTGCAACTTGACACTGTAACTTGACACTGTAACTTGACACTGCAACTTGACACTGTAACTTGACACTGTAACTTGACACTGTAACGTGACACTGTAACTTGCCACTGTAACTGACACTGTAACTTGAGACTGTAACTTGACACTGTAACTTGACACTGTAACTTGACACTGTAACTTGACACTGTAACTTGACACTGTAACTTCCTGGAGTGGCCTCTTGGTGGCCACACTTTTTGCATAACGCTCAGTCTGCTCTGCTATCCCAGAGGCAAAAACATGAAAATTTTGCCTACCTTCCTGGAGCCTATTATAGATGGCTATGACCTTTAAATCCCCACATATCAACCACTTGTGTTGGTCATAATTCAAAAGGAACTGAGCCACGGTTTCATGTTTTCATATGTCTCTTCAGTGTTACAGAGTGTGCCACTAGGAAGTGTGCCACAGTTTCATGTTTTTCATACGTCTTTTTCAGTGTTACAGAGTGCGCCACAGGAAGTGACGATACTGTGTTTCCCTTTAAATAAAAGAACTGCTTTCACACTAGCTTTGATGAATCAATAAATAATCCGCATGATTGGCATCGTAAGCAATTCCCCATAGATGGAATAGACCTTCAATATTATTACAATATAATAAGTCTTGCTTACTTGAAAGAACTGTATGTACATTTAAAACTTCAATTCAATTCAATATATCCCAACCACATAATTGGTTGATCACATGCAACATATTGATATGATCACATATCGTTGTCTGTGGTTATATTGTACATTTGTACTAAAAAAATAAGCTACACCTGCTGTCAAGGGTTCTGGTAAAATTAGTCATTAAAATATTTTCATGACAGATATCAGCATAAACCTTGTCAACACACTATTGAGGATTTTTCAAAAACCTGACGTGATACACACAAACCAAAGTACATCAAAGTTTATCATTTTTAACAAGCTATCAGAAATTCATAATGTTTTGCGGTTTTTTTTTTCATGTAAGACCAGTGTAATTAGAGGAAAGAGGTCCTGTAATTGGTTTCATAATAGGTGGTGTACAAGAGGCGTTAATGCACTGAACAAAAGTATTTCTTATGTGTACTGCAAGTTGTTTTTTTTTTTCTAACAACAAATTGTTAGTTTTAGGGAAAGAAGAAAACTAAAAAATGTTGTTAGAAAACAAATTACTGCTGGCGATTCTTTTTTTTTTTCATTAATGAAATTTTGAGAGAGAAAATATCACCAGCAGTAATTGTGAGAAAAAATATCACTATTATGGAATGAAACTATACAAACCTAATATTTCATCCATTATATAGTTTATGTGAGCAGAATGCAAAATTTCATTCTAAAAACTAAAAATTTCTTTATAGGATAAACATTGATTTCACTAGAGCAAAATATTTTTTTTTTCCTAGATGGCTGCCAGAGATTGAAACTTGTCTTTTCAAACCAAACAAACCTAATGCAACATTTGTTACTTTTAACTTTCTTTTTTTGTTTATTTAAATTTGCAAATAGCCTTCATTTGTAGAAGAAAGTGTGTGTCGGGGGGGGGGTATGAAAAGTTAAAAAATATAATCTTTTTGGAAATAAGTGGTGCAACTGATAATAAGGTTTCAAATCCATGACACTAAAGCATAAATGGCTTTCTTTACCACCATTTTAATCAGCCCATTGAAATTTTCCTGTATTAGTTCTTAAATCACCCTTGATGCCAAGTTTCAACCTAAAAATGTTGTTATTGTGATCATATACATGCAACAGCACTCATCAGTTTCAATACCTCTTCTCTAGTTCAAACTGTGGATAAAAAGTTGCACTTTGAGGTCAAAACCTGAACATTTAATTTTTGTTAATTACATTTGAATGTTAAGTTTTTAATGTGCTTTGTTTTTTTTCAGTTTTAGCTTAAAAAAGTTAAATATTGGAAAGCTGTGTTTGGTGAATGTCAAATGTGATGCTTTGAGAATTAAATAAAACATTTCTTTAAAAATTGGTTGTGGTTTGTACTACAGGACTATGACTTCATTTTCTAAAAATAATACAACAGGTAAATTACAAAAATTACAAAACACAACAGTTGAAAAATGTACATTTATTTCATGTAATATAAAGATATTAAAGTTGTATGTTGAATATTTATATCAAATAAGCTCAGTTATGTTCATCAACAGAATATAAAGACACTTTCTATGAGGACGGATCTTAGTTTACATCTTAAATCATGAGTATAGTTATGGGTACACTTACACACAGGTGTGTGTGTATCTTCTGAGCTTGGCCAACTAGGTCAACATGTGGTCACGGGGTCAAGATTGAGATGTTTATAGAAAATAGATATGTTGTTTATTATTCTAGATATTTATAAGAAAATAAATATGTTGTTTATTTGTAAATTGTATTGACTAAATGAAGAGTGAGGAGACAGAGCGATGGGGAATGTTCGAGTTGGATGGAAGGAAATTATATAAAGGCTTGATGTTCAGTTGAGAAAGAAGAGAGTTGAGGTCAATCGAGTCAGTGAAGTCATTAGAGTTCAGAAGTTCAGTTGAGTATTAAGAGAGTATTCAAGTACATATCAAGTTTTAGTTGATCAGTTAAGTTCATTGTTAACAAGTATTATTCATTGGATTTATTCTGTTTATTTATATTATTGTGTAGTCAATAAATCATATGAACCATGGACATGAATTGAGTTTTCATTATTAACCAGTTCATACAATTACATCATTTACCTCATCTGCTATGCAGAAGTCAAAAAAGGTCTCAGTTTTTAACATAGTTTGTAGTCTGGCAGTGAAAAATAGAACAGGTCCATGCATGACATAGAATAAAAATAGAACCAGATTGCTGAATCTACAATATAAAGTCATCGACTCTTGACAAAAAAATCTATCATTTTAATTATGTTCTTGTTTTCCCTGTCTCCAATGACACTTTCCTTTATAAAAGATAGTCATCCCCAGATCTCAAACAATTAAATATCAATGAAAAAGTTATGAGTTTTATTTAAAAGTGTTAAAAAGGCATAATATATTTTAAAATTAAAAAGTTGAAGTTCTGATATTGAAATGAAATAGCAGCCATACTGAAACCACTGAACTCTGACCTATTCACAATGAAACTTCAATAGTTTCAAAAATATCAAATCTAAAATAACTGATGACTAGAAAATAATAAAAGATTCTGATCAATTTTAATATTCTTTACATTTAAAATCAGATTAAACTTACTGTACAAATATCATTTTACAAATGTATCATTAAATCTATGGCCAGCTGTGATTGACCTACCATAAAACAAAAGCATTTGGGAACATAACTTAGCTACAATGTAATGTCGGCTCTGTATCTTAATAATAAGGAATACATTTTTTTGATAAATGTGTTTTGACAAACAGTAGTTTTTAAAAACCAATTCAACAGGAAGAAATAAAAAAATTACAGAATCAATGTGTCTTTCTTACTTACAGCAATGGTACATAAAATGTGTTGCATAAACTCTTTAAAAAGTTGCAGTTTCTTTTTAATTACAAAGAAAATCAATGAAAATAAATCCATGAATATACAACAGATTTACTAGCGATAATACATACATCAGTATTTAATAAGTAAATGTACAGATTTTAAGTCATATGTACAAAGAGAACCGTTTGTTGCAGATATAGAAAAGGTAAAAAATAATGTAAAAACTATTACATGTAGCATTTTTTTTTCATTTTTGATTATAGTCTAAACATATTTTTTGTGTGCGTTAAGAAATTTCACTACTGCTTTTATGTATAACAAATTTTAAAACTAATTTGAAAAAATAAATCAGGTGTAAAATAATTTATCACTGAAATTATTTTCTATAAATGTGTTACGATGTTGTGGTCGTTGAATTATTTACATTGTCTGGAATTGTGGGATTCTGTACATCAGATGGCAAAATATCATAGCCAAGTTTCTTCATATCTTTCATAATGACATTGAATGATACTGTCACAAAACCTTGACTTCTTACTCTAGTTACTGTTGAAAAAAAAAAAGATATTTTTTTCAAGTTATATTTTAACAATCTGAGGGTGTAAAATAGTTTCAATTTAGTTTATGCAGATTCTTTTACATATCTTGAAAAAAACTACATTCATTGTAAATTTATTAATATATTGTTTGAATTGTAAAAAAATGATAAATAAATTATACCTGAATGAAAATAAATGAATGGGAAATTGAAAATAAAATTATTAGTTACGTTTAATTTCAGACATAATAATTACGCAAACAAGTTACCTTCTCTTCCCTACATCCCCTTGTGCAACCACTCTAAGGATTCACATATATGGTCGTCGACCCAAGAACCATGCTGTCAACTTTTGGAACAATGAGGATGATTCTGGTACAAACATTGCAATTTTGAGCCTGTGTCTGATAAAACATGTCAATTTTCAATAGTTAGTAGTGACATATAAATACTGAATTACTCATGAGATGGTTTTTCTCAGATCATTCACGTTTTGTGCTTGAAAAGCCTACTTAGTGATAGATGAAAATTATAAAATAAATTATATTTCATGCAAATTTTAACAGCATTTACCTGCCAGGTGTGATGGCAATATGACAAACACCATAGCCACGTACAACATCGGTTCCGAATGCATCAAGTCCATAACAATACACAATAAGCTGGGGCCCCTGGTCCAAAGAATACATTTAATTAGCAAGAAAAATATATCATTAATTAAAAATTATTTTACTCAAATTATTTGTTAATTGACAAACAAACCAAAAATTAAACACATTTGAGAAAAAGCTACAAATTAAATGGCATTGCCAGAAAATTCAAAAGTCATCAGTAGAACTTACAACCAGAGGGACTTGTACTTTTAAATGTTGCATCTATTGGAAATTCCATACAAATCTCTGATACTGATCTCTACTCTTCTTTGTGATTTGTCGTAATGCTTTCTTCGAGACCCACCATGAATGTATATTAGATCAGAGTTAGTGAAACTACATTCTGATTAGGGGTTGTCGGTTTTTCTAAAAACTGGCGGCGAAATCAGTATTTTGATGCGAAAGTCGAAGCATTTCGACAACCCCGGTTTTTTGGCTTTAAAAGCCGGTTTAGTCTTAGAACTTAACAAACAGACAAAAAATGTTGATGCATTCCACGATATTACAGAGAAATCTCAGGAAACTGTGACTTTCCAATAACCTCGCTCCTCAGTCAAGGCTGTGTAGATTGCAGCATTACAAAGAGTAGGCGTGACTGTCAAAGCGGTTTAGGGGTAACTTGAGGATTGGATGGAGGTGGAGGGGACGGTATATACATTACTGAGAGATTTATTGCCGTAATCCGTTTCCTCGGCTCCAAAGAGGTTAAATTCAAGTCGCTAACAATTCCACAAAACAACCGATGTTTTGGCTTAAAGGCATGGAAATTTAAGCTGAGAACACAGAGAAAGTTTTCAACAAGCGAGGGGGGGTTATGAGAGTGGTGCCTCCCAGCTCATTACTAAACAAAAAGACAGACGGGGCCATTTTTTTCAAGCTGAAATGGCTAAATTCTAAGTTCGCCATCCAACTTACCTCCACCACCACTATAAACTTCAGTCTAACCTAAACAAGGCGTTCACATGTAGCAGTAACCGTGCGCACAGCCGTTGCATAATGACTGGTGTAACTCTACATCTCAGGGATAGAGGGGGTAGGTGGGAGACAATTGCCATGAGGAGGGGCACGAAGGGATTTGAACATGTGGAGGGAATGTTTTTAAACGGGCACTCGATGTGAGTCCATGGAAGTGCAGGTGTTGGTGTACTGTGTCACATATAGATCGCGTTAGAAACTTATACAGTAGGATGAGTGAAAGAGAGGGGGGGGAAGAGTAAGAAAGGAATGTACCCTGAGGTAGAAAGAGAGACAGTGGTCATCTATAGAGACTATATATATATATATATATATATATATATATAAGCCTCTATACTGGGTCTACATCACAAAGCAGGCTGATTCAGAACTGGTCTAATTGAGCGCAAACTAAACCTCTGTCTTGGACAGCTATAATATAAATGAAACATGAAAAGAAAGGTCACATAGAAATGGGTTTAGTTATAAAGAAGTCTAAAATAGCGAATATATAGGTACCCAGTAGACAGTAGTAGTATTTTTTCTGTCAAATTGATAATTTCTTTCTTATATTTATTCATTTTCCGTAAAAACTGGTTGACTTAATTACATTATCCTTCATCTTTCTCATACACGCTAATTAAATACCACATACATTGTGCTAAATAATTATTTTTAGATTGCTTAAAATATCCGTTATTTCACTTATTTTTATAGTAAAACCAAAAACCGGTTTTCGCAGGTTTTTGAGAATTGACCTTTGACAACCTGGTTTTTCAAAAGTTGGTTTTTGTATTAAGCCTAATTCTGACATTGTTAAGGTGAAATATAAATGTGACCACCATCTTGGGTTACGGGTGTTGGTCTTTACTGTTTTTTGCCTTTCCTTGTGCCAGTGTAGATGAAAACCCATTTTAAAACTAGTAAACTACCTTGAGTGGCTTAAAAATGGTTCCAAGATTTGTACTTTATACTTACAGCTTTGTAATTCAAATTTTTATTTTTATAACAAAATAAAAGTTACATACTAGAAGTCATTTTAGAAAGGATTGGGGTAAGGCAGTCAACTCTTTATCTATCTTCATGAATGTTTAGATTTCTGATGCGATTTCAGATGCTTTATCAGAAAAGATGGGAAAATAAGCTAATGATTTATTACCTCGAAATATTTATGTTTAAATTTAAGTCAATATTATAAATTCTAGCTGAATCTGATAGCACACTTTTCATGTTGATATACCGACCTATTATATGATTTTGTAAACACTTGAGTGGTTGGGGTGGCAATATTAAATATAAACAAAATATGATGCAAGAATAACATTAGTGAATCTCTGTTTGTTGTTTTAATTACTTATTTCTCCAACAAGGGACAGCAAAAATTTGTCAACAAATATTTACTCCATCAAAAAGGGTGATGCTGATGAGGGTAGTGCACATGTGACACATGCAAAAACATTACAAAGAACAGAATTTAATAGATATGTAGCCCTACAATCATCTATTTCTAACAGACTGTACCAAAAACTAATATTTTGTAGAGAAAAAAACTGATTATTTCCAAAACATTCTCAAGTCTCTATTTAGGTGAGAGCATTTTCTATTCTTCTTCCATATGGACAAAATTTCCAGAAGACTTTTTCAGTGAGAGTTAAGTAAGTTACAAACTAAAAAAAGTTATAAAAAAGGTAATTAATTCTAATTATAAGACTTAAACAAAAAATCAGTGCATTAAAGTTAAAGTGCTTTTTTTTTCACAAAAATCTCAGCATGCTATATTTTATGTTTATCTTTTCACTATAACGTTTCCATAAATTCTAATATGAGAATAACGTGTTTTGTGGGGACTATACAGAAAGGCATATTTGGCAATAAGATACCCAGTTTTCAGAAAAAAAATATCCCTACAACCTTGCTTGGACAGCATTTGGTCTACAGCTTCTCCCACTTCTGGGGAAAAAGTCTGTCTTGCTTATGTTATAATAAAATGAACTAGAAAAGAAACTTCTAAACCACTAATGGATTTCAGGAATAACATATAGATCTTTATAATGAATGCAAAAAAAAAAGAATTATTTTTACCACAAAGGCATTATACTTACAGATGTAATATTTAATCGGATATATAGAAAAGCAATATTTACAATAAATATCATCAAACTCTGGAAACTGAAATTAAATAAATTTTTTCTTTAATTTTACATGGGTGAAAGATTATAAACAAATCAATAAACCTGTTATTAAAAGTTTAATAAAAATGATAGTTAACAAAAAAAAATTCATTATAATATTTAATGAGCTATTTAATAATAAATTAATTTGTTATAAATTTTAATTTAACTTAAACAAGACAGGTTAATTTATATTTAAGTGTGTATGAATTAAAATTTTTTTTTAATTTAATACAAACTAAAGTAAAGACATTAGCCCTTAAGCCCAAAGGGGCTCATTACGCCGATGAAATGTAGAATTCATCTGTTAACTGTTTCACTTTCAGTAAAGCCTCGGCATATAAAGGGATTGATGGTTCTAGCACAACGCCCACCCACACTGCACGCCCCCAACTTAAGAGTCAGGTACCCATTTAAGGTGGTCCATGGGGCATTTAAGGTTTCTGCTAGTTGTTTTTCTATCTTTTTTATTTTTAAGCTAGCACTAGCCATCTTTTGGCAACATGCATATTTAACATACCAATTAATGAACAAAGAAATTCAAAAAAATATAAAAAAATTTATATAAAAATGCATTTTGTGACTTTTTTGGGTAAAAAAGTGTAATTTTAAGACATATTTTCAAAAATTTTCAGTTAGAACCAATTTTTAAAATCTATTATTGGGGGCACTTTGATAAAAATGTCAAAACGCATTATTGTTATTGCTTTGATTGTGTTTAAAATGTGTGCATTGTGGTAGTCGAAGGTGCAAGCTTTTCAAATGACACCAAGCCTATGAATTTATCTTAATATTAAGAGAAGCTATGAAGTTTTTAAAGTCCTTATTTTATTCATTGTACCTAAAAAAAAAATTTGTGATCGAAATTTTGTGATTTTCCAACTAAAACATTGATAACTTTTAAACCGTTAGAGATAATGTGATGAAATTTTCAGTGTGATTACATCTACTGTTCCTCTTCAGTAATATATAGAAATTATTACAATTAGATGGTAGTTGTATTATATAAATATATATATAACATATAGACCACAATGAACATGGATGAAAAAAAAGACTGAAAGTTGTTAAAAATAATTGTATTAAAAATCTTGATCACAGAACTTACTGAAACTGATTCATCATTAAGACATTAAATTAAATAATAGATAGGAATAATCAAATAATGAAAAGTATTTGTCTTTAGTAATCAGCCATTATGATAAGAAAAAGATAAAAAAAAGTTTCCAAAAAAAACGAACAAAAAGTTATGTTCATTTTTATAACCAGACAAGAAATCTCATGTAATGCAGAGAGATTAATTTTAGGTTTAAAAGAAAGAATCAGTCATACTAACTCTTGGTTAAGTTTTTGCCATGTATTTTAGAAAAAAATAATGATTTTGCATGCCTCGCGATAGTAGCTCGAGAAAAACAATGAGAGACAAGTCACAAATAATACTGACTTCATCCAAATGATCTCAAATAAAATGCATCATATTAAACGCGTAACATATTTGTTCAAATCCAATCTAGTAGGTAAACTGGAAATGTACTTTAACATGTATATATTTTTGTCCATTTTTAGTCACACTGGATATAATTTATTTTTTGAATGGGCAAAAGTTGCCACGGGGTTGATTGATTTTAACATGAATATTCAAAATAACTTAATTCATATTTCTTTGATTTAAATCTATTGCCATATCTTTTTGGCTTATATTAAAAAAAAAAATCATTATACTAAAATACCTTAGCGATTTAATTGACAGAGAAGTCTGACATTTCGCCCTCTATAGTCAGCCCAGCTTTTCATCCATGGCACCAATAGTAAGAGAAAATTCAACGATGTGTTGCTGCAGCTAGAGCTTTGATGTAAGTCAGTCCACTAGCGTTCAGAGGGGGAATTGTATTAGCCTTCATAAAACGATTCAGAGCTATTTCACATGTTTTTTTGGATTTTCGCCGGGGCGTCTACTCCATCTTCCATTGCACCTTCACCAGACATAACAACAGCCACGATGGAGAAATAAGACAGATCATCAGAACGCACATCAACAGCACACCCCCGTTTTTTGTTAAATAAACAGTTGAAATAAATACATATATAATAATGATAATGACATTACAATCATAAAGATTTTTAACCAGATGGAAAGCCATAAATACAAATAGCACACTCTATCACATATTTCTTACTCCATTTCACCAAAAAGGCTAAGTATTTTTTTAACTTTGTGATATTATTGTTATGTGTTTTATCAGAATTATCGTGATCATCAATTAAATAAATTAAATGTCAATTATATCAAATATTAAATAAAGCAGATTTAAACGTGCCAGTGTCGTTCATTTTTAGTTATAACAGATCGCGTTTCCCCCTCAACAAGAAATAGCACACGTTGACTCAAAAAATTGTTGTGTGTTTGTGGGTCGTGAATCAGTTTTTTTTTCAATAAAATTGCACACTAAACATATAATAACAAGTTCAGCCGCTTCTCAATCTTTACTTTCATCTCAAAAGTCTGTGTGAAATTCATGATATCGGAACTAACCTTGCTAATTGTAGATAAACGCAAAATACTTGCACAAATAGCAAAAAGAAAGTGTGTTTTCAAACGTCCAATTTTTTTTTTTGGAAATATTAAATTGAATTTTCCAACCTACCCTCCCGGAAATGCAATTTTTTCTCAAAAAGTTAATTTTTAAAAGGGAATTGGTATGTTGTATGCATGTGCCGGGTGTCGGCTACTCAGGCTAGTGTAGCTTAAAAAATAGGGATTGAAAAAACTAGCAGGAAATCCCAAGCATAGGAATAATTGTGACCTAAAAAACTCCAAAAAAAGATTTGACTGAGAGAATAAATAATTTTGGTCCTTGTTGAAATAGATTCAATATCTTTATTATAATATAATTTAATAATATTTCAACATTACTTTACTCATCAGTATCGTCAAAAGCTTATAAATTTATCTCATTTTTTACTCACGTAACATTTTTTAAGGTTATCATTTGTATTAGTTTGAAAACCTTTCTTTTTTAACAAATTACTTTTAATTACAAATCCCTTACAATGATTGCTACAAATGAATATGTCATATGTAGTACACTAACATGTTGACACTTGACAACGGTTATTTTTTTGCGCGACCATTAAGACAACATAATTGTAATGGTATTTATTAAAAGCAATATTAGATAATTAATCCAACAAATAATTGTTAATAAATCAACATGTCGGCACTTTCACTTGTCCGTTTATCATCATCTAAAATACAGAAAGGAGCTGCCATTTTAAATAGTTATTTACATAGTTAGTGTAAATTAAGTGAAGGAAATAACAGTTGTGGCATGATTTTCACATAGTCATATATTTGTTTGTGAGTTTCACATTTAATGAAAAGGGCATGCATAATAGACCATACAATTGCTAAAAAGGAATAAATAAACAGTATAATATTAAAAAAGTCTAATATATATTTTTTTTCTTTTTTTTTAAATTTGTTTCCGAATACCAGGGGGAAATAAACCACTCTTCTTATCTAGAAAAAACACAAACATTGTTTCTGTCTTCCGTACATTTACCATACTCGCGTGTTTGATTACTACTGCAATGCATTTAATTATTCAAAATAATCATCACGTTAAAAAAAGTAAACAGAAAACATTGGGCAAATTATCTTAAACTTCGGGTATTGTACCGAACTGATTCTGACTTCTGTAATATTGTAGACAGCCAACATGGGTAGTTTTATGAAAAATTGCGAAAAATTAGTTGCAATATATAATTGCTCGCCGTACGTCATTTGACGTGTCGATGATTTTTTTTTACCTCGTAATGTCATCACATCGAACTTTATGATGCGTTGCTAAATGCAGTTTATATTATGATACATTATTTCACACAATGATGGCGCACCAAAATCGGCGATCGTTTTTAACACATTTAAAGAGAATGAGAACTCTATTCTGATGTCATTTACTGTTAAAAATATCTCCGATTTTTAACAGTAAATGACATCATCAACGTCTTGCAGTAAATAAGAGTTCTCATTCTCTTTAAATGTGTTAAAACGATCGCCGATTTTGAGCACCATCATTGTGTAAGTAATAATATCATAATATAAACTGCATTTATAACTTTACATCATAAGAGTTCATTCTGTTGACGTACGAGGTAAAAAAAATACATCGTACGTCAAATGACGTACGTGGAGCCAGTGCCTAATATTTACAGCTATTTTCGCAATTTTTCATAAAACCTACCCAATGTTGGCTGTCTACAATATTACAGAAGTCCGAATCAGTTCAGTACAATACCCAAGTTTAAGATGGAAAATTAAGGGTAAGCCAATGTTTTCTGTTTACTTTTTTTTAACGTGACAATTATTTTGAATAATTAAATGCATTACAGTACTAATCAAACACACTAGTGTGTAAATGTACAGAAGACAGAAACAATGTTTATTGTTTTCTAGATAAGAGAGTGGTTTTTATTTCCACAATTATTCGGAAACAAACTTAAAAAAAAAAGAAAAAAATATAATATATATTAGACTTTTAATATTATACTGTTTATTTATTCCTTTTTAATAATTGTATGGTCTATTATCTATCACATGCTAACTTCATTAAATGTGAAACTCCATAAACATCTAAATATATGACTATGTGAAAATCATACCACAACTTGTTAGTACCTTCACTTAATTTACACACTAACTATGTAAATAGCTTATTTTAAAATGGCAGCTCCTTCTGTATTTTTGGTGATGATAAACGGACAAATTGAAAGTGCCGAGGTAAAAAATGTTGATTGAGTAACAATTATTTGTTGGATTAATGCATATCTAATATTGCTTTTAATAAAATACCATTACAATTACATTTAGCGTATTACGATATGAATAAAAAGCAAGAAAAACAGCCGTTGTCAAGTGTCAACATGTTAGTGTACTACATATGACATATTCATTTGTAGTAATCATTGTAAGGGATTTGTAATTAAAAGTAATTTGTTAAAAAAGAAAAAAAAAGGTTTTCAAACTAATACAAATGATAACCTTAAAATGCCGTGAGTAAAAATGAGATAAATTCATAAGCTTTTGACTGATACTGATGAGTAAAGTAATGTTGAAATATTATTAAATTATATTATAATAAAGAAAAAAATATTGAATCTATTTCTAACAAGGACCAAAATTATTTATTCTCTCAGTAAATCTTTTTGGGATTTTTTTAGGTCCTGGTGAATTTCCCAAGTCCACTATGCTTTAAGGTGGTCCATGGGGCATTTAAGGTTTCTGCTAGTTGTTTTTTCTATCTTTATTTTTTAAGCTACACTAGCCTGGTAGCCATTTTTGGCACATGCATACAACATACCAATTAAATTTTTAAAAATTAACTTTTTTGAGAAAAAGTTGCATTTTTTGGGGAGGTAGGTAAGAGAAAAAATTCAATTTAATATTTCCAAAAAAAAAATTGGACGTTTGTTTGAAACACACTCTTTAACATTTGTGCAAAGTTATTTTACGATATCTACAATTGTAGGTAGTTCGATATCCGGAATTTCACAGACTTTTTATGGTCGCCGGAAACGGCCATTTTTTGCGTTGGTATATAAGTCGGTGATCGACAGTTGTTCGTTTTTCAGCGCTCATAGTTGCAGTTTATTTACAAATTCGGTAATCAACATGTGCTATTTCATTGTGGAAGACATCTTGTTTCTCTTTGTTTACCTAGTTCCGCATTTAACCCGTTTAATCGGAAACTCTGCTGTTTTGAAAATGACCGGTAAGTTTGACATTTTTATTCTTATTTAATTAAATTTCTGGGGGTATTCATTTTACGATAGGGAGATTCTTCATTCAAAAAACTATAATAATATCACAAGTTTGAGTTCATAATCACTTTAGCATGATAGTTATAGGTAGCGCCAGTTAGTGACATTGGATTTTTCAATAGTTTTTCTGCCGATGTCAACCGGAAGTGATGGTAACAATGGCTTATTGTTTACTTTCTTTTTTGAAAGCTTTTCCAATCTAGAGATATCTTATTGTATATCGCATCATCATTAATCATTGTGCCTGTTTTTGCGCTCAGCCTGCAGATCCTGATATTCTTCAACTGGCTGGTACAGCCCCCCAACCAGAAATTGTGCCTGTTTTTGCGCTCAGCCTGCAGTTCCTGATATTCTTCAACTGGCTGGTACAGCCCCCCAACCAGAAATTGTGCCTGTTTTTGCGCTCAGCCTGCAGATCCTGATACAGGCTGTTACAACCCCAACCTGGCATTGTGCCTGTTGTTGCCCTCAGCGGCATAGTCAGATATCCTTCACTGCTGGTCTGAAGGAAAGGCAGAGGTTGCAAAATATGTGGAAGATGTGAATAAAGAACTAGCATCAATTCAAGCCAAGGTTATAAAACTCCAGCAGAAAACCTCTTCTGCTCCTTTTCACAATATGAATAGTGAGATAGCTCTGAGAATGTTCGACTCTCAATGTCACAGGTCTTGAAATGCAACTATGGGCTTTAACAAAGGGAAAATAATATTCCCTCTGAACAAGACTATGGACTGACTTACATCAAAGCTACTAGACTTGCAGCAACACATCGTTGAATTTTCTCATCACTGTGGTGCCATGGATAGAAAAGCTGTAACGACTATAGAGGCCAAATATCAGGCTTCTCTGTCAATTAAATTCGCTATGGTTTTTTAGTATAATAGTTTTTTTTTTAATATAAGCCAAAAAGATATGGCAATAAAGATTTAAATTAAAGAAATATGAATTAAGTTATTTTGAATATTCATGTTAAAAATCAATCAACCCCATGGCACCCATTCCAAAAATAAATTATATCAGTGTGCTAAAAATAGACAAATATATACATATTAAAGTACATTTTCAGTTTACCTACTAGATTGGTTGAACTATGTTGCGTTTAATATAATGCATTTTATTTGAATCATTGGATAAGTCAGTATTATTTGTGACTTGTCTCTCATTTGTTTTTTCTCTCGGCTATATCGCAGGCATGCAAAATCATTATTTTTTTTTCTAAAATGCATGGCTTAACCAAGAGTTATTATGACTGATTCTTTCTTTTAAACACAAAATTAATCTCTCTGCATTACATGAATTTCTTGTCTGGTTATAAAATGAACATAACTTTTGTTCGTTTTTCGGCTTTTTTTTTATCTTTTCTTATCATAATGGCTGATTACTAAAGACAAATACTTTTCATTATTTGATTATTTCTATCTATAATTATTGTTATGTCTTAATGATGAATCAGTTTCAGTAAGTTCTGTGATCAAGAATTTTAATACAATTATTTTTAACAACTTTCAGTGTTTTTTTTCATCCATGTTCATTGTGGTCTATATGTTATATATATATTTATATAATACAACTACCATCTAATTGTAATAATTTCTATATATTACTGAAGAGGAACAGTAGATGTAATCACACTGAAAATTTCATCACATTATCTCTAACGGTTTAAAAGTTATCAATGTTTTAGTTGTAAAATCACAAAATTTCGATCACAAATTTTTTTTTTAGGTACAATGAATAAATAAGGACTTTAAAAACTTCATAACTTTTCTTAATATTAAGATAAATTCATAAACTTGGTGTCATTTGAAAGCTTGCAGCTAGGACTACCTAATGCACACATTTTAAATACAATCAAAGCAATAATAAAAATTTTGACATTTTTATCAAAGTGCCTAACAATAGATTTTAAAAATTGGTTCTTTGAAAATTTTTGAAAATATGTCTTAAAATTACACTTTTTTACCCAAAAAAGTCACAAAATACATTTTTATATAAATTTTTTTATATTTTTTTAATTTCTTTGTTCATTAATTGGTATGTTGTATGCATGTGCCAAAAATGGCTAGTGTAGCTTAAAAAATAAAAAAGATAGAAAAAACAACTAGCAGAAACCTTAAATGCCCCATGGACCACCTTAAATGGGTACCTGACTTTAAGTTGGGGGCGTAAAGGTGGGTGGGCGTTGTGCTAACCACTCAATCCCTTTATATGCCGAGGCTACTGAAAGTGAAACAGTTAACAGATGAATTCTACATTTCATCCGCGCCAATGAGCCCTTTGGGGCTTAAGGGCAATTTACTTTAGTTTGTATTAAATTAAAAAAAAATTTTAATTCATACACACTTAAATATAAATTAGCCTGTCTTGTTTGGTTAAATTAAAATTTATAACAAATTAATTTATTATTAAATAGCTCATTAAATATTATAATGAATTTTTTTTTGTTAACTATCATTTTTATTAAACTTTTAATAACAGGTTTATTGATTTGTTTATAATCTTTCACCCATGTAAAATTAAAAAAAAAATTTATTTAATTTCAGTTTCCAGAGTTTGATGATATTTATTGTAAATATTGCTTTTCATATGGCCTAGATTGGGCTATTACATCTGTAAGTATAATGCCTTTGTGGTAAAATAATTCCTTTTTTTTTTTTTGCATTCATTATAAAGATCATATGTTATTCCTGAAATCCATTAGTGGTTTAGAAGTTTCTTTTCTAGTTCATTTTATTATAACATAAGCAAGACAGACTTTTTTCCCCCAGAAGTGGGAGGGAAACTGTGGGCCCAAATGCTGTCCAAGCAAGGTTGTAGAATATTTTTTTTTTCTGAAAACTGGGTGCATCTTATTGTCAAATGCGTCTTATAGTCCCTAAAACACATTATTCTCATATTAATTTATGGAAACGTTATAGTGAAAAGATAAACATAAAATATAGCATGCTGAGATTTTTTTGTGAAAAAAAAAAACTTTAACTTTAATGCACTGATTTTTTTGTTTAAGTCTTATAATTAGAATTAATTACCTTTTTTTATAACTTTTTTTTAGTTTGTAACTTGCTTATCCTCACTGGAAAAAGTCTTCTGGAAATTTTGTCCATATGGAAGAAGAATATATGCTTTCTCACCTAAATAGAGCTTGAAAATTTTTGAAATAACTGCTTCTTTCTCTACAAAATATTAGTTTTGGTACAGTCTGTTAGAAATTAGATGATTGTAGGGCTATGCTATCTATTAAATTCTGTTCTTTTGTAATGTTTTTGCATGCACACATGTGCACTACCCTCATCGCATCACCCTTTTTTGATGGAGTAAATATTTGTTGACAAATCTTTTTGTCGTCCCTTGTTGGAGAAATAAGTAATTAAAACAACAAAACAGAGATTCACTAATGTTATTCTTGCATCATATTTGTTTATATTAATATTGCCACTAACCACTCAATTGTTTACAAAATAAAAAAAAAATAGGTCGCATATCAACATGAAAAGTGTGCTATCAGATTCAGCTAGAATTTATAATATTGACAAATTTAAACATAAATATTTCAGGTAATAAATCATTAGCTTATTTTCCCATCTTTTCTGTTAAACATCTGGAAATCGCATCAGAAACGTAGCCATTCATGAAGATAGATAAAAGAGTTGACTGCCTTACCCCAATCCCTTCTAAAATGACTCTAGTTGTAACTTTTATTTTGTTATAAAAATAAAAATTTGAAATTTAATGTGCTGTAAATATAAAGTACAAATCTTTGGAACCATTTTGCCACTCAAGGTGTTTACTAGTTTTAAAATGGGTTTTCATCTACACTGGCACAAGGAAAGGCAAAAAAAACAATAAAGACCAACACCGCCAGCCCAAGATGGTGGTCACATTTATATTTCACCTTAACAATGTCAGAATTAGGGTTTATACAAAAACCAACTTTTGAAAAAACCGGTTGTCAAAGGTCAATTTCTCAAAAAACCGGCGAAAACCGGTTTTCGGTTTTACTATAAAATAAGTGAAATAACGGATATTTTAAGCATTCTAGCAATAATTATTTTCAATGTATGTTGTATTTAATTAACGTGTATGAGAAAGAATGAAGGATAATGTAATTAAGTCAACCAGTTTTTACGTAAAACAATAAATACAAGAAAAGAAATTATCAATTTGACAGGAAAAATACTACTACTGTCTACTGGGTACCTATATATTCATTTAAACTTCTTTATAACTAAACCCATTTCTATCATGACCTTTCTTTCTCATGTTTCATTTATATTATATTGTCAAAGACAAGAGGTTTGGTTTGCCGCACTCAGACCAGTTCTGAAATCAGCCTTTGTGATGTAGACCTCAGTATAGAGCTTATATATATATATATATATATATATATATATAGTCTATAGATATTACGGTTCTCTTTCTACTCATGGTATTCCCTTTCTACCTTCCCCCCCCCCTCTCTTTCACTCATCCTCTGTATAAGTTTCTAACGTTATCTATATATGTGACACAGTACACAAACACCTGCACCTCCATGGACTCACATCGAGTGCCCGTTTAAAAACATTCCTCCAATGTTGAACTCCTCGCCCCTCCCTTCATACAATTGTCTCCCCACCTACCCCCTCTATCCCTGAGATGTATAGTTACACCAGTCATTACAACGGCTGTACGACGGTCCTGCCATGTGAATGCCTTGTTTAGGTTAGACGGGTTGGTGGTGGTGGTGGAGGTGTTGGATGGCGAACATAATTTAGTCAACTTGAAAAAAAAATAGCCCCGTTCTGTCTTTTGTTTAGTAATGAGCTAGGGAGGCACCAATTATATACCCCCCCCCCCCCCTCGTTTAAGTTGAATACTTCCCGCAAGTCAACGCTAAATTCGTGCGCCAAAAAAAAACATCGGTTGTTTTGTGGAATTAGTTAACGACTTGAATTTAACCCTCTTTCCAGGTCGAGGAAACGGATGCAATAAATCTCTCAATGTGTATATACCGTCCCCTCCACCTCCATCCAATCCTCAAGTTACCCCTAAACCACTTGGTCACGCCTTCTCTTTTGTATCGCTCAACGTACACAGGTCGGACTGAGGAGGGAGTTTATTGGAAAGTCACAGTTTCCCAGATTTCTCTGTAATATCGTGGAATGCATCAACATTTTTTGCTGTTTGTTAAGTTCTAAGCTAAAACCGGCTTTTAAAGCCAAAAAAACCGGTTGTCGAATGCTTCGACTTTCGTCAAAATACCGGTTTTTCGCCGCCAGTTTTTAAAAACCGACAACCCCTAATCAGAATGTAGTTTTACTAACTTGATCTAATATACATTCACAGGGTCTCGAAGAAAGCATTACACAAATCACAAAGAAGAGTAGAGATCAGTATCAGAGATTTGTATGGAATTTTCCAATAGATGCAACATTTAAAAGTACAAGTCCCTCTGGTTGTAAGTTCTACTGATGACTTTTGAATTTTCTGGCAATGCTATTTAATTTGTAGCTTTTTCTAATGTGTTTAATTTTTGTTTTGTTTGTCAACGAACAAATAATTTGAGTAAATAATTTTTAATTAATGATATATTTTTCTTGCTAATTAAATGTATTCTTTGGACCAGGGCCCCAGCTTATTGTGTATTGTTATGGACTTGATGCATTCGGAACCGATGTTGTACGTGGCTATGGTGTTTGTCATGTGCCCATCACACCTGGCAGGTAAATGCTGTTAAAATTTGCATGAAATATAATTTATCTTTTATAATTTTCATCTATCACTAAGTAGGCTTTTCAAGCACAAAACGTGAATGATCTGAGAAAAACCATCTCATGAGTAATTCAGTATTTATATGTCACTACTAACTATTGAAAATTGACATGTTTTATCAGACACAGGCTCAAAATTGCAATGTTTGTACCAGAATCATCCTCATTGTTCCAAAAGTTGACAGCATGGTTCTTGGGTCGACGACCAGAGTATGTGAATCCTAGAGTGGTTGCACAAGGGGAGGGAAGAGAAGGTAACTTGTTTGCAATTATTATGTCTGAAATTAAACGTAACTAATAATTTTATTTTCAATTTCCCATTCATTTATTTTCATTCCAGGTATAATTTATTTATCATTTTTTTACAATTCAAACAATATATTAATAAATTTACAATGAATGTAGTTTTTTTCGCTATGTAAAAGAATCTGCATAAACTAAATTGAAACTATTTTACACTCAGATTGTTAAAATATAACTTGAAAAAAATATCTTTTTTTTTTTCAACAGTAACTAGAGTAAGAAGTCAAGGTTTTGTGACAGTATCATTCAATGTCATTATGAAAGATATGAAGAAACTTGGCTATGATATTTTGCCATCTGATGTACAGAATCCCACAATTCCAGACAATGTAAATAATTCAACGACCACAACATCGTAACACATTTATAGAAAATAATTTCAGTGATAAATTATTTTACACCTGATTTATTTTTTCAAATTAGTTTTAAAATTTGTTATACATAAAAGCAGTAGTGAAATTTCTTAACGCACACAAAAAATATGTTTAGACTATAATCAAAATGAAAAAAAAATGCTACATGTAATAGTTTTTACATTATTTTTTACCTTTTCTATATCTGCAACAAACGGTTCTCTTTGTACATATGACTTAAAATCTGTACATTTACTTATTAAATACTGATGTATGTATTATCGCTAGTAATCTGTTGTATATTCATGGATTTATTTTCATTGATTTTCTTTGTAATTAAAAAGAAACTGCAACTTTTTAAAGAGTTTATGCAACACATTTTATGTACCATTGCTGTAAGTAAGAAAGACACATTGATTCTGTAATTTTATTTCTTCCTGTTGAATTGGTTTTATAAAAACTACTGTTTGTCAAAACACATTTATCAAAAAATGTATTCCTTATTATTAAGATACAGAGCCGACATTACATTGTGCTAAGTTATGTTCCCAAATGCTTTTGTTTTATGGTAGGTCAATCACAGCGGGCCATAGATTTAATGATACATTTGTAAAATGATATTTGTACAGTAAGTTTAATCTGATTTAAATGTAAAGAATATTAAAATTGATCAGAATCTTTTATTATTTTCTAGTCATCAGTTATTTTAGATTTGATATTTTTAAAACTATTGAAGTTTCATTGTGAATAGGTCAGAGTTCAGTGGTTTCAGTATGGCTGCTATTTCATTTCAATATCAGAACTTCAACTTTTTAATTTTAAAATATATTATGCCTTTTTAACACTTTTAAATAAAACTCATAACTTTTTCATTGATATTTAATTGTTTGAGATCTGGGGATGACTATCTTTTATAAAGGAAAGTGTCATTGGAGACAGGAAAACAAGAACATAATTAAAATGATAGATTTTTTTGTCAAGAGTCGATGACTTTATATTGTGATTCAGCAATCTGTTCTATTTTTATTCTATGTCATGCATGGACCTGTTCTATTTTTCACTGCCAGACTACAAACTATGTTAAAAACTGAGACCTTTTTGACTTCTGCATAGCAGATGTGTAAATGATGTAATTGTATGAACTGGTTAATAATGAAAACTCAATTCATGTCCATGGTTCATATGATTTATTGACGACACAATAATATAAATAAACAGAATAAATCCAATGAATAATACTTGTTAACAATGAACTTAACTGATCAACTAAAACTTCTGATATGTACTTGAATACTCTCTTAATACTCAACTGAACTTCTGAACTCTAATGACTTCACTGACTCGATTGACTCAACTCTCTTCTTTCTCAACTGAACATCGTCTTTATATAATTTCCTTCCATCCAACTCGAACATTCCCCATCGCTCTGTCTCTCACTCATTTAGTCAATACAATTTACAAATAAACAACATATTTATTTTCTATAAATATCTAGAATAATAAACAACATATCTATTTTCTATAAACATCTCGAATCTTGACCCCGTGACCACATGTTGACCTGGTTGGCCAAGCTCCAAAGATACACACACACCTGTGTGCGTAGTACCCATAACTATACCATGACAAGATGTAAACTAAGATCCGTCCTCATAGAAAGTGTCTTTATATTCTGTTGATGAACATAACTGAGCTTATTTGATATAAATATTCAACATACAACTTTAATATCTTTATATTACATGAAATAAATGTACATTTTTCAACTGTTGTGTTTTGTAATTTTTGTAATTTACCTGTTGTATTATTTTTAGAAAATGAAGTCATAGTCCTGTAGTACAAACCACAATCCAATTTTTAAAGAAATGTTTTATTTAATTCTCAAAGCATCACATTTGACATTCACCAACACAGCTTTCCAATATTTAACTTTTTAAGCTAAAACTGAAAAAAAAACAAACACATTAAACTTAACATTCAAATGTAATTAACAAAAATTAAATGTTCAGGTTTTGACCTCAAAGTGCAACTTTTTTATCCACAGTTTGAACTAGAGAAGAGGTATTGAAACTGATGAGTGCTGTTGCATGTATATGATCACAATAACAACATTTTTAGGTTGAAACTTGGCATCAAGGGTGATTTAACTAATACAGGAAAATTTCAATGGGCTGATTAAAATGGTGGTAAAGAAAGCCATTTATGCTTTAGTGTCATGGATTTGAAACCTTATTATCAGTTGCACCACTTATTTCCAAAAAGATTATATTTTTTAACTTTTCATACCCCCCCCCCGACACACACTTTCTTCTAAATGAAGGCTATTTGCAAATTTAAATAAACAAAAAAAGAAAGTTAAAAGTAACAAATGTTGCATTAGGTTTGTTTGGTTTGAAAAAGACAAGTTTCAATCTCTGGCAGCCATCTAGGAAAAAAAATATTTTGCTCTAGTGAAATCAATGTTTATCCTATAAAGAAATTTTTAGTTTTTAGAATGAAATTTTGCATTCTGCTCACATAAATATATAATGGATGAAATATTAGGTTTGTATAGTTTCATTCCATAATAGTGATATTTTTCCCTCACAATTACTGCTGGTGATATTTTCTCTCTCAAAATTTCATTAATGAAAAAAAAAAAGAATCGCCAGCAGTAATTTGTTTTCTAACAACATTTTTTAGTTTTCTTCTTTCCCTAAAACTAACAATTTGTTGTTAGAAAAAAAAAAACAACTTGCAGTACACATAAGAAATACTTTGTTCAGTGCATTATGCCTTCTTGTACACCACCTATTATGAAACCAATTACAGGACCTCTTTCCTCTAATTACACTGGTCTACATGAAAAAAAAACCGCAAGTAAAACATTATGAATTTCTGATAGCTTGTTAAAAATGATAAACTTTGATGTACTTGGTTTGTGTGTATCACGTCAGGTTTTTGAAAAATCCTCAATAGTGTGTTGACAAGGTTTATGCTGATATCTGTCATGAAAATATTTTAATGACTAATTTTACCAGAACCCTTGACAGCAGGTGTAGCTTATTTTTTTAGTACAAATGTACAATATAACCACAGACAACGATATGTGATCATATCAATATGTTGCATGTGATCAACCAATTATGTGGTTGGATATATTGAATTGAATTGAAGTTTAAATGTACATACAGTTCTTTTCAAGTAAGCAAGACTTATTATATTGTAATAATATTGAAGGTCTTTTCACATCTATGGGGAATTGCTTACGATGCCAATCAGTGCGGATTATTTATTGATTCATCAAAGCTAGTATGAAAGCAGTTCTTTTATTTAAAGGAAACACAGTATCGTCACTTCCTGTGGCGCACTCTGTAACACTGAAAAAGACGTATGAAAACATGAAACTGTGGCACACTTCCTGTGGCACACTCTGTAACACTGAAAGAGACATATGAAAACATGAAACTGTGGCTCAGTTCTTTGAATTATGACCAACACAAGTGGTTGATATGTGGGGATTTAAAGGTCATAGCCATCATAATAGGGCTCCAAGGAAGGTAGGCAAAATTTTCATGTTTTTTGTGCCTCTGGGATAGCAGAGCAGACTGAGCGTTATGCAAAGAAAGTGTGGCCACCAAGAGGCCACTCCAGGAAGTTACAGTGTCAAGTTACAGTGTCAAGTTACAGTGTCAAGTTACAGTGTCAAGTTACAGTGTCAAGTTACAGTCTCAAGTTACAGTGTCAAGTTACAGTGGCAAGTTACAGTGTCACGTTACAGTGTCAAGTTACAGTGTCAAGTTACAGTGTCAAGTTGCAGTGTCAAGTTACAGTGTCAAGTTACAGTGTCAAGTTGCAGTGTCAAGTTACAGTGTCAAATTACAGTGTCAAGTTACAGTGTCAAGTTACAGTGTCAAGTTACAGCCTCTGGTAGAAGTACATCGAGTTCTCCTTCCACCATTCCATATAAATGTATGATTAATGAAAGCTTTTGTCAATAATATGGACTTACTGGCTCTGGATTTCTATATTTGTCAGACAAATTTCCACATATAAGTGAAACAAAGTTGACTGCATGTTTCTTTGTTGGATCGCAGATCCGAAAAGTAATGAAAGATGAGGAGTTTACATCTAAATTGGCCTGGAATGCTATCAAAGATGTTGTCAACAATTTCTTAGGTAACTTCAAGTTACAAAAGTCTTGTTAAGAACATGGTAGTTAAATTTCGGGGTTTAGGTCGCTGCATGAAAGTCAAGTTGAACTTTTTGGACTCCCACGTTGACTGCTTTCCTGCAAATCTTGGTGCATACAGTGAAGAGCAGGGTGAAAGGTTCCATCAGGACGTTTGTGCAATGGAGAGTCGATGGAATGTGAATATGATAGCCGACTATTACTGGGCAATGAAACGTCATAATCCTGGTGCTGCTCATAAACAAAAATCAATGATAAGACAATTCACAGAGTGATAGATAATTAATAAATGTAAGTCTGCTTTTATAACTTACAATAGTTTTCTGCATGATTTAAGTTTATCCATCGTATATTTTGTTGCTGGTTTATTGACTTTTCCCTATATATTGTTAGATGTCAAATTGCAAAAATGCTTGACGTGGTACAAAACTTTGGATTACATATTTGGAATCAGCATGAAATGTTGTGTAAGAAACACTTATTTACATGTCTGCAGTTTTCACAAAATAAAAATGTGTAGGCTACATGAATATCCTTGTTATATAACATAGGCCATCTCTCCCCTTGCTTTCTTCATTACCACAGCACTCCTCCTATTATAACATAGAGTGGGTAGAGAAGACTACGTCATATAATTAGAGGAAGCGGGGGGGAGGGGGTCCTTAATTTAGTTTCAGAAAATTTAAAAAATGGGGTAGGGTGGGGGTATTTTTATATCTATTATTTTTACATTGTAATCGCATATTAAAAAAAAAAGAATCTGTTATATAACGTATTAAATGTTAGCTGGAAGCTTGGGAATGTACCGTATTAAATGTTAGCTGGAAGCTTGGGAATGTACTGGGGCCTAGAACAATAATGTCCGTGTACTGACTCTTTGGCCGGTCCTTGGTTAAATACACATACACATTTGTCTCCTAATTTCTTCCCCATTTTGTTAAAACAACATTTCCCATCAGCCCACACACAACCTCTGCATCGCTACAAGCGCCATCACAATGTTCATCCCAGGATGTTGGTTTAGAGCTGTGAGATATTTTCTGTAAGTCTTTTTGTACACTCTTATCTGGGTTTTACATGCCGCCTTTCAACCGTTTTAAAGAAAGACTTCAGCATGTTTGATCGTTGACCTCTATGCCATGTACTTAATTTTCTCCGGTCATTTTTTTTTCTGTCTATCTTGATTTTTCTTTTCTTTCATCCTTTCTAATTTGGCTATTTTTTTTGCTGATGTAGCGATGAAAGATAAAGTTGGATTTGTTTTAAATTAGTTGTATCTAGCGATGAAAGATAAAGTTGGCTTTGTTTTAAATTAGTTGTATCTAGCTATGCAAGATAAAGTTGGATTTGTTTTAAATTAGTTGTATCTAGCTATGCAAGATAAAGTTGGATTTGTTTTAAATTAGTTGTATCTAGCGATGAAAGATAAAGTTGGATTTGTTTTACATTAGTTGTATGTAAGAAGTAAAAACAATAATTTTTGATTCACAAAAAGATCGTCTCACGAATGATGAAACACAAAGTCAATTTATTTCATAAAACATATCAATTGAATTGTTTGACAAGATTATAGCAACTGTTTTTTTTAAATTGGCAATAATCTCGTCGATAAAAGTTTACACACATACATACACACACATATACATACCTAATACACATACATACAAACATATATACATAATACACACATAAATAATACACACATACAAGGCCGTAGCCAGGGGGGGGGGCTAGGGAGGCTACAGCCCCCCACCAATTAATTCTAAAAATCAAATTCTATTATAAAACATACTTCTTTATCGTTGTGTTCCAATTTTTTCTTACACAAAACTCTCCGCACAGCCCCCCCCCCCAAAACAAAATCCTGGCTACGGCCTTGCACACATTTATACATAATACATATATAATACACACATACATACAAACACACATACAAACACACATACCTAATATACACATGCCTAATACAAACATACATACAAACATGCATACTTACATAATAAACACATACATACAAACACGCATACATAAAAACACATACATAATACACATATAAATACAAACATACACACCTACATACACACATATTTTACCACATACATACACACATAGGTTCCACATACATACATACACACATACATACACACATACATACTTACATACATTCCCACATACATACATACACACATATAAACACACATGCAATCACACACACACGCACACATACACACACATACATACTCATACATACACTCATACATACACAGATAAATACACATTTACATACACGCATACATGCACACATACATACACACATACGTTTCCACATACATACACACATAGGTTCCACATACATAAACACATACATACACACATACATACACAGATATAAACACAGATACATACACATATACATACACAGATGCATACACAGATATATACACAGATACATACACACATACATACAGTGATACATACACAGATACATACACAGATACATATACACATACATACAGTCATACACCCACATAAATAATTAAAACAAAGAACTACACTCACATAGAGAGAGAGAGACAGAGAGATTGAAAAAAAAAGAAAGTGAGAGAAAATAGAAAGGGGGAGAGTGGAGAGAAAGACTTGCTATTTTACTTTTCATTTAAATAATTAATTTTATCTTAACAAACAATTTTCTTTGCCACCTAAGTCTCATCAATACTAAAAGCCACATCTATACCATAAGCCACATTAATACTGTAAGCCACATCAATACTATAAGCCACATCAATACTGTAAGCCACATCAATACTATACGCCACATCAATACTGCTAGCCACATCAATACTATAAGCTACATCAATACTATAAGCTACATGAATGTCAATCCATTGTTATGTCTATATAACAAATCTATGTAATATGTAAAAAAAAAATACCAAATATCTTTCAATCATTTAAACGAAGGTTAGTTGACTGTGCAACGAAAAATTGAATAAATTGTAAAACTACACAATTAAAGTGTACAACTACACAAAAGAATATTCCCAAATCTATTACCTATTTATTTAATTATATACAATATACATATTTATTATGTATAACAAATGGATAACATTGGACACATACATGTCTACCTCAGACTAGTATAATTTATATATATAAAATCATCAATAAATGTTTTCGCTGTATTCGCACATTATATATTTGTATTTATTAAACATTATCCAGTTGGCTGCATCCATGGATCAATGATATTACAAACGAGAAAAAGCTCACGAAAACTTATGGAAATCGGCTAAATAAATCTCTCATGTACAGTAAGGTTACATAACAAAACACAAAACATAACCTCATCATTTCAAAGTTGTCAACAAGCCAGTGGAGCGAGAAATAGATAAACAAGACAGCAGAGAGTTGCTTTTTTTTTTTAAACATTCCGATCCATGTTTTGCATCCTGTCAGTCAAGGTATCTTCTGTCTGCTTCCACACAGCCAACTCGCAACCAACCCATATGTCATCATTGCTGCTTGCTGCAAATCTCTCTCATTTGTTGATGTCACAGATCTGTTCAGCACAGGTCAGACATGGAGACATTCGATTGATGCTCATCCTATATGCAACCAATTTTACCAATTTATTACAGATTTGTTATGTTGGAAATAATAAAACAACAGTGGACAACTATGTCATCGTTCGGGAATATTTTAGTAAGAAGTAACATTAAAGCTTCACCCACAACTGATTTGGTTTGTCCTTTTTTAAAAACAACTTAAAATAGTATAAATATGAAAAGAAAATATATGTTTGCATGTACATATATTTAATACAAAACAACAACATTGTGCAATGTATTACACATGTCATCAAGGGGATGATATCCTCTACTAACAATCTGTGTTGTTATCTTGTGTTCACTCCCCTTGGCAAGTGGTGGCAACGTTACGAAGACAGTCTTTTCATCGTGCGGGTTTTTCGAGTTTTTTTTATCTATTTTAAAATTTAAATTTTGGGAAAGGGGGGGTGGGGGCTCGAATGGTCGTAAGAGTCGCTATTATGAACCCGAGCCTGACTATGTGGTGACTATCGAGTCACAACATAGCCACTACATTATCACTACATAGCCACTACATAGTCACTACATAGCCACTACATAGTCACTAATAGCCACTACATACCCCTAGGCCTAACATCTAAAGTGGTGTGGTGGCAGATCTGTTGTGTTTAAATAAAATAAAATAATAATAATAATAACAAAACTTGTTTTGTCTGAAAATTACATCGGCAGCAGTAAACAAGTTATTTAGATAGCGATGGTCTGTGTCTGATACAACTTGCTGACGTTTACAAGAGAAACTAAAAGAACAACATTTATTAAGGCTGTAAGGTGAAAGCTACCTGTTCTTGATTGGTATCTTACCTGAAAAAGTTAGGAATTTTTTTTAGGTTAATTTCTGACACTTTTTCTTATCTTTTTGTTTCACTTAACTTAAAGTACATAATTTTATTTATGTGTCAAAGAGTCTATTAGTCACTAATTTCCCTATTTGTTCACATTTTGATAATCAGTAGGAACTTTTCAGAATCAATGGGGCGTGTAGAGCTTCCTTCAGTATGCGATAGCTCGCTACTACAGTGGGACGTGTAAAGCCACCCAGTGTATGAGATAGCTGGATACTACAGTGGGACGTAAAGCTGCCCTGTGTATGAGATAGCTGGCTACTACATTGGGACGTATGCAACCGCCCTGTGTATGAGATAGCTGGCTACTACATTGGGACGTGTAAAGCCGCCCTGTGTATGAGATAGCTGGCTACTACAGTGGGACGTGTAAAGCCACCCTGTGTATGAGATAGCTGGCTACTACAGTGGGACGTGTAAAGCTGCCCCGTGTATGAGATAGCTGGCTACTACAATGGGACGTGTAAAGCCGCCCTGTGTATGAGATAGCTGGCTACTACAGTGGGACGTGTAAAGCCGCCCCGTGTATGAGATAGCTGGCTACTACAATGGGACGTGTAAAGCCACCCCGTGTATGAGATAGCTGGCTACTACAGTGGGACGTATGCAACCGCCCTGTGTATGAGATAGCTGGCTACTACAGTGGGACGTGTAAAGCCGCCCCGTGTATGAGATAGCTGGCTACTACAGTGGGACGTATGCAACCGCCCTGTGTATGAGATAGCTGGCTACTACAGTGGGACGTGTAAAGCCGCCCCGTGTATGAGATAGCTGGCTACTACAATGGGACGTGTAAAGCCACCCCGTGTATGGCGAGATAGCTGGCTACTACAGTGGGACGTATGCAACCGCCCTGTGTATGAGACAGTGAGGCTTGTTACTTCTCATAGTATGTTTGAGTTGCAGGTAATTAAATTAGTCATTCCATTCGCTCATTAAACAAATCACAATAAAAAAATGTCCCGAACTGGGAGTCTCATGTTGTCATAGAACATGCTCCCTGCTCCTTCAGTACGTCACTGACTGTATTATAGATTAGTGTTTCTGGTTCTGTTTTTAGTATACTCTATAAGGGTGGAGATGTCAAGTTAGCTTAACTTTGGGTGCTCACTCCTTAGACACAACAAAATAACCAATCAAACAAGATGCGTTGTTAGCACAACGATTTATTTACATAAATGCACATGATAATACAACAACTCCGTAGGCCTACATGAAAACACTTCTAATGTCCACAATAATTCACTAAGTTTACAAATGAGGAATCACTCCGCCTCTACACATACCAAAGATTCTGTAACCGTTCCTAAGTTCGACTTTTACTTGCTGTATCTTACGCTCAACCAACTCTCGTCGCAATTCTATCTCATAACAATTCTCGTAACTAGAGGACGGTATCGCCACGTCCACGCTACTCCTGAGTTCATCCCTCAACTTCCTCGTCAGTAACTAATATATCCAAAATCCGGTCGTATTTATACTCCTAACATCCGAGCCTTAATTACCCTATTTACGTCACAGTCTACTTGAGTATTGTCCTCAGTAGTCTAATCTCTCGTGTCGACATTGTTAACCCTCATAGACTGTCCGACATAGCCCCCGGTCTAGAGTCGTCACACCTTTGTTCTTTACTATTCTGTTGTTTTCTCCCCCTCTGGTCTTAAGTCGTCTGTCACCTTGTCTACCATTATTTGTATCTCTCCTACTTGACTCTAAATCTACTCTAGTTCATAACAATTCGCATCATTGACGTTATTTGATGTTATACACATACAATCAGTTCCACACCTACCCGACACTCGGGTGGTGCAAACAACTTTTGCCCCCCCCCCCCCTCCCCTCATCATAAGTTTCAAAGTGATTTATTTTCAGTGTGATTTATTTTCAGTGTGATTTATTTTCAGTGTGATTTATTTTCAGAGTGATTCATTTTCTGAGAGATGGTACAAATTCATATTGAAAAGAAAACATAGATTACTAATTTCTTTATTTGTTGTAACTATACTTATGAAGTTTTGAAGTAAATGCTTTGGTAGGCAACCATTTTAAATCGTTATCGTGAAAATGTCTGGTATAACATTAAAATGTTGTGATGTCTCTGATGTCCGACCATATTTCAGGTATAACAATCAAGTGTTTATATGTCTTTGTAGGTCAATATCCGACCTAATTTTTTTGTAAAATACATATTTCAAAATGTTAAGCGGAGCTATAATTGATTCAAGAGAATCTTGAATTTCTCGGTTAC
Source organism: Bulinus truncatus (assembly GCA_021962125.1). Lineage (NCBI taxonomy): Eukaryota > Metazoa > Mollusca > Gastropoda > Planorbidae > Bulinus > Bulinus truncatus. The sequence continues at coordinate 1,254,838 of JAGDYQ010000146.1, read as the reverse complement.
TTTTACTTTGACGAATGTCCTTATGTCTTGTGCTGCCAGTTATTGTTTCGCACACATGTTTACACAGCTTACATTTAGCATCGTAGTGTTTACACAGCTTACAGTTAACTCGTATTGTTTCTAAGTACATGTATTTTGTTTTCAAAATTCTTCCTTCAATGTAGGAGTCTGCCACCCTTCACAGGCTGCCACCATGGTGATAAACATGTACCAGTGGCGGCCTTGGTACTTCGTGGAGGCTAGGGCGGGTGTCGTTTGCCTGTCCTAGTTGTAAAGTTATTAGCGGGGCCTGCAATAAACCTTTAGTTTTGTTTCAGTTAGGAAACAAAAAGAAAATATCCAAGCGTGGGGCCCTCCCGGACGCGGGGCATAGGGCTTTCTCCTTAGGCCTGTTCTGAATGTGTACAAGACTAGACCACAACCTAAGGCCTCTGCTGAATGTGTACACACAGACTAGACCACAACTTAATGCATCTACTGCACGTGTACACAGACTAGAACACAACCTAAGGCCTCTACTGCACGTGTACACACAGACTAGAACACAACCTAAGGCCTCTACTGCACGTGTACACACAGACTAGAACACAACCTAAGACCTCTACTGCACGTGTACACAGACTAGAACACAACCTAAGGCCTCTACTGCACGTGTACACACAGACTAGAACACAACCTAAGACCTCTAATGCACGTGTACACAGACTAGAACACAACCTAAGGCCTCTACTGCACGTGTACACACAGACTAGAACACAACCTAAGGCCTCTACTGCACGTGTACACACAGACTAGAACACAACCTAAGGCCTCCACTGCACGTGTACACACAGACTAGAACACAACCTAAGGCCTCTACTGCACGTGTACACACAGACTAGAACACAACCTAAGGCCTCTACTGCACGTGTACACAGACTAGAACACAACCTAAGACCTCTACTGCACGTACACACAGACTAGACCACAACTTAAGACCTCTACTGCACGTGTACACAGACTAGAACACAACCTAAGACCTCTACTGCACGTGTACACAGACTAGAACACAACCTAAGACCTCTACTGCACGTGTACACACAGACTAGAACACAACCTAAGACCTCTACTGCACGTGTACACACAGACTAGAACACAACCTAAGACCTCTACTACACGGGTACACACAGACTAGACCACAACCTAAGGCCTCTGCTGAATGTGTACACACAGACTAGACCACAACTTAATGCATCTACTGCACGTGTACACAGACTAGAACACAACCTAAGGCCTCTACTGCACGTGTACACACAGACTAGAACACAACCTAAGGCCTCTACTGCACGTGTACACACAGACTAGAACACAACCTAAGGCCTCTACTGCACGTGTACACACAGACTAGACCACAACCTAAGACCTCTACTGCACGTGTACACACAGACTAGAACACAACCTAAGACCTCTACTGCACGTGTACACACAGATTAGACCACAACGTATTAAAGTGCACGAACAAGTTGAGGTTTATTTTATTTTACTCATTGTTGTTGGTAAACAAAGAATGTAAAGACTAAGATTCAGTTATCTTCAAACAAAATGACGTCAACAGATTCAAAACCGATGGTTACCATTCAATAGTCTATTTTCAATACTTTACTTCTATTTCCAATTGTTGCACCGGAACACTTGCCCTTCCACGTTTATCTATAATCGCTTGCCCTGCATTGAATTGTCCAATACTGAACATTCTATTTTATTTTCCTTCTTTAAACATAGTTATGACTGTTATTTGTAATGTGGCATGCACAATAACAGGTTGTAGTTTACCGTCTATTAGAAATTTTACTCTCGGCGCCAACATTCTTCAGATGTCTACAAAACTTTCACCTCCAGACATGTCATAAAAAATAGCCATTGGCATTTCTTACTGTATCACCGGCTAAGAGTTATTATCGTCAATCTCCTGACAAGATAATAGTTTTTTGAATAATTGGACCACCGGGGGTTAAATTTGCATACTTTAATGACAGACAAATCAATCACACCCACCCCCTCCCCTTCACCAAAAAAAAAAAATCAAAACAACAACAAACACACACATCTGACTGGCCAGGAAATGAGTAGTATTTTCTTTGGACTTAATGCCTGACAATCTGAGTATCCTTCTCGATATGTCTTAGATAGACCATCTCAAGGGACCGGTGGTTTGTGCAAAGGTCAAGAGTGATATCGTCTGCACTGTTTTTATATGCCGCTTTAGCCGACACCTACATCAGCTGACAGTGATATGGCTGATGTTGTCAACTCATGAATGTATAATTTATTACCTAACAAAATTATTATTGAATTAAAATCACTCCGCCTGAAGCTAAAACAATTAAGCTTTTGTATTTTTTTAAATAGCTTTGGACTATATCTAAATTAAGATTATGTTTGATTTATTCTTTCAATTAGTTTAAGTGGTTTTAAAATATTGCAGCAAACTATGCAAATATAAAACTTGTAATTTGTCAAATACGCTTTATGTATTATTTCATCTGTTGAAAATTTAACATATCAATATATATATTAACAAAGTCATCCAATAAGCTTATAAGACTAATTAGTTTTTTAGTAATTTAATCGATCAGTCAATATATCAGTGATTTAATAATCAAATCAGTTTGCAGGCATTTTGATCAATAACACTTTGTTACAGAGTTTTTGTCCTTGTCTATGAAATGTTATTTCCTAATAGTGCTAGGATGGCATCACAGAAAATACCAGTAATTATTTTCATGACTATTTATAGTGCCAATGACGCAATCTGGGTCGTGAAAACCAGAGGCGTGTGTTTGTATTACGATCAAAACTCGACCTGTAAAAGCAGTAAAACCAAAACTCGATCTGTAAATCAGTAAAACCCAAACTCGATCTGTAAATCAGTAAAACCAAAACTCGATCTGTAAAAGCAGTAAAACCAAAACTCGATCTGTAATAGCTGTAAAACCAAAACTCGATCTGTAAATCAATAAAACCAAAACTCGATTTGTAAATCAGTAAAACCAAAACTCGATCTGTAAAAGCAGTAAAACCAAAACTCGATCTGTAAAAGCTGTAAAACCAAAACTCGATCTGTAAATCAGTAAAACCAAAACTCGATCTGTAAAAGCAGTAAAACCAAAACTCGATCTGTAAATCAGTAAAACCAAAACTCGACCTGTAAAAGCAGTAAAACCAAAACTCGATCTGTAAAAGCTGTAAAACCAAAACTCGATCTGTAAACCAGTAAAACCAAAACTCGATCTGTAAAAGTAGTAAAACCAAAACTCGACCTGTAAAAGCAGTAAAACCAAAACTCGATCTGTAAATCACTAAAACCAAAACTCGATCTGTAAAAGCTGTAAAACCAAAACTCGATCTGTAAATCAGTAAAACCAAAACTCGACCTGTAAAAGCAGTAAAACCAAAACTCGATCTGTAAAAGCTGTAAAACCAAAACTCGATCTGTAAATCAGTAAAACCAAAACTTGATCTGTAAAAGTAGTAAAACCAAAACTCGATCTGTAAAAGCTGTAAAACCAAAACTCGATCTGTAAATCAGTAAAACCAAAACTCGATCTGTAAAAGTAGTAAAACCAAAACTCGACCTGTAAAAGCAGTAAAACCAAAACTCGATCTGTAAATCACTAAAACCAAAACTCGATCTGTAAAAGCTGTAAAACAAATGCCAGTGGTACGTGAGTAGTTGTTTTGTTTCAGACTTGCTTCCAAATAGTTTCATTTCACGCATATCCATTTTGATTGACGCCATTGTCCAACATATAATTAGCTCTTAATTTACAATGTCCAGGTTTGCGATATATCAATTAAAGAAATTCGAATGAATGGGAAGTTCCTGAGCTATTAATAACTTTGTAATGAGAGACTGTGTCTCCGGACATCTCTCACTGAAATCGTCAGCTAAACATTGAAGACTTGGTAAAAAATAAGTGGGGAATGAGTATGAATTGTACGCACAAATGTGATTGGTCAAGAATGAGTATGAATTGTACGCACAAATGTGATTGGTCAAGAATGAGTATGAATTGTACGCACAAATGTGATTGGTCTAGAATGAGTATGAATGGTATGCACAAATGTGATTGGTCTAGAGGTTGCATATAAGTATTTCTCTCTCTATTTACGAAGGCCGCCAATATTTTTAAACAGTGGCATACAGCCATAAAGGCCGCTGTTGCTCACCAGCAGGCCCACCGATAGAAATTTCGGGCCCCTGGGCAGGGCTGTCACGGGTCCCCGTGCTGATAATAATATTTCCAAAAGATGATTGGTCAGCTCAGTCCGGGCCCCTAAAACTCGCCGGGCCCCCTGAACATTTGCCCCCTGCCCCACCCCCCTCGGCTGCACAGATCACCAGTGATTTATGAAATAAAACAGATCCTTTCTGGGACTTAAAAATGTAAGATTTAAATGTTTAGCATATTTTTTACACATTTGATTTGTTCAGCTAAAATGTTTTACATGTTAATACAATAACTCAGCGCAGAGAGATGCTGACGATTTATCAATTCTTCACCACCCGTACTCTGTGAAACCTGTAAAACAGGTTCACTTGAATTCACCTGCGCTGTTGAGGTTTTTTTTTAAATTACATTTTTTTAAAAAGTGGTACAATTATGCAGATAAGGAGCAATGTTTGTTGGCTTCTTAGCAGTTTTAGATAAAACCAAAGTTAATAAGATAACAAATTATGATAATACAAGCAAAAACTATGATGAGTCTCAGAATGGGGTCGTTCAATTATTACGTCACGTCGTATTGAAGGGGGATCACTGGTGAGACATAATATGACCGGGGATGTTTTCACAAAATTTAGGCCTTGAAATTAAAGCAGCTGCATGTCCTTTTGCAATAACACTAACACATTTATTCCATATTAAATGTGTCCATGACCCCCAGCAAATAATCCACTTAAGGAATAGAAATATGGCATCCCAAATCAACACATTCGTTAAAATATCTAATAGCAATGCCAATTATAACTGTCACATGAGGCAATAAGGAGATTCCGTAGATTCATTAACCGACTTTGACACACACTTTCTAATACAGCGGTTCTCAAAAAAAATGAATGTTTGTTATTTATCTTTAAAATTAATGAAGTTTGTATTTGCTTTCTGTTATGTAGTTTTTGTTGGCACGTGGATCACTATAATATCCCAGCTCTTATAGTGTACATGTTTAAGAACCACCGTTATATTGTGTTGAACGTACCCCAGAGCTTATGTGATAGTGTCTCATGATCTGTTAAACTCTCAAACCCAGTATTAAACAACTAGCTCAAAGCTAACACAGTGCATATCCATATCTTCCAAGAAAAAAAAGCTTTTGAACAATTCTTTTACTTGGTATATGCAGTGCTCTTTTTATAACAAAAAAAAAGGTGCCGGAACTATTTATGTTCGTCGTGTCATAAAGAAATAACACAACGAAAATATAGTGCAGTACGAAAAAAAAAAGGTGCCGGAACGTCATTCCGTTGCGTTCCGCCAGAAAAAAAAGCACCGGGTGTATGTGTTCAATCTAAGCTGTGCTCATGAGCGGGAAGCACACACATATTACAAATGAGCGCACCAATGTTTCGATTAATCGAACGATTTCTCTAATTGGTACCAGTCATATCAGTGTTCACTCTCCTCTTCATGGTGCCAGTCATACAATTGTTATGCACCAATAAAACCGTCCCATTAGTGGTTCATAGGATCTAAGAGATTTCACCTAATCCTTACAGGGATATCACACACACACACACACACAAACACTTGGGTGATTCAAATTTTTTTTTTTTTTGTAATTTGATATTGCATTGTTGTTACATTTTTTCCTTTTATATTCCTATACTTTCATGCAAAATTTTATTGAAATTGAATTACATTTAGAGGTCGCTCATCGAGACTGAAGTTTATAGTATCTTCTTTAATGACATGAATTTTTATAATGTAAACATTAAATTAAACAATAACTTAAAATCAACATTAAACGTTAATTACAGCGAATTAGACATATTGAAATGTTAAACAACATAAAATATAATGATATGCAGCAGTTACTGCTTGTTTACTTATGTAAACATTGTATTATAAACATAAACAATACACTTAACTAATGATCGTCAGTTCACGCCTCTTATATAACTACAGTGTACTTTTCTTCAAATTTGGCACTCTCTGTCTTCTCCAACTTGCAGCAATCTCTGCATGTTAGATTCCGTTATAGTGAGTGACTTATTAAATGATGACATCAGTGCAACTGACCGCTCGACTGCATCATTAACGCCTTAAAGGAATCAACAATACAATTAGCTTCAGCAAATGACAGCAATTGATCCCAGGATAATGGATCAACTTCATCGAAGTTGGTACCAATACCGACTGAACGCATTGCAGATAGTGATGAGGTACCCACAAAGTGATGCAGTTAGTGCGGTTCTACACTTTAAAACACTCCATCCGTCCAATCATCGCCAGTCTTCAGCATTGCTTTAGAAACTTTTTCAGAAAACAATGCAAGAAAAAGCACCTAGACTACTATACCAACTTGAGCGACCTCTAAAAATGGTCATTTTTTGAAAAAGTTTAGTTTTTCTTGATTTGCTTGCCAAAAGGAAAAAAGAAACCAAAATTAGAATCGGAGAAATTTTTTTTTATTAGGCAATGATGAATCACCCCCCCCCCACACACACACACACATCAACACACACACACACACATACACACACACACACACACACACACACACACACACACACACAAAACACACAAAGATACTACCCATCTTAGCGTTCAATCAACTTTCACGAGAAAACAAATTTGAGCGATTCGGAGGAACATTTGCCCAAAAATGTACATTTTAAAGTAGTCGAACATGTTTTAAATTTGTGAATATATTTCAATTTTGCGTCAAATCTTTACAAATTGGTTTACTCGTATCCAATTTAATTCACTTTTATAAAATAGTTTGATTTGTCTTTCCGGGTTGTCAGAAAAGATTTTTTATATGTGATTTTTAAAAAGATAAAAAAAGAATTCTTGATTCTTTAAACAATTTTAAACACAATTTGATGTGCAATTAAAAAAAAAAAGAAGGCGTTTCAATAAAAACTTTCCATTTCCTTTCTGTTGTTCGTATCTCGGCGAAAGCCTGAAATGATAACAAAGAGCTGCAGGCGTTTTCAGGGTTAAAATAAATGAGGGTCCTGGGTTCGATCACCGGTGAGGTTCTTGACATTCATCAGGTCATGGTGAAAATTCCTCCCATGTCTCCTGTGTTGACTCCATTCGATCCTTACAGAGACTGGACAAGCTGGAAACAAGTGGGTCCTTTGTGTCGCTTTAGTTTGGATCTTGATCTTGTAATAATTGAAAACAGTTAAGATAAAAAATGTAAAAGATGAAGGAATTTGTAAACGAATAAAACAAGGATTACTTTCGTTAAATATTTATTCCAGACGCGTCACTGATAGAAAGCAAATAATATAAATTCTATTTCCTTTTTTTTTTTTTAAGTCGACGCGACCTTTCAGAGCAACCAGCAAAACTAATCATATATTTTGAAAAACAAATGTCATCGACAAGAAAATCTTTGATTTATATATTCATGTTTATTTAGAAAAACAAACAAACGAATTAGCTGGAGCTGTTTGGTTGTCACCCTAAAAATAATTATTGTAAATATTAACTGAATCTAAATTAGAAAACTGATTTTGATAAGGCCTGTGTCAGGCAAACCTATTTCTTGAATTGAAATAATGTGATTCTCTCCATGTTTATCAGTTCCATTTGTTTATGTCACATGACATTTATGAAAACAACAACAACAACAGACACGGAGGGGAATCTCTCGGGAACGTTATTTTTTTAATTTCTTGAAACCAGAGGGGGAATGAACAATGCAACTTGAGAATAATAACAGATGAACAATAACAGATGAACAATTACATATGAACAATAGCAGGGTAACAATAACAGATGAACAATAACTGATGAACAATAGCAGGGTAACAATAACAGATGAACAATAACTGATGAACATTTACAGATGAACAATTACAGATGAAGAACAATTACAGATGAACAATAACTGATGAACAATAACAGAAGAACAATTACCTAAGAGATATTACAGATGAACAATTACAGATGAACAATTAACGATGAAGAATTACAGATGGACAATTACAGATGAACAATTAAAAAAAAATGATAACAACAGCCTTAACATCAATTTAACTTATGTCCTCCAAATGTAACTTTGCTTAATTAAGAGCCCCCCCCCCAATGTAGCTTGTCCATGCCCCCTCCCCCAAATGTAGCTTGTCCTTGGGCCCCCAAATAACCTTTTGCCTAGGGCCCCCAAATAAACCTTTGCATAGGGCCTGTCAAAAAATGCAAGAAATGCTCTGCTAGCACTAATACTGACATGGATATCTCGAAACTCAATGTTGTAAGACATACTTGCAGAAACTTAATATAAAACCAATGTATCATGCTGGAAGCGTTTTAAACTCTTTGCAGTCAATGATGTATTCTTTCACATCTGTACTGTATATGTAGTTTCATTGTGGCACTGATTTTACATCTTGACTGTGTTATGTAGTTTCATTGTGGCACTGATTTTACATCTTGACTGTGTTATGTAGTTTCATTGTGGCACTGATTTTACATCTTGACTGTGTTATGTAGTTTCATTGTGGCACTGATTTTACATCTTGACTGTGATATGTAGTTTCATTGTGGCACTGATTTTACATCTTGACTGTGTTTATGTAGTTTCATTGTGGCACTGATTTTACATCTTGACTGTGTTATGTAGTTTCATTGTGGCACTGATTTTACATCTTGACTGTGTTAAGTGTAGTTTCATTGTGGCACTGATTTTACATCTTGACTGTGTTATGTAGTTTCATTGTGGCACTGATATTACATCTTGACTGTGCTATGTAGTTTCATTGTGGCACTGATTTTACATCTTGACTGTGTTTATGTAGTTTCATTGTGGCACTGATTTTACCTTCCTGACTTTGTTATGTAGTTTCATTGTGGCACTGATTTTACATCTTGACTGTGTTATGTAGTTTCATTGTGGCACTGATTTTACATCTTTACTGTGTTATGTAGTTTCATTGTGGCACTGATTTTACCTCTCGACTTTGTTTTGTAGTTTCATTGTGGCACTGATTTTACATCTTGACTGTGTTATGTAGTTTCATTGTGGCACTGATTTTACATCTTGACTGTGTTATGTAGTTTCATTGTGGCACTGATTTTACATCTTGACTGTGTTATGTAGTTTCATTGTGGCACTGATTTTACCTCTCGACTTTGTTTTGTAGTTTCATTGTGGCACTGATTTTACATCTTGACTGTGTTATGTAGTTTCATTGTGGCACTGATTTTACCTCTCGACTTTGTTTTGTAGTTTCATTGTGGCACTGATTTTACATCTTGACTGTGTTATGTAGTTTCATTGTGGCACTGATATTACATCTTTACTGTGTTATGTAGTTTCATTGTGGCATTGATTTATATCGTCACTGTATACATCTAGTAATTTTCCTAAATAAAAATAAATTGACGTCTTTATTGCATTACTCCTGTATTATAAAGACATTTTTTTTGTTACCTTTTATTCCACAATGTGAGCGATTTGAAAGATTATCTCGCGTCATGCCTGAGTGGCCGACAAAATGAACGTAACAAGATTGACGTAGAGATTTGAATTCAAGGCTGAAAATAAAAAAACTGAAATGAACTACTAGACATCTCGCTAGCTTAGATATTTTTTTTTTTAAATAAGCCGAAACGCACCAAGAAAGTAGCCAGAAAACCGCATAATTTGAAGAATACATCCACCAAAAATAACGCCAGCGAAAAACTGTATTATTTACATGTTATACACGTGTTATTTATGCACCATTTACAGTTGACACTCCTGTCTACGATACGTCGGTTAGATAAAGCTTTCATAAACAAACAGACCTTAATTACTTTGATAACAACTCTGCTGCTAAAATCATTACTTATTTCCCCCATGTTTATTGAATTTCCCTCCCATTTCGGACTCGTCGCTGTGAAGATGTAAGAATAAAAAAAAAAAGATTACGGTTAGGGTTAGGGGTTTACTTTGCACGAAGTGGCGGTAGCCGGCTATTATTAGGAAATCTCTGCAATTAGACGGAGCTAGAATCTTCTTCTGACATAGAACCAGGGACCTGACAAAACACGGCCTGCCTCTTGATTTCTCCCTTTCAGTCATCAGCGCAAGTCATTCCCACAAGTCATCGCTGGGGCCGTCCAGGAGTCACGCTGTTCTCACAGATGTCCACGGTAAAGCAGATCAATTGTCGGCCATTCTGGCTAACCTAATTACTTCGTAAGATGGTCGCAAGGATCCTGGCCATGATTGTGTTCTACGTCACTGGGGATAATACCAGCCATTAGTGACTGCGGCCGGTGAGCTAGCAGGCAATCTTCACAGGAAAGTGCCTGTCAGAGCCTCTAATATCAGCTCCCGTGGTGGAGCCGTGAGTGAGGCAATACTTGGGACACTTCGTTTATTGTGCGCTCCTCCTCCCCCCACCCCATGCAGTTAGTCTCACTTGATGCTGGCTAACAAGCCATCACAGGTCTGGATAGTGGTGGTGTGGGAGTGGGGAGGCGGTGGTGGACTTCGTTGCTTACATGTTTGTACATAACGAATTGCGTCATTGACTTAGTTGGACTCTGTGTCACATTATTACTTCATAAACTAGTCTAGTTTGACATTTGACAGATTTGTTTTTTTTATATTATGGCTGATATACTTTTTTAATGTTGTACATCGTAGAATCGAATGTTTTTTCAGATTTATTTCCTGTAAACTATGCATTTTTACCCCCCCCCCACAATCTCTTTATGAATGTATTTTTGTGTATAATGTAAAGTGTATTTGTCAAAAGTATGCGATAGATGTGTATGTTTTTATGCGCGTGCTAAATCTGTTAAATTTGAAACTGAAATTTGAGTTCTCTTTTTCCTTTAATTTGATCACTAATTGTACGCTTTTATCATGTACTTATATATCAACACTCCTTAGTTACAATTATTAAAATGTAATTCGAAATGTTGGGCAATTTCAGAGGAGTGTAACTCACGTTATAGGCACCCCCCGGGGGCTCAACTTAAAAAATGCCGCTCCGTCACTGCCCCAATTCACGACTAAATTAAAAAAACAACTAATTTGTTTAGCCTATTATAATAATCGACTTAACGAGTCCCCCCCCCCCACCCCATCTAATAGTGGTCAAAACAACACAGTTTTGTTGAAAGTCTGTAATATAATTAGAAAATGTGTTCATCTCTATCCTTCATTATATTTTTCTTTGTCCTGCCATGTCACATTTCTAACAATGGCAAGCCACAGAATGATAAATTACGATTATAAAAACAAATGATGTCATTTTTTTTGTATCTCTTTCATGTTGTTTGGAATGTTTAGATCAATTCTCAACTTTTTTCTTTTATTTCTTGATCTTCATATAGTCCAACTTCACATGACTGTAGCGTGTAAAGTCCTATTAAAAATGAGGTATTATTCTCTTATTGCCTATAAACCATTATCCGATTTGTTTCTTTCAATGTCCCTTCTTCAGTGTTCACACAATTTGATGGTGCAATGACCAAGGAAGCACCACGAGAGACATGGAGGGAACTTAAATCATGACTCCAACATTCCTTTGTACTCAAAGACGCTCAATCCTGAACTCTAAGGTTGACAGTCTTGTGCTTTACCGCACGACTTTAATAGAAATGTTCATCATTCTGAAACATTGTCAAACCTGCAACAGATGTTTTTAAATAAAGCTCAATATAGAAATATTGATGATTTCAGATCTTCATGATCTTTTTAATATTATGCAAGGAAGAGCATCAATAAAAATGTTATAATTTGCTGAGAAATAAATAAAAATGTCATAATTTGCTGGCAACTAAATAAAATGTCATAAGTTGGTGGCAACAAAATAAAGATGTCATAATTTGCTGGAAACAAAATAAAGATGTCATAATTTGGTTGGTAACTAAATAAAATGTCATAAGTTGGTGGCAACAAAATAAAGATGTCATAATTTGCTGGAAACAAAATAGATGTCATAATTTGCTGGCAACTAAATGAAATGTCATAAGTTGCTTGATAAAAATAGTACGTCATAATTTAGTGGCAACTAAAATAAAATGTCATAATTTGGTGGCAATTAATAAAGATGTCATAATTTGGTGGCAACTAAATAAAATGTCATAATTTGGTGGCAACTAAATAAAAATGTCATAATTTGGTGGCAACTAAATAAAATGTCTTAATTTGGTGGCAACTAAATAAAAATGTCATAATTTGCGGGCAAATCTAAATAAAAAAAAAAAAACAGAAGTTGGTGTTGACGATCTTTTTCAAGTCGTCATAAAAATTTGTTCATTTTTGTTTTGTTTCAATTTTTTTAGCTGAAGAGCAATATGGAAATATTATCGGAGTAGAAAAAATCCAGTCTTACATAATACATGGGCTGTAAATAATTGGACAGGTGATGCCAGAATTCGGCTGACAAACCCTGGGGTACGGGTTACAATCTCAACAAGCACAGTCTCCTTGTGTGCCTTCCTGTTATTAGGACATTGCACACTCAACTATGATGAGGTGAAAAAAAAAAACAAAAAAACAACTAGTGTAGTACAAAAGTCACAACGGTAAAAAAAACCTCTCAATTGGTGTTTTATTTATAAGAGATAAATATCTCATTCTTTCAGGGACTTAAATAATAATAAGATTTGGCGGGGAAAGTTTGAGGACTAGGAGTTGACAAACTTGTTTCAGGAGAGATTGTGAAACTAGGAGTTGAAGAACTTAGTTTCAGGAGACTGAGAAAATGAGCGAAGAACTTAGTTTCAGGAGATTGAGAAACTAGGAGTTGAAGAACTTAATTTCAGGATATTGAGAAACTAGGGGGTTGAAGAACTTAGTTTCAGGATATTGAGAAACTAGGGAGATGAAGAACTTTGTTTCAGGATATTGAGAAACTAGGAGTTGAAGAACTTAGTTTCCGGATATTGAGAAACAAAAGTTTAAATAGTGCACACAACACAGAGAGTTTTTTTTTTTCATTAACTTGGAATGAATGAGACCTGCGGGCTTTAGTTTGTCGACCGCAACAGAAAAACATTAATAATATTTCGCTCAACACTAGCTACACGCACACATATACACAGAGTTGCGTCTAATGACCAAACAATTGTTACTTACGTCTGTTTGATTGATCAAAACACGGGAGGCTGACAGTAACGCAGTGAAAAATGAAAACTTTGCGATTGGGGGGAGGTGGGGGGGGAGGGGAAAAGAGCGGTGCTGTCTGGTGGGTGGGTGCCCAACGCTTCACTCCCGGGCGATGTTCACACCAAGGGCAGACGTGTCAGGGACGAAATATTGACATAGTCGGGAAGAGCAAACAGGAGCATATTGAGACCATGATAACTGATCGATTTGTTGAATACAGGGGGTGGGGGGTGGGTGGGCCAGGACTGGGTGGTGGGGCTTACATTATCTGCCCTTGGGGTGGGCAGCAGGGTGTCGCAACAGTTGTTGATGACACCAAGAGTCCAGCCAGATGTCACCAGTTTCTGTTGTGCCCCAGTGTGTAAAATTAATAGATCAAATCATATTGGTGATTATGCGGGTTTTTTTTTTCGTCCCTTAATTCTTGGCAGACGAAGACCACAACGAATAGTAGCAGTCATATAATATGTTATAATGCAGATTAATAATTATGATTATTTACAATACAATCTAATAAAAATTATGTATTTACAAAGTGATCGATAATTTTGATTGTTATTTACAATGTGATGAGTAATCATGATTATCTACAACGTGATTTTTTTTACTTAATATAGTTGCTCAAGTACTGCTTTTTATTAACACTCAGTCAAAGAACCAGTAAACAAATGTCATGCGATTACAACGAATGTGAGATGGACACGACAATAAAGGATGTGTAATATTGTGTCGAACTTGCACGCATGTTAAAAAATGGAAAAGTGGCAATTGCAAAAAATGTTATACGGTGACATTGTTTTGGTGTCATTACGAAAAATCAATCTTAAAATATTTGTCTTTAAAACACTGGACGCCATCCAAATCTCACGAACAAACGTAAATAACGAAATCCCTACAAAAAAATAAATGATTATAATTTTAGAGTTGTCCCAGATAAAAAACCCAACAGATTGAACGGAAAAAAAATGAATAGAATTTTGATTATTTTTTCAACCTTCTAGTTATTAACTATAAATTGTTGAAAAAAAAATCAAAGGGTAATAAAAACCAGAATCATCTTTGGAACAATGATTACAAAATAAATATTAAAATAAATCATCGGGATCAAGTAATCAAAGACAAAAGACAAAACAAAGAAGTGATTTATAATCATTGATTATGATTTATGTAATCTGTAGTTTAAGATGAACCTAGAAACTTGTTGTAATCTGTATGTTAGACCATGATACTGATTACACCTTTACACAGACTGTGTTTGGCTTTATTGACGTGCAGAGAAAGATGTTAATGTGGGCACATTTATATCTAGACACCTAACTTAGCTTGTTAGGAACATGATTATATCCAGACCAACAATTTTTTTTAAGAACATGATTATATCTAGACCAACAATTTTATTTGTTAAGAACATGATTATTTTTAGACCAACAATTAGTTTGTTAAGAACATGATTATATCTAGACCAGCAATGGTTTATTTGTTAAGAACATGATTATTTTTAGACCAACAATTAGTTTGTTAAGAACATGATTATATCTAGACCAACAATTTTATTTGCTAAGAACATGATTTACATCTAGACCAGCAATTTTATTTGTTAAGAACATGATTATTTTTAGACCAACAATTAGTTTGTTAAGAACATGATTATATCTAGACCAACAATTTTATTTGCTAAGAACATGATTGTATCTAGACCAACAATTTTATTTGTTAAGAACATGATTATATCTAGACCAAAAATTTTATTTAAGAACATGATTATATCTAGACCAACAATTTTTTTTGGCAAGAACATGATGATTATATCTAGACCTAAATACTATTAGTTAAGAACACGATGATTATATCTAGACCTAAATTATATTTGTTAAGAACATGATGATTATATCTAGACCTACATTCTATTTGTTAAGAACATGATGATTATATCTAGACCTACATTCTATTTGTTAAGAACACGATGATTATATCTAGACCTACATTCTATTTGTTAAGAACACGATGATTATATTTAGACCGACAAATCTATAAGTTAAAAAGATCCCAAAGTGCTGAGCAGGTTGATCATGATAGAATAGCCACTTAGATTAACTTAAAGCTATGATCAGTACACACGATTTACATTGTGGCCTTAAGAAATATTACTGCTCAAATTTCGTCAGCAAAGTGTTAATTTGTGACCCTTTACAAGGAACCGCATCCTAAAAAAACTATGAAGACTGCGGCCCTTCTGAACATCTTTCCACAAATCGACAACAAAATAAAACTATGAAGACTGCGGCCTTTCTGAACATCTTTCCCACAAATTGACAACAAAATAAAACTATGAAGACTGCGGCCTTTCTGAACATCTTTCCCACAAATTGACAACAAAATAAAACTATGAAGACTGCGGCCCTTCTGAACATCTTTCCTACAAATTGACAACAAAATAAATAAATAAAATATATTTCGAAAGCGACGGGGAAGTTGAGTGGTTTTTGCTGGGGTCCATAACAACAATTCATTGCACCCCTATGGCGGCACCCCTGCCCAGAGGCGCAACCAGACCAAACTTTCAGGGGAGGGGGCAAAAAAAAATCACTTGTATTAAAAAAATCACATTATTTATATATTTGTATTTTACTTTTAAACAAATTTTGGTCTAATCTTTTAATTTTTTTTTATTTCGGAGGGGATAAATGCCCCCAATGCCCCCCCCTAGTTGCGCCACTGCCCCTGAATCTTAAATCTTTTTATTTTCAAGCTTGCCACCCTTTTTATTTGAAGTGGTCCCAGCAGCAAACTAATTATCCTGCACCATTTATCTTATCTAATTAGTCTGTTTGTATGGGGGAGAGGACCCTGGGGGTGGGGGTGGCGGTTCAAGGGATCATAATCAACTGCTTGTCTAAGATATTTTAAACCTGGGCTGGAAAAAAGTCTTAAAACAGAACGAAAATTAGTAAAAGTTAATTGACACCATTCCAATGATTAGTAGCTGTCAATGTAGTAGTTCTTATGAAAATAACAAAGACGGTAATTAGCTGCCAATTACTGATGGCAGTGTCCTGATGAATCACTTGACTATATCAGAGACGGAGATTAATTTTTTTTTTGTTAAAGGGCAGACTATCAAGAGACGGGTTTTATTAGTTAGAGTTAACGTCCTTGACTGTAAGATGATCATTATTATTTTAAAGGATGTTTTGTTTATGTGTGTATGGGGCTACGTGTGTGTAGGTGAGTGAGTGGGTGTCGGGCTGAACTCGCATTATTATATAATATACAGTGTTCATGAACATGTAAGTGACATGATGTTTTATATTGTTCTGTAATGAACATGTAAATGACATTATGTTTTATATTGTTCTATACTGAACATGTGACATAATGTTTTATATTGTTCTATAATGAACATGTAAGTGACACCATGTTATATATTGTTCTATCGTCTCTGTCCTATGCATGTAAATAGCATATTGTTCTATAAAAACATTACATCTTGATCATTTTAGCCTAAGAGATGTACTGAGAAACATTTTTTTTAATCGGTTTAATTTTTTTTTTAAAATCTTTAATAGCCAAATGTCAACTACGCTTAAAAATGTTGTAAAAGGAAACAATAACCGTATTGTTATAGTAACAATATATTGTATAGGTTTGGATTAGTTAGTTTTAACTGTAACAATGATTTTAGCTTTAGGTTTGGGGCTGTCCATTATTTATGTCAACAAATTTCTGGCGATTTTTACCTCCCCCCTTCCCCTTGTCAACAACTTGTCAAACTTCCAGAGACGCCCACCCCCCCCCCCCCTATAAAATTACGTCAACATTTAGATTACCCCCCTAAAAAAGATGGCTTCCAAAATGTTTATGTGGCAAAATTATTAGGAATATAGTTAGTTTAATTAAAATACTGAATGCTAAGCGATTGTGAACCCAGGACTACAAACGCTGCTTAATTTTCCTATTTATTAAGTAATTATATTAAATTTCTAAAAAAAAAGTAACATTGTTGACGTCAAAACTTTTCTGACCTCCCCTCCCCCCCCATTGTTAACAAGTGTCAAAAATTTTCTCACCTTCCCCTTCCCCCCTATTTTGTTGACGTAATTAATGGACAGCCCCTTTAAAGGAATTAAAAAAACAAACAAACAAAAACAAAGAAACAATAACTATCTTTTGATAAAGTGTAGCAATTCTTCCCCTTTATTGTATCATCGATAACACTTTGAAATAAATGTCAATAATGTGTATTTATCAGTTGCAGTGATATTTACGTTAACGAGAATAAGAATAAGAACGAAAATTATTGAAATTCGTTAACGATAACGAAAATAAGAACAAAATTATTTTGAGTACGGTAACAGAATAGACACAAAAATTAATTTTCATGAATAGAATAGTAATAATAACGAAAATTATAATTGAACGAATATCGCGTGGAATATGTTCCGCCATTTGATCCGAATTCCGTGTTTTAGTGTTGTCGCATTCGTCCAATCATTTCCGTCAAAATCCGTATTTTGTATTGTAGTAAAGCGCTAAAGCATCGCATTTCTTCATGATCGGTTACTTCAGGTTCAAAAACTTTCGCCGGTTTATTTTTTCGATTTATATTTGTGATTTATTTTGGACGTGTAAAGTTTGTTTCTGAGGACATTGAGTTCATTATCGGATATTAGCTGGACGAGTAGGAAGGGAAAGCGAAATTTAAACTTGTTATTATGAAGACTAATAGCGAGTGTGGTGCTTTGTTGGCGGGTAAAAACAGTACAAATATGATGTCGCATCTCCGCAGATTACATAACAGGAGCATGAGCAGTATGTTAAAGTAACCGAGGCGAGATCATTAAAGACAAAACCAAAGAAAACGAAGGTCTGCAAAAATGCGACTCAGACATTGGCTGATTGCGTTCAATCTGCAGTCCGACACCTAATCACTGTCTATTATCATCCCATCACTGGTAAATCTGGGATGTCATCTTAAACAGTCCCCAGCACCGAAGATCCTAACAAGCAAGCTTCCGCGTGATTTTAGAAGCAGATTTGAATTCATTTTTTATCCTGAATTAGCAGTTTTAATACTTTGCCTGGTGCTGTATGCCTACTTTATCCTATCCTTGCTGATGTTCTTTTCTCACCTGACTTGTCACCACTTTTAAATGCTGCAAAAATGTGATCATCTATACACTAATTGGTTCAGAGTCAATTTCATCTGAGATTCCAGTTGGAACCCGGTTCATCTCCACCTCCTCCAGGACTGTAAAGGTTCAAGTTTCTCGCTACCCGGCCTGTTGAAAATGCCTTAACTTCATCACCAACTGCATCTAAGTCAGGACACACTGTACAATGTCAGTACATGAATACTTGTACAACGACAACGGATTCTCTGGTATTCTCTGGCACAACAGAAAAGCAACTACAGCAAACTGTCAAAAATCGCTGAGGATTAGTTAACGGCACCTGCTTCGCAGGCATACGTAGAACGAATCTTTTCTCTGTGTGGAATGTTAACCACTGGAAGGCGAAATAGAATGCAAAAATCCCTTTGAAATGAGGGTCTTTTGAAATTAAACAAGAACATTGCTCAACTGTGATAAGCTTGTTCTTATTTTATCACTGATAACTCTAAACTCAAACTGTTGGAACATTGTATTCGATGAACAGCTGACTCCTTTTAATTTCTTATGTAGATAATGTAGACTGTAAAAATGTAGAACTTGATAGTTGATACTGGATAGCAGCAGCTATGATAGCTATAAAGTGTTTTATTGAAACAAAGTTGTTATGAATATTCAAATTCGTGTAGGTTCGACTTTGTGACCCTCTATTATGAAAATAACAATTGAAAATATTTCAGAACTGAATAAGAATAAGAACTGAAATTATTGCAGAACTTGAATAAGAATAAGAATTAGAAATTATTGCACAACTTGAATAAGAATAAGAATTGGGAAATTGACGAACTTGAATAAGAATAAGAATTGAAATTATTGCAGAACTTGAATAAGAATAAGAATTGAAATTATTGCAGAACTTGAATAAGAATAAGAACTGAAATTATTGCAGAACTTGAATAAGAATAAGAATTGAAATTATTTCAGAACTTGAATAAGAATAAGAATTGAAATTATTTCAGAACTTGAATAAGAATAAGAATTGAAATTATTGCAGAACTTGAATAAAAATAAGAATTTAAATTATTGCAGAACTTGAATACTTTAATAAATGTAAGCCTGACTTTAATAAATGTAGGCCTGACTTTAAAAAATGTAGGCCTGACTTTAAGAAATGTAGGCCTCACTTTAATAAATATAGGCCTGACTTTAATAAATGTAGGCCTGACTTTAAGAAATGTAGGCCTGATTTTAAGAAATGTAGCCTGACTTTAGAAATGTAGGCCTAACTTTGACCTTAATAAATGTAGGCCTAACTTTGACTTTAATAAATGTAGGCCTGACTTTAATAAATGTAGGCCTGACTTTAAGAAATGTAGGCCTTTCAGAGGTGAGACTAAAGCAGGGTATTTAGGAATTTGTTCATTTCAGTTTCAGCGGCTCTGTCAGTGGTCAGTGTAGATGCGGCAATGGCGGACATGTAACAAGGGCAATTGTTACAACTTGACCAATATATGTATTAGTTGCAGGTTGACCCTTACACATTGTGTTACTATATCAATATATGTATTAGTTACAGCTTGACTAATAATATTCTACAGGGCTGGGGAGCCGGTGTCGGTGTCGGTGTCGGCGGTGTCGGTAGTTTTTGCCGGTGTCGGTGACGGTGTT
The DNA here is from genome assembly GCA_021962125.1 of Bulinus truncatus. NCBI lineage: Eukaryota > Metazoa > Mollusca > Gastropoda > Planorbidae > Bulinus > Bulinus truncatus. Next base: position 1,234,736 of record JAGDYQ010000146.1, on the reverse strand, counting down.
GGCGGTGTCGGTAGTTTTTGCCGGTGTCGGTGTCGGCAACTGTACTTTGCCCGGTGTCGGTGTCGGTGTCAGCATTTGTATTTTGTCCGGAGTCGGTGTCGGTGTCGGCATTTGTATTTGTCCGCAGTCGGTTCGGTGTCGGCGCAAAAAACTTCCCCCAAAATACTAGAACTTAAATTAAATAATCCAGAACAATGTCAGATAGTTCTTAGCCAATCTTTAATTTAAAGTTTTCATAAGTTCTTCTTTTCTTTTAAATCTTTTATCAACAAATGTATTATTTTCCAAAGCGAGATTTTCTACATTACAACAACTTGTCAACATTAACAGAATTGTGACTGAAAGCAGATAGGAAGGCTACTGGCTATGTTCACTCTGTTATTCACTCAATCATTGTAAATCATGAGAAATTTTTAGTTTGCATCTCTATCAATATCCATGTTGGAGAAAGATTTCACACAAACCTATTCAAGTCTTTAGAACTTCAAAGAATGATCACACTCTCCACAGCTTAATTTCTCTCAACCAGGATGAAACATTGCCAATCTACGTCAAAATTGGGGACCACTGTGTTTCAGGTGCCCAGGCAGTCGGCCAGTTTGGTTATACTTTAGAGCGGCAACTTCCAGATAATGAATAGGAAAGATAGGAAAACGTTGCAAATGTACCAGTATATCAAACATGTATTAAACTTTATAGTTGCATATGTGCACGAATATTACCAGTCGATTTGATAATACACTGTAAGATGTTGGCATACTGTCAATATTTCTTTTACGTTGTAAGCAACTGGTTGAGAAAAGACAATAGTACCAGTATGGTATTGAAAAAAATATGATCAATCGCGAAACTGTATCAGTTTTACTTTAGTAGCATTCAAAAGTCAAATGATCGAAGTAAATATATTCAGTCAATTTAAAATACAGCTTAAAACACTTTACGCTATAGACTTAGAATTAGCTAGCAATTCCCGCAATTAAAAATGGGATGTGGTTGGGGATAAATAAGTTTTGCAAGTGCGTCCAAAAAGTTATAATGCTAACCCTGCCCATGTGAGTGTTGTTGTTTTTTTCACCAATTACTGCATTCAATAAATGCTTATTGAAACATTTTTTCCTATTTTGATTATAAGTATGCATTGATTTTATAAGGAATCAGTAACAAAAGTAAATATATATTAAACAAATATACTTCACCAAAGCTCAAAATATTTAACCAGATAAAGTATATATTGTTTATTAAAAGTGTACATTAAATAAAAAACTATTGATAAATATAAATACAATTTCAGCAAACAAGCAGAAAATATGCTAAGCACGTGGGAAAGGAAAATATTTAGGAAATTATATGGGCCAGAAAAGGAAAATAACGAGGAGAAGTAGAACCAATCCAGAGCTCTACAATCTGTACGAAGAACCAAATATAACAGCTGAAATCAAAATGAATAGATTGAGGTGGGTAGGGCACATAGAAAGAATGGAAAACAAGAGAGGTCCAAAAACGATTTATAAGACAACACCTAATGAGAAAAGGCCTAAAGGCAGACCAAGAAGCAGATGGTTGGAGGAAGTGGAGAAATACCTTAAAGTCATAGGGGTGAGAGAGTGGAGAAAGAAGACCATGGGTCGGGAAAAGGAGTAGAGTAGAAATGGGTTGTGGAGCCAAGAAGAATAAATATACAATTAGACGTGCATCTTTATATATATAGTATGAGATATATACAGGGAAAAAATACACAATTATCTCCCTTTGCCCCCCCGGTGTCGGTGTCGGCGGATTTTAGAAAACCGACACCGGTGTCGGTGTCGGTGAACGATAGAAAACCGACACCGGTGTTGGTGTTGGTGTTGGCGGTTGATGGAATGCCGACACCAGAGTTGGTGTCGGCAAATATTTTGGCCGATACCCCACCCCTGGTATTCTATAATCTATACTAAATGTCTCCAGGGCCGGATTTACCATTAGGCTAACAAGGCCTTAGGCCCAAAAAATCGGCCCTCGTTTATCCTATTATAAGGTTTCTGTGTAATTATTCACCTCAATATTCTTACAAGTAAACGGCAACATATCTGGTCAACTCTTTGCATCTTCTGAAAACCATATCACAGGGACAAAATACAATCCACATTTATATGAAATGTGGAGGGACAAAATACAATCCACATGTATATGAAATATGGAGGGACAAAATACAATCCTCAGGTATATGAAATGTGGAGGGACAAAATACAATCCACAGGTATATGAAATGTGGAGGGACAAAATACAATCCACAGGTGATAATTTTGTCATCATGTTTGCAAATTGGGATCCTTTTCAGTTACAAGCATTAGGCCACATCAACCTTAATCCGACCCTGAATGTATATATACTAACTCAGCGACTATTATACACTTAATGTAATATATCACATACTATGTCAACATAACTGCCTCTCGTGGATTCCAGTTCCCCAGTTCTTCACCACTTCCAGTCAGACAAACTAAGTGGTTTTTATGATTCGGCACCCTACATTTGAAATGTACAACTTTACGTGGAAGATTGAACTGGAAGCTCCATCTGACCATTGTAGATAAAGTTAGATGTCTATTTTCTAAACTTACTTAATATAAATTACAGTGTTATTTAGTCTACCATTTAACTTCCGTTCCAATTTAATTTAGTTTCTATTTATAGAAAACCACCGCGGTGTGGTTGTAATCTTACTTGGAGTGCAATTTTCTTACTAGCAAGAATACCAAAACATTATTGTTTAATTGCGCGTTTTGTTTAACAAAAAAAAAATGAAAAGAATATATTTTATTTTTAAAACTCAAAAAGCTTTCATTAAAATGTACTAAAACATATAAAGAATAATACCTTCCATTATACAAATATTTATAAAAAGTATATTGATTTTTAAAACAAAGCGTGATTGCTAATATATTTTTAATTTCATTAATTTATCTTGAAGTTTAGCAATGAATGTAGTATAATGATAAATACTTTCCAGTCTATTTAGTTTGGTTTAGCAATAAATAGATTTTGAAGACAAATCAAGTCCATAATATTTGGATATTATAGTTTTGTTTTTTTTCATAAATGCAAGAAATGCAAACTAGCTCTAACGCCCCTTTTTGAAAGATGTATAGGGGCAGCAGATTGTGTAACTCCTTTGCCTAGGGCCCCGATATGTAGCATTGTGTAGGGCCCACAAAAATGTAGGAACAGCTGTATTGTGGCATTGGAACAGCTGTATTGCGGGCATTGGAACAGCTGTATTGCGGCATTGGAACAGCTGTATTGCGGCATTGGAACAGCTGTATTGCGCATTGGAACAGCTGTATTGCGGCATTGCCTCTGATGGAGGTAAACAAAGGCGAAGACCTTTGGCGGTGAACAAAGTGGAGACCCCCTGGTATTTAAATATTTACTGGTGAGTAATACTTGGCGAATGGAGATTTGGACTCACCACTAGCTAATATTGGGGTCTTACTATGTAGATGTGGGGGTCAAAACTAGCTAATATTGGGGTCTTACTATGTAGATGTGGGGGTCACAACTTGCTAACATTGGGGTCTTACTATGTAGATGTGGGGGTCACAACCTTCTAATATTTGGGGTCTTACTACGGAGATGTGGGGGTCACAACTAGCTAATATTGGGGTCTTACTATGGAGATCTGGGGGTCACAACTAGCTAATATTAGGGTCTTACTACGGAGATGTGGGGGTCACAACTAGCTAATATTGGGGTCTTACTACGGAGATGGGGGTCACAACTAGCTAATATTAGGGTCTTACTAAGGAGATGTGGGGGTCACAACTAGCTAATATTGGGGTCTTACTAAGGAGATGTGGGGGTCACAACTAGCTAATATTGGGGTCTTACTATGGAGATCTGGGGGTCACAACTAGCTAATATTAGGGTCTTACTATGTAGATGTGGGGTCACAACTTGCTAATATTGGGGTCTTACTATGTAGATGTGGGGGTCACAACCTGCTAATATTTGGGGTCTTACTACGGAGATGTGGGGGTCACAACTAGCTAATATTGGGGTCTTACTATGGAGATCTGGGGGTCACAACTAGCTAATATTAGGGTCTTACTACGGAGATGTGGGGGTCACAACTAGCTAATATTGGGGTCTTACTACGGAGATGTGGGGGTCACAACTAGCTAATATTAGGGTCTTACTAAGGAGATGTGGGGGTCACAACTAGCTAATATTGGGGTCTTACTACGGAGATGTGGGGGTCACAACTAGCTAATATTGGGGTCTTACTATGGAGATCTTGGGGTCACAACTAGCTAATATTAGGGTCTTACTACGGAGATGTGGGGGTCACAACTAGCTAATATTAGGGTCTTACTACGGAGATGTGGGGGTCACAACTAGCTAATATTAGGGTCTTACTACGGAGATGTGGGGGTCACAACTAGCTAATATTAGGGTCTTACTAATCTTTGAAAATCGTCCCCCTTTCTCCGACCTCCAAATGTCGAGTCATTCTCGCCCGATTCCCATTTCTTGTGACTGCCCCGGGGGCAGGTTTTCCTCCCCATTAAAACTGTTCTGATTATATCTAAGAGATATTACAATGATGTATTTGATAAAGGTGCAGTGAGGTAACTCATAAGGTACCTCAGTAATGTCTAAGATTACTTTACAAAGAATACTGTTAACCATAACTGTAACTGTGAGCTCTCCAATTAAATTATCGTCACTCTATATGCTTGACTTATTGATTGCTCAATTTATTGTACGAACAAAATGTACATACTATTAGATAATATGCTTGGAGGGGGGTGGCTCGGAAACAACCCGTGGCCACAGTGATCAAGTTGATATGTTTGGTGATGTTTCACCAAACATATACTGAACTTTATTATAATGCTGAGTACCCTCTAAGTCAGTTTTTTCCAAACATTCGACATCCGCGTATCTGCTTATTTATTTTTAAAACCCTACGTACCCCTCGTCAATAAAAAATAAAGTAAAATAAAAATGCACACCCTTTTACAACAATCTAACAATCAAAGTTTTACAACAATCTAACAATCAAAGTTTTACAACAATCTAACAATCAAAGTTTTACAACAATCTAACAATCAAAGTTTTACAACAATCTAACAATCAAAGTTTTATTACAATCTAACAATCAAAGTTTTATTACAATCTAACAATCAATGTTTTATAACAATCTAACAATCAATGTTTTATAACAATCTAATAATCAAAGTTGTACAACAATCTGACAATCAATGTTTTATAACAATCTGACAATCAAAGTTTTATGACAATCTGACAATAAAGTTTTATAACAATCTGACAATCAAAGTTCAGTTTTCTTTTGTAGTGGATTGACAACAATAATCGAAAAAGTAAAATTCATTCTTAATTATTTTTTCAATATATAATGTTTTATTTTATAAATATCATTTATTTAAATCAACGAGAAAGAGAAATTGTTAGAGACTTAGAGAAATATCAGGGGGAAATGTGTTACATTAATCAAGATAGGACTGTGGTCAAAATGTCTTATCTTGGCTGCAGGCTTGATTCGCCAATCGTCTCTGCTGTACTAAAGCTGGTCACCTCCAGTCAAGCCCAACTTTTATTTTTTAAATAATCGGTTGATTTATCTTTGTACATAGTGTGGCTAGTCTCAAAATGGTGCTTTAATGTTGAATGGTCTCATGCTTTCATTTGTTACTTTTTTAGACACAGAGTGAAATTAGTTTAAAATATGATTCCGACATCGACCAGATACGATAATGATAGAATGTATTGGCTTGAAGAAGTTAGAAGCTGTTAGTAAGGTTCAATGCACGAGAAGTTTTAATACTGTTTTAAATACTGTAGTTTTAATAATTCATCCGGTTTTGCTCATCGAGCTTATTTAAAAATTATTAATAATCTACGCACAGTGCTGTACTTTATATAAACATTAGTTAAGCCTTTTCTTTCGAGATTATTAGTGCAGAAAGAGAAAGCGTTGTCAGGAATATGCGTCATAACATTTATGTTCACGTCATGCCCGGCAACGCCCTATAGTCTGTGTTGGCAAGAAGAGGTGCACACAAAGATCTTTTGTAACATCAAAGGGAAAAGAGGAACGCCGTTTATTGGGGTCCTCAAAACAACCTCCGTTAACCTCTCTGCTGGACTGTGGGATTCGCTTCGCGCAAAGGTAATATTTAAAAAATGCGTGAATGCATCTCTATCCATCTGGGCCAAGCAGGCGTGCAGATAGGAAACTCTTGCTGGGAATTGTATTGTTTAGAACATTTAATACAACCTGATGGTCTACTCATCCCAGAAGAGGCAGAAGGAGGGCCCGTCGACGATTCGTTCAATACTTTTTTCAGTGAAATTGGCGACGGCAAGTATACACCTCGTTCAGTATTTGTCGATTTAGAACCCAATGTTATTGACCAAGTCAGATCTGGGGACTACCGTAAGTTGTTTCACCCAGAGTGTTTAATAAGTGGTAAGGAAGATGCTGCCAATAACTATGCGCGAGGTCATTATACCGTCGGAAAAGAAATTCTTGATTCCGTCATCGACCAGATAAGAAAACTGACTGATAACTGTGAAGGTCTTCAGGGTTTTTTCGTATTTCATAGTTTCGGGGGCGGTACAGGCTCAGGATTTACATCACTGCTTATGGAAAGACTATCAGCAGATTATGGGAAAAAATCAAAACTCGAATTCGCTGTATATCCGGCACCACAAATTTCCAATGCAGTTGTTGAACCGTATAATTCCATATTGACGACTCACACTACTCTAGAACATTCGGATTGTGCATTTATGGTTGACAATGAAGCTATCTATGATATATGTCGTAGGAATCTAGGTATAGAGAGACCCAGTTACACAAATCTGAATCGTCTGATCAGTCAAGTGGTGTCGTCAGTCACTACATCCCTGAGGTTTGAGGGTGCTATGAATGTTGACTTGAATGAATTTCAAACCAACTTGGTCCCATATCCTCGAATCCACTTCCCTTTGGCTACCTACGCTCCTGTGATATCTGCTGATAAAGCCTGCCATGAAAGAACAACTGTGGCAGACATGGCCAACGCATGTTTTCAGCCTTCGAATCAGATGGTCAAATGTGATCCACGCTGTGGGAGGTAAGATGTATTTTTATATGTAGCTAATGACGAGTCTATACATCGTTGACAATTATATTGTACGATTCAGATATATTGCTTGCTGTTGACAATTATATTGTACTATTCAGATACATTGCTTGTTGTTAACAATAATATTGTTCGATTCAGATACATTGCTTGCTGTTGACAATTATATTGTATGATTCAGATACATTGCTTGCTGTTGACAATTATATTGTACGATTCAGACACATTGCTTGTTGTTGACAATTATATTGTACGATTCAGATATATTGCTTGCTGTTGACAATTATATTGTATGATTCAGATATATTGCTTGCTGTTGACTATTATATTATACTATTCAGATACATTGCTTGCTGTTGACAATTATATTATACGATTCATATGTATTGCTTGCTGTTGACAATTATATTGTATGATTCAGATACATTGCTTGCTGTTGACAATTATATTGTATGATTCAGATACATTGCTTGCTGTTGACAATTATATTGTATGATTCAGATACATGGCTTGCTGTATGTTGTTCCGTGGTGATGTTGTGCCTAAAGATGTCAACTCAGCCATCGCCTCTATCAAAGCAAAAAGGAACATTCAATTTGTTGATTGGTGCCCAACAGGTTTTAAGGTAGGATGAATATCACAACTAGGTAAACTAATTCTATCTCTCCTGAATTTCACAGCTGGTTAAACTAATTCTATCTCACTTTTAAATTACCTTGACAAAATGAATTGAATTCCTTCAGGTCGGTATCAACTATCAGCCTCCAACCACTGTACCAGGTGGAGATCTCGCTAAGGTAAACAGAGCAGTGTGTATGTTGAGTAACACCACGGCTATTGGAGAAGCTTGGTCAAGGCTTGATCACAAATTTGATCTAATGTACGCCAAGAGAGCTTTTGTTCACTGGTAAGTTAATCATGGGTAATTTATGTTTAACTAGTGAAAAAACTTTCTTAGTGTTTTATCTAAGAACTATGATGAGTGCAACAGCGTACCGGCCTATATATTCTATTGAGATCAACATTGTACCAGCCTATATATTCTATTGAGACCAACAGTGTACCAGCCTATATATTCTATTGAGACCAACAGTGTACCGGCCTATATATTCTATTGAGACCAACAGTGTACCAGCCTATATATTCTATTGAGACCAACAGTGTACCAGCCTATATATTCTATTGAGACCAACAGTGTACCGGCCTATATATTCTATTGAGACCAACAGTGTACCGGCCTATATATTCTATTGAGACCAGTGTACCGGCCTATATATCCTATTGAGACCAACAGTGTACCGGCCTATATATTCTATTGAGATCAACAGTGTACCGGCCTATATATTCTATTGAGACCAGTGTACCAGCCTATATATTCTATTGAGACCAGTGTACCGGCCTATATACTCTATTGAGACCAACAGTGTACCAGCCTATATATTCTATTGAGATCAACATTGTACCAGCCTATGTATTCTATTGAGACCAGTGTACCAGCCTATATATTCTATTGAAACCAACAGTGTACCGGCCTATATGTTCTATTGAGATCAACATTGTACCAGCCTATATATTCTATTGAGACCAACAGTGTACCGGCCTATATATTATATTGAGACCAACAGTGTACCAGCCTATATATTCTATTGAGACCAACAGTGTACCAGCCTATATATTCTATTGAGACCAACAGTGTACCGGCCTATATATTCTATTGAGACCAACAGTGTACCAGCCTATATATTCTATTGAGACCAACAGTGTACCAGCCTATATATTCTATTGAGACCAACAGTATACCAGCCTATATACCCTGTAGAGATTAACATCTTAACCCAGTATATCACGGGACTGATTGATTCTATGTATCTAATACAACATAACCCAGTATAGCACTGATTGATTTTCTTAGTCAATAGTTTTCTTTATAACGAATTTAATAAACTAATTCCTTTGTAAGCTATTCCAAATGGACCATCTCGATATAACTAAGCTACAACCAATTTCACTAACATTACCTGAGATATTTGTGGTTGTCCTACGAGAAGCATTAAATGTTTTTACATTTTTCATTTTCAGTGTTTTGCAATCTCAAAGTAACATGCATGTATAAAATGTCTCTCAGACTAGCGTACAGATTTAATAAACATGTTGAACTAGTAGTGTACGAAGATATAATATCAATCTATCATGTAATAATTGTAGTTCAGTTATCGTTGCCCCCCCCCACCGCCCTCTATAACGATTCCACTGATCTCACATTGTGTATTCGTTTATTCGTTTGTAATCATCTACCTTATCTTCAACAGGTATGTAGGTGAAGGTATGGAAGAAGGAGAGTTCTCAGAAGCTAGGGAAGATCTGGCAGCATTAGAAAAAGATTATGAAGAAGTTGGTCTCAATTCTACAGAAAGTGGAGACGAAGAAGATTTAGAAGAGTATTAATGAGATGTAGGTTACTAATGTGGGGTCAGTGTTGCAGACGAGTTGATTTCCACAAGATATTCTACATAGCAACAAATACTTAACGGAATGATTCATCTGCCAGCGCTATTTATAGTCCACTCACTATATGTATTTGTGTCAGCATTTATTTAAATTTATGACATTAACATCAATGTCTTATAGACAGTTCTAGTCATGTGAAGACTTAATATGAATAATTTAAAAAAAATTTTTAAAAATGACAATAGAAAAATGATTAGGTTGAAACATTTGAACAATGACGTCCTTAAAATTGTTAAAACCAGGTAGAATAAAAAATGTTTTTATAGCGAAAGTTTGACATGGCAAGAAGTGTGTAAGTCTTGAGTCTGTTCTGTTCCTCACCATCCTACAAGCAAAATAAACATCTTTATTGCTGTTGAATTTTTTTACATTGAATGTTTTTATTCTGGCCTATATATAGAAAATTAAATTTCCACTTTATTCCATTTTTATGCAATGCTAAAGCAAAGGAGTAAACTTTTTATATTCTTATTTTATTTCGTTTTATCTATAATTACGTCACTTTTTGTATTTACACAAATCTTTTTAAAAATCAATGAGAATACAATAATGGGTTTCACTTAATTTTAAACTTTTGAAACACAAAACCTTATTTTAGGGTTCTAATGGTGCGGGCTCATATGTTTCAAACGACATTTGGCATTTATACATTTTTTTTTAATTTTGTGCATCTTTCAAACCGTTAAGAAGTGTTAAAGGTGTAGTGATATGAAACAATTGACTGAATTGCATAAACCTGCTTCTAATATTGACATATGTTACGTCTAGTATCATATTGACAGCTACGTCTAATAGTATATTGACCCTGGCTACATCTAATATCATATTGACACTGGCTACATCTAATATCATATTGAAACAGGCTACACTATTTTACTGACATATATACATCTATTTTACTGACATAGGCTGCATCTATTATACTGACATAGGCTGCATCTATTATACTGACATAGGCTGCATCTATTATATTGACATAGGCTGCATCTATTATACTGACATAGGCTGCATCTATTATACTGACATATACTACATCTATTTTACTGACATAGCTGCATCATTATACTGACATAGGCTGCATCTATTATACTGACATAGGCTGCATCTATTATACTGACATATGGGGGATTGGACGTTTTCATTTGAATATGAATGTAATTTTTTTGAAATCCGTCCATTCAAGAATCTGCAAGAATTTGTCAAGAAGGGATATTTTATAGACGACAGAGAGATACATCTTCCAAGGAAAAGGGAGGGAGGGGGTGGATTCTTCAGAAGGGCATCATATTATGCTAATTTTCTACTCATACAGCATAACAAATGGTGAAAATGGTAAATGGACAAAAACCACGTGTTATGTTTTGTTGGTGTTTAGTTCTTCGACAAATCATGATCGTTTCGATGAATGTTATTGTTGATTAGCATTAATATCAAACAATAGGTTATTGAGCAGCACAAAGTGGTCGCCTCTCTTGGACACAGGTTTATTCAAAGACTTTTGCAAAGATGAAATTATGCAATGGGCCTTTTAATAAAAGTAGAAAACTGGGGCCCACATCCCACATTGGTACTTTTGCCTAGGGCCGGCAAACACAAGAATTCAGTGCGTTTATAGTTACTGGTTAGTTGCTAAATGTAACGCATGCAAATACCTTCGGGAAAAGTAACAGCCAATGAAAATCCTCCTAGATCATTTTTCTAAGGTAAATTATAGATGACCCTGCATGTCAAATGATATAAGCCCTTAAAAGTGTAATATGTTATTTTTGTTTCAGATACATGTATCTATAAATAACAAGTAATATACTATATAGAAGGCGTTCTATTGAGCTAAAAATATTACAAAGATTAACTGTTTCTACCATTTTATAACACACCAGGCCGGTTTTAGACTGAATGGAGCGATTGCTTAGTCTTGCAACACGCCAAAAAGTACACCTTGCGCTAGAGAGTAACTTGCACTCAGCTTGATAAGTTTGCATAACACATTGTTAGATAAAGCCTAACTAGTCGTAACGCGTCGTAGCATACGCCGCCTTATCAATCAATATAATTACTTTAATTATTTTTTGAATAAGCAATCAAACAAAATAACAGGCTGACATATTCGGAGAAAATGCATACTATGCAAAGTTGAACTTTGACCTATCATTTGCAGACTTTATGGTCACTATCTGGTACCTTCCAGCAACTTGTTTTTTATTTTATTGTTTACAGATTTTTAGTTAATTCTTTGGATGCCTTGATTGTCGATGAGCTACCAGACTTAATTTTCTCTTTATTGGCTAGATATATTTTAATGCCTTTTTATAAGATCAGGATTTTTTTTCATTCAGATTCTAACAAACATATATCCGGGGGTGGGTGTTTTAATTTGCATTGCTTTTTTTTTGGTTCACTTTGTGTCTGCCTCAATCCACCCCTTCCCCAGCACACTATAGTGTTATTTTGATGTCACATTTTGTCATATCTATTGTCCCCGTTTTGTCTGTCTGTCTGTCCGTCATCACCCTAGATCTCAACAACCATAAGTCCTAGACCCATGATGTATATATCATTTTGTAGGTCTTGGCCTGCCAAGAAATGACTTTTTTCATTTCGCGATCTGACCTCTCAGGGCCGTAAAAGGGGCCTTAGTACCGTTTTTTACTATATAAGCTATATTAATAAAGGAGCGCTATATCTCAGCAACTATAAGTCCTAGACCCATGATGTATATATCATTTTGTAGGTCTTGGCCTGCCATGTGTACATCAAAAGTTCATTTCGCGATAGGACCTCTGAGGGCCGGGCTTCAGGGCTCCTAAGGGGCTTATATATTATATATACACCTTGTACGTTCAATAACCCGTTCATTTGGTGCGAAATACTGCAGCACGTAGTTTCACCAAGATTTATTAAGAAACTCATCAAATGAAATAGTAAGCTTGTGTTCTGAGTTTAATTGAAAGTATCAGAGCTATGCAACAATTGACGGAGTTTTCGGACGATTAAATGACTAAAATTTAGAATGTTTTCAATTATGAGTCCTATTTCAGTAACCACAAACCACTTGTAGTTAGATTTAAGAGACAATAATTTTTTTTTCAAATATAAAGAAACGTTTTATAATTTTTTTTTACAAATATATGCATTACACAATTGAATTTATAAACATTTCCAAAATTTACAAATATTTACTGAAAGCTCACAAACGTACTGATACATAACACGAAAATGCTAACACGTCCTGTGTCCAGAATGGAACAGGCTTAATTGCTTGTTTTTTCATTCAGGTCATGCCAGTCTCCATATTACATGTTTTGTGTATTTTTTTTAGACTTGCTCAACACAGCTTAAGATTCTTTTAACATAACCTTCATCCTACACTACTCAGTACAGATAGATATTAGTTAATTATTTTTTGTAATGCGTACCGGTACATATTCTGAAACAGTTAACATTTGTTTGTAATGCGCCATACATATTTATAATTTACTTAATCGGGATTTTCCCCTAAACAGCAGCGCAAAGATATCAAAACAAAAGGTTTTACCATATCTAATATTTTATTGTCTACACTTCAGCGTTGAATGTGTTCTCTTGACACACTTTGTAGCCTAATGTTAGCACCGGGCCGTCGCATCGGAGAACGAGCTGGCAAAAAAGGTGAAAATCGAGAAACGTTTGAGTCCCCATTCTCGACGAACGAACTGAATCATGATATCAGACAGTGCAAACTAGGCAAAGCTCCTGGAAGTGATGGAATCAGTAACGAGATGATCAGTCACTTGGGCAACAGGGCACGGAGCAAATTCCTCGAGTTCGTCAACAGGACATGGATAACCGGGGACCTCCCGAATAAGTGGCGGGAGGCTGCCATAGTGCCAATACTGAAGAAGGGTAAGAGAGCACGCTCTGCGGAAAGCTACAGACCAATTTCCCTCACATCATGTGCTGGGAAAGTAGCTGAGAGGATGGTCAACAGAAGATTGATGTGGTTCTTCGAGGAGAAAGGTTTGATTACGCCTCATCAGGGTGGTTTCAGAAGAGGCAGGAGTGCTATGGCCCAAGTCACTGCATTATGCAAGAAAGTAGCTGACGACTTCCAGAGGGGGAGGTCCACAGCGGTAGTTTTTCTAGACTTTAAACAGGCCTACGACCGGGTCTGCCGGCAAGGATTGTTAATGAAGCTACAGCGTTTAGGTGTCGGCGCTGAAATGTACACATGGTTGCGAAATTTCCTCAGTAATCGTACTATCATGACACGCAGTGTGTCAAGGAAAAGAACGTTAGAGTAAGGACTACCTCAGGGCTCTGCCTTGAGTTGTACATTGTTCCTGGCTTTTATCAATGACCTGCCGAACTGTCTGGGATGTGAAAGCCTACTATATGCGGATGACCTCACAATATGGAAGACTGGAAAGAGTGCCTCTGTACTTCAGAAAGCACTCCAGAAGGATTTGGCTGCAGTTAGCTGCTACTCTAGGCTGTGGGGCCTAGAAATAAATTGTTCAAAAACGGTCCATACTCTCTTTACACTGGGAACAAAGATCCTCAAGGACCCATTTCAGTTGGAAATTGACGGTGTGATACTTGAAAGGGAAGACAAGCCAAAGTATTTGGGGGTCACATTTGACAGAAAATTGACCCTTGTGTGCACATCTCTGAGGTTTCAAGGAAGGCCTCGGAGATTCTGAACATGGTGAAGAAGATGGCGAGCACGTCGTGGGGGGGGGGGCAAGGGCAAATGTCTTGAGGTCACTGTACATGGGTGCAGTCCGATCTCAGATCGATTACATCATGGTAGCACAGGTGTACGGGTTTCGATCGTCACTAGAGAACCTGGACAAAGTGCAGAATCAAGCTCTTCGCCTAATAACTGGCACGCTTCGAACAACACCCACCGCCGCGGTAGAAATCATGGCAAATTTAGCACCTCTAGGTTTAAACGGCTAGAGGAGAAATAGGTTCACAGGGAACTGGTTGATAACTGGACGGAAGGAAAGAGGCTATCGATGAAGTCATTCATGCATTGTGCAGCACGTTTGACAGAGGACGCAAAGCTTCCAACTGAACGAGAAGGTTTGAAGACCCACTCCCGGTCTTTCCCGGAAAGGCATCTTGCATGCCAGAGGTACGCACGAGTCTGATAGACACAAAGGCAAAGAAAGGCAGTCGACTAGAGACGCTGCAAGAGGCAGCTAGGAAGACACTCGAGTCCTATCCAGAGGGGCTATCCAGCCTACACTGATGGTTCCGCTATCAGCGTGGATGGCAAAGATAAGTCCCGATACGGTGCTCTTATCGTCCACCAGGCAACAGGGTTCATCGAGGACGTTGCAGAACTATGTGAGCTCTCTGTGCAGCAGAAGCAGAGATGAAAGCCATAAAAGAGGCGGTGGGGCACATTGATAAGAAAATCTGGGATGGGGCGATCCCGCCGACGGAGGTCGTCATTCATACGGATTCTAAGTCTGTTCTCCAGGCTATAGTGGGGTCAGGGTAATGGTCGCAACGACTGGAAGCCATGGTGGAGGCTGTCCAACAACTCATGACCGATCGCAGTGGCAGTGACGCTACAGTGGATCCCAGACCACGCGGGCATTCCTGGGAACGAGCAGGCCGATGGCCTAGCCAAATCCGGTACAACAATGGATTCCGCTTGTAGTTTATCGCAAACTGCATGTGGGTCCTCCTATGAATCCATCCTAGCCAAGTTACGCACCCTTGAACAAACTGTATGGCTTTCGAACTGGGAAAAGGGAACCACAGGGCGAGAAGTGAGAAGGAATATGGAGCGACCTTCCAAATCCTACCCGTGGTGGAGGCTTCAGAGAGACGAACAGGCCCTAATAGCTCAATTCCGAACTGGGCACTGTCCGATTTGCGCCTATTTTGGGAGCATGAGACCCAAATACGACTCCCGTTGTCGACATTGCAGGGAGGAAGAGAAAACTTTGGATCATTTGCTGAGTGAGTGTCCACGTCTGGAGGCTTTCAGACTGGACAAGTTGGGTAACCCGCTGGCCATCGGGCTTTATGGAAGTTTCCAAATCTTGAGGACACAGCAGGTTTCATTTCACAAGCCCTCAGGGACCTGGGTGTTTCGGTTCGTTAACATAAGAGAGTTCAATCACTATGGACCCTAAATGGGCTGTAGAGCCAAAGGAATGAGAAGAAACAGCATTCGGACTATAAGATGCACCCACATTTATCCCCCAGTTTGAAGTGCGTGTGTGTGTGTTGTTCGAAGGGGTTGGTCTTATAGTCTAAAAATATAGTACTTTCCTTCCTAAATTTAGGGGTACTATTTCACCATTTTAATACCTTTTGTCACATGAATGGGTGGTATCTTTAGATTCCACCCCATGATCCACTTATGCTAGTTTTGTCATTTTCTGGGGGGGTAATATCTAATGTTTATAATGAATTCAAAACTATTCGATTACTGATTACGAAATGCAAGATAAACTATCAAATAGGCCATGTGATCAGGGTCTCGAGGGAAAGTGGGAATGCAGCCCATACTCATGTTAGGGAAACATAACCTTAGGTTTAGCTTAAATCTTAAGGTACAAAAATCTGACTAAGCTAATGGTGCTCGGAATTAATACTTTTGGTGGAGATGGGGCACAAGCAGGGGCGTAGATAGCTATTGTGGCATCTTTGCGAGCTACATTTTGCCCTCTCCACCACCCCCAACCGTTATAAAAAGTGCTAAATCCTTACAATACAACATTTTTATAACTACAACTAGCTGTACCCGGCCATGCATTGCCGTGGCTGTTCCCTATGTAATGTAATGGTAAGTATTAAGAAAGCCCTTGTTTCTAATTCTGTTTATAAAAAAAGACAAATTTTAGAACAATAATTATCAATCATTTAAAACTATAAACAAAAGAAAATGAATACTATTGAGTGGATCTTTGTTTCTAAATTTGTTGTTTATTGATGAAACGATTTTAGATAAACAATATTTTTGTTGTACCATTATTTGTATATATACAAATGGTCTGGTTTGCAGAATCTAGACCAGGCAACATATAATTACCCATGCAAGAAGAAATGTCTAGATCTATAGCACAAAATTCCTAAGTCTAGCCTTGAGCTTCGTTGAAGGTGATTGCAATGCCAAACGAATAGGGAATCTTTCAAATTGAAATGGTTGGAATAATAGGAATGCAAGAAATAAGGACATCATTTCTGATAGGACTGTCAAATTTTTGCTTCCATGACGTTGCTCATCAATATTTTTGCTGGAAGACATGTGCCATAGCAGCACTTCGGCTGGTTGATAAATTGTAACATGATGATTGGCACAGATTGTCTACTGCAGCATTTTCCCTGAAGCTTGAGTTATATTTTCTTTTGTTAGACAGGAAATGCTTTAATTCCTGGTATATTCATCAAGCAAATTGTTTAATGACTCTGGTAGTTACCCATGTGAGGCAGTAAATTTTTTCAGAGGCACAAAACATTCCTGTAGTTTCTCTAATAAATGTCAGAACCTTGCAATGAGGAGATACTTTAGTTTGTGTTGATAAATAACGATAATGCTACACGATTTTAAATGTGTGATTTTATTTTCGGCGTGCTTGCAGCTGTTCATCTTTACGCCTGAATGCAGGTGACTCTGCTGCCTCTGCCCTTATTTGATTCTGATGCACATAAGGTTTGAATTCTGGTTGCATAGCTGACGCTTTTCTAATATAAAAACCTTAGTTAGATCTTCCTCTGCTAGGCAATTTTTTGATGAACTGATAAAAGATAAATGTAAAAATAAAATATAATTGATAAAGCATTACCAAAATATTTCTTTTTTTAATTTATAAAAAATATTTTAACACTTTTTATTTTAAATACTGATGAAATAAACATTAGTTTGCACTCTTTATTAGGTTGAAATATACTTACCATTTTTAAAAAAAGGTATGCTTCCCACTGAACATCCTCATGTTTGGCTGCTTGTCCTTCAGATGCCCCATCTTCTGATTTTCAGTTACTCAAAACATTGTTGCAACTCTTCGAATATAGCAGATCTTCTTCTGCTAGACATTTTTCGAAGAACTGCGAAATTTAAATTAATGAAACATAAAATGGCAGTGCATTACAAAAATAAAAACACACCCACACAAATTTTAGAAAATAATTATCAAACATATAAAGCTGTAAACAAAATTATCTACTGTCTCCGCCTTCTGATTTTCAGTCACTCCCTACAATGGTTCCACTCTTCGAATATAATTATGTTAGGAATTATTTTAATAACTGACGAACGTTAAATTAAATAATCATAAAATGGTAAAACATTATTTAAAAAAGCCACACACAAATTAAAGAGAAATAATTAGCAATCAGTTAGAGCGAGAAACAAAGGAAAATAACGATAAAATAAAAATTACCTCACTCTCCATATACTAATAGGTTTAAATGTGCTTAATTTTTGTTTTGCAAATCATTATATAAAAAACACACACCACATTTTAGAACAATAATTAACAACAATAATCATCTACTACTTAAAGTTATAAACAAAGGAAATAGGTCAGGAGTTTTACCAGCCTACCCAGAATAAATTATTTACAATGGTTTTAATGCAGAATCTGAAACATATATATATATATATATATATATATATATATATATATGAAGATTAACTGGTATGAATGACACCCAATGACAATCATGGGAATTTTTTCTACAGCATTGCAAAATTGCACGTTTTACACGTAACTTTCCACTATTCACGTTTCTGTGTCAATAACCTTGGTAAATCTGAAGTAATCCACATCAAACTGTCAGCAAACGTGTTTCCGATTATGTTATTTAAGTATTTAAAATGAAAGGTCAAATAAAGTGTAACTAATATGACCTGCTTCCAGTGGCGCAACTAGGGAGGGGGCGCAGGGGGTTGAGGCGCCCCCTGCCATATCATCAATACATAATTTAAGTTATAAAGTTACAAATAAGACTGTCAAACTATCTTTTTCAGTATGTGAGCCCCCCCCCCAGCATTTTTTGTTGGTTGCGCCACTGCCTGCTTCCATTAGTAGACCTACGTTTTAACCGTATTGACGAAGCATTAGCTTCATAAATGTGATACATAAAAATTTATGTTTGTTGAATTGTATGAAAACTACTTCATAAAACAAACCATAATAAATAAATAATACAACACTCAGAACTGATGTGAGTAGTATGGCTTTCAGACTTAGGGTGGGGCGGGCATCAATCCGCCGGTGAAACTGGCAGTTGCTTTCACCCCGTGCCATAATCACAGTGTACACATGCTGGTGTACACCTCTTCCTCAAATGCTCAAGGTATTAAGAATTCCAAGCATTCATCATCCATTTTTCTTCTTTTATATCCAGCATGTCATTATCATGTAACTCTTCATCGTCAACCATTTCCTCAACATTGACCAGCTCCTTGGCATTCAAACATGACTCTCCATTACAATTTTTGCAGGCTGCTATGCATGACAAACCATACTCAAAGCAGCGACACAAACGTGTCCCACACTGTTTCCTGGATCCGGAAGTACATTTGCCACAAACCACCTTCAGAACATCTGGTGGAGCCACATCTAAGTCAGTGGCAATAGGGGTGTACTTTTCCTCATGAAGGTTCCATCCCCATTCTGAGGGATTCAGTATTGCTTAACAACATCAAGATATGTTCCACCTTCCAGCCACTGAACAACACGGAGTAAGTAACCGCCGTCTACAACATGAATCGAACTTCTTGGTTTCAATGACGGTTCTACACCCTTGCAGATTTCTTTACCGAGCTGTGATTTATCAACGTTCCGCATGTAGTTATCTTTGAACAGAGAAGTAGGAAGTGTTGACAGCTCATAGCTGAAATATTTCTCCATATCAGGTGATCTTTGCATTATGGCCAGAAGCCTATTAAATAGAACTGTGGGATCAATATCTGTCAAAGCTTTCTTGGAAGTTGATGAAGCAGCATTGTTTACATGTGCTAATGTTCTTATTTGAGACTTTCTTTTAAGGACAACACCTTGAAGTTCTTGCCGCTCATGTTATGAACAATATCAGCGCCAACGTCTTCAGCATTGTCGCAGTTTAAATTATCAGATTCAGATGCTGCAATACCTGATGTTATGCTGTGGAGTCTTGTATCAGAAGTATCAAATGTGACTTCAAGAATTCGAGAACTTTTGTGAGATCGTCATTATCTCTATTGATCCTGGACTGCCCCTCTTCCGGATGCTGAACTGCGTCATGGCAGTAGTCAATATCAGCAAACTGCGCTAAAGATGTCCTTACAGCTGCAGTCGTATGAATTGTGGAAGTCCATGTGGTGCGTACACTTTCAGTCACTCCTCTTCCATGAGTTATTATCTCCTTACCTTCAATGGCCCGCATCACTGCCTGCTCTATGGTAAGGTCAACTGACAGTCCGGCCCACTGTTTACTACTACGCCGTGCAACATGTGATCCTGACATGAGCTGCTTGTGTAGATCTGGATGTGAGTTAGGTAAGTCCATCATCATCTCCGAGAACACTTTGCATAATTGTTGTGACCAGATGCTGCGAAGATATTCACCATTCTCCTGATACTGACAAGATGTAGCTGATAGTTACCATTAATTCTGCCCGCAGCAGAAGCTTTAATGTGGCAATGTAATTGTTACGGGTCCTTATAATCATAATACTTGTAGAAGGTGTAATAATTCAGACAACTCAAATTATGAAGTTAACTCCAGTGAAGTAACATCAACAATCATTTAATTCTTGAACATAAACTGACATAAAGGTGAACCCAGGAGGAGTACAATAGCAAACTGTAACCATGCAACCATCTACATCGATGCCCAAAGCTAGACTAACTATAAAACAAACCATGTGCTCCCAACTGTCGGTTTAATATACGTCATTTGTACACTGAAATCTACAATAAACTACAACACAAGATGGCGGAATGACGCCATAGCTACTGCGGTATGGAGCCTACCAAATTGCGTCATCAAGCTTAATGTAAATGACGTTATTGGTATGAACTGGTTAATAATGAAAACTCAATTCATGTCCATGGTTCATATGATTTATTGACCACACAATAATATAAATAAACAGAATAAATCCAATGAATAATACTTGTAAACAATGAACTTAACTGATCAATAAAACTTCTGATATGTACTCGAATACTCAATACTCAACTGAACTTCTGAACTCAAATAACTTCACTGACTCGATTGACCAACTCTCTTCAATCCCCTTCTCAACTGAACATCGTCTTTATATAATTTCCTTCCATCCATCTCGAACATTCCACATCGCTCTGTCTCTCACTCATTTAGTCAATACAATTTACAAATAAACAACATATTTATTTTCTATGAATATCTAGAATAATAAACAACATATTTATTTTCTATAAACATCTCGAATCATGACCCTTGACCACATGTTGACCTGGTTGGCCAAGCTCCAAAGATACACACACACCTGTGTGCGTAGTACTCATAACTATACCATGACACTTAGGCTATACTATTTCTCCACAGTATTACATATACAGAAGCCAAAGGTTTTTACTATATAAGCTATATTAATAAGTATGTCATTTTCAGGGCCCAACCTACACCTTATATATAGTGATACGAGATAAAGGGCCCTAGGGGCCCCAAGAGTAGCTACCCCTAACATAAATTTGGTTTAAATAATTTTGGTCATGCCTTTTAAGTGCAGGGCTTCAGTGTTTTTGAAGGTACCGTCTTCTTTCTGTATTTTCTAATAATCTTGTAGTTGGCAGCTGCCTTTTTTATTTAATGCATTTAAACACAATTTAGGTATTCAAAACAAGGGTGTCATTAATCCTCGTTATGTTAACTAACTAGTTAGTACCAAATAATTTCACAAAACGCTTGTAAGACATTAATTCTAGGTACGTAATATAATATTCATTCAACTCCTGGCCTAAAAATGAAGCATCTAAAATGTATTCTAAAAATACTGACGAAATAAATATTTGTTTGCACTCTCAATAAAATAAGGTTAAAATATACTTACTTATTTATCTATAATACAAATTTTACATCATATGTTCCGGTTCGTCTGTCATCGCGACTTCCGTCTGTCATCGCTACTTCCGTCTGTCATCGCGACTTCCGTCTGTCATCGCTACTTCCGTCTGTCATCGCGACTTCCGTCTGTCATCCAACATGGCGGCATAAACAATTCATCCAAGATGGCGGCATAGACAATTCAAATATGGCAGAAACATTTACTGTTTTCTTCTTAACATGCATAATTGGGCTACCAACTGGCCAGCCGAGTAAGAATAGTCTCCTACATTGCTGCCAGAATTGACATTGGACCAGCCATATGTTTAGTGCCGAGGTGACAAACGCCGTACACTAACATACGGCAGGTAAGATCGTGAAAGCCAAATGGCAATCACAATGTGATACTGTTTTCGACCGCCTAAATCATTACCAAAGGGCAAGAAGCGATCTTAGGAGAAGTAACACAATATCATGCCAAATATTCTGTGATACTTCCGAAACAAATTTTAAACCAAAAGTGGTTCCAAAGGCCTATCTATATCTCACAGTAACGTAATAAATCTATGGTGTTCAATTTGTTATTAAATGAGAAGCGATCGTAAAAGAAATATTTACAGAAATCGTTCAATTAATATTCTGTGTTATGTTCCACAATCTCAATTTTAAACCAAAATTATAGATTGTTTAAATTGTTATTATTTCTAAAATATGTCTATTTCTAATGTACAATTATTTCCCTTATTACTAACCTAAAAAAATACGTCACTTTTTTTCATTTGTTGACTATTACGTCACATGAATGAATTGAATAAGGGTTGAGATTGAGTAGCGCCGTACACAACGTTTACAATGCAAACTAACCCATTTATGATGGTGGCTTCACACAGAGGGTGTATGGAGGGGGCCCAGTTTGAGGAGGGCCCCAAAATATTTTTTAAACTAAATATTAAGATCTCATGTCAAAATGTAGTGGCTCCCGAAGATGCCTAAAATCCCTTGGTTCGGCATTGGCTTCACAGAACTATAATGTTGAAAGCTTTGATATGTCTTTCTTTTTTAAGAGGCCTAATGTTTTCTGCTTCTGCGGCCTCAACTGCATTGATGGAATACTATGTTTTTAATTGAAGGTCAGCTAAAAGCTACACAACGATTATTTCTTCTCGGGACCAAGCTTGAGAAGCGTCAAAATTATCTCATGCCAAAATGCAGGGCAGCCCCCAAAGAGGCCAAGCCACCGGGCCCGTAAATCCCTAGGTTCTGCACTGCCGGGTCGGCAATTTTTCTTAGTTAATTGTACTATGCTACACTGTGTATAACAGTAAATAAAACACCTGATAAACATGTAGAGTTTTGCTTAACACAAGCACTCACTCATGTCTCTCTTTTTTTTAAATACGCCATGTTGAACATCATAAAACATTAAATGAATAACTGTTTGGAAAGGAGTTGTCCTATCCCCTGTAAGTGCTTGCAGGGTTGGCATGCATGATGCAATCATCAGTGATGCAATCACCCCAGTAAAGTGGGAAATCCAAAATAGATTGATGCAATCACACCAGTGATGCAATCATACCCATGATGCAATCACCCCAGTAAAGGGGAAATCCAAAAATAGATTGGATGCAATCACACCAGTGATGCAATCATACCCATGATGCAATCACCCCAGTAAAGTGGGAAATCCAAAAATAGATTTGATGCAATCAACCCAGTGATGCAATCCAATGATGCAATATGAGGGGGTGATATATCCTATAAATAGGAAGTTACCACGGTTGTAGGGGACGGAGACACACACACAAGAGAGAGAGAGAGACTAGAGACCCATGAAGGGGATACCAGATATAACACGTGGACTTAGTGGACAGCAGTCGAGAGTTATAATAGTTATAGACTCGTGTACTGGTTTATAGTGATAGCAGTTACTTGTGATTTATTGCCACATCTTCATCTAATATTGATCTTAGTATTTATCGTGTGTTGAATTATAGAATTATACATGTGATTTATTGATTCATCTTCAAGTGTTTATACGTTATCATATTCTCATCTGTAAATATCACGCATTAAAAAGTTCAGTTAATTTCTTTTACATACAAGGAGTTGTGTCGTCTGATTTAATTAGAGTACAAGTGGGATACGACAGGAGTCCATTAAAATATTTTGAAGGAATATGATTTTAAGAGTTGTTGTTTATGTTTACCCATAGTGAGGATTATTTTTTTTGTGAGGAACTATTTAACATATGAATTTTATTTGATGTATTATTAGGTGTCCCTATTCTCAAATGTATTTTGGCTACAATAACCTGTTCATGTCCTTGGGGCCACTGCAAGTATATAGACCAGAGATGAGCGGACAGCGGACGCGTCCGCTTGCGGACGCAGATCCGCAGACTTTTCCGAATCAGTGGACTGACAGCGGATGCTTCGTATGGTTGTTGCGGACTGACGCGGATCTTCTTAGCGTTACCATAAAAATTTCAAGTCATTTAAACAGCTAAATTTCAGCAATGCGGACTGACTGCGGACCAATGTTGTAAGATTCTGCGGACGCGGATCATTGATAGAAACCGCGGACGGACGCGGACGCTAAATTTCAAGATCCGCACACCTCTGATATAGACTGATTGTTAACGCGCTAAAATATATATTACCATTTTCAACTCCAACTGTGTGCCTACTCGCCGGTCCGGGTACCGGGCCTTTGATAACTAGTTTATTTTTAAAATTACATATTATTTTGCAAAACGTTACTACAAAATATATTAAGGTTTTTTTTTAGAATAGCAGAAAAACAATTTTCGATCATTTAAAGCTATAAAATCTATATAAATAAAAAAATTAAAATACTGGCGAAAAATAAATATTAGTTTGCACTTCAATACAATAAGGTTGAAATATACTTACTTATTTATTGTGTAATGCAAGGAGGTTGAATTACTGGAGGCGGCATGACGTCACTAGGCTGAAACCAGTGGGCGTTGCCTATCGCCGCCATGTTCGACTCAAAACATTGGTAGCTGTGTAGTGTGTATGTTATATTATCGTACTATTTTGAATGTTATAAAACACTGTGTTATAATTTTTTGTAAAATGCCCTCTTGTTTGGCGTACGGTTGTACACAACGACGACAAGAAAACTGGATATTGCTTCATCAGTTAGTCACTATAATAATAATGCTAATTAGTTAATTTGTTTGTGCTTAATACTGTTGCTGTAAAGCAGTGCTGTTGTGATATGCAATAAACATCTAGATGATAACACAATGCCGTTGGCAAAAGAGAGCCTAACGTTTATGATTGTTGCCGTTAATGGTTCATTTAAGTTGCCTGTTGGCTATGCTTTAATCGATCATTCGATGGATTAGCTGGCATTACGAGAATGAAACAGAATGTACCAGAATGTCCCACACTTACCACAATGTACCACAGTGAAACAGAATGTACCAGAATGTCCCACAATGAAACAGAATGAACCAGAATTTCCCTTATGTACCACAATGTACCACAATGAAACGGAATACACCAGAATGTCCCACAATGTACCACAATGAAACGGAATGTACCAGAATGTCCCACAATGTACCACAATGTACCACAATGAAACGGAATGTACCAGAATGTCCCACAGTGTACCACAATGAAGCATAATGTACCAGAATGTCAAACAATGTCCCACAATGTACCACAATGAAACAGAATGTACCTGAATGTCCCACAATGTACCACAATTTACCACAATGAAACAGAATGTACCACAATGTACCACAATGTACCAGAATGTCCCACAATGTACCACAATGTACCACAATGAAACAGAATGTACCACAATGTCACACAATGTACTATACAATGTAACAGAATATCCCACGATTTCAACAACGTTTCACATTGTAACAGAATGTACCACAATGTATCAGAATACCTCCAATGTCTCACAATGCACCACAATGTACCACATAATCCACAATGTGCTACAATGTAACACAATATCCCCACGATTTCAACAACGTTTCACAATGTACATAAATATTGATATGGTGCAATGCGAAGACATACATAGCTGGTTTACGTGAATCGCCAAATGGCAGTCTCATATTTGATTCTTGTCAAAACAGGTTTTATTGGCTTTTTAAATGTGCATCAAGGCCCACCGACAGAAATTTCGGGCCCCTGGGCAGGGCTGTCACGCCCCCCTCCCAATTGTGCTGATAATAATATTTTTAAAAGTTGATTGGCCAGCTCTGTCTGGGCCCCTAAAACTCGCCGGGTCCCTGGGCATTTCCCACCATGCCCCTCTATCAGCGGGTCTTGTGTATCGATAGTTTGTTGCTATCGTTTGATTTACTGATTGCTTCGAAACGCTTCGAAAGGCAATATTGACAGGATTGTTTTTAGTCTACGCTGCTAGCCATTTTTCATTGTTTGATCAAATGCTTTGCAATAAACAACAAAGTATAAATACAAAATATTATGTATTATGTAAAAATACAATTTTTACCCTGGCTTAATTTCGATATAGCGTATAATATAAGCTTTTAAAGGCCTCTATCAGCTGATCGTATAAATAGCTTTACATAGACTACAGCGCTTTGTAATTGACACATTAGAATAACTAGTCCACTAGAAATTAATTAGGGCCTTAGCAGACTTTAGAAAAAGTTATGACAAAATACAAAGCTCATTGGAGTCGTTTCTAGAATGAGAAAACTGGTATCGCAATGAAAGCTGGTGGAATGTTTTGAGTCGAACATGGCGGCGATAGGCTGCGCCCACTGGATTCAGCCGCTTGGTACCATCTGATAGCAGACTCCGTCTCCATGTATTCAACCTCCTTGGTTTAATGTAAAAGAAAATTACTTCCCGTGGCTTTTACAAAAGAACAATCTCTAAATTTAAGAGAGCAATTTTACGATACCTTTTGATAAATAAAAAATATACTGTCGAAATAATAGTTTACAAACTAAAGTAAAAGAAATATTTTACGACACCGTTTTGTTAACTGAAAAGAAATATGATGAAATATGAGTTTTCACTCGGCGGATTGGTTTATTGAAAATATGTTAGTTAGCACTCTGTGACTTTTGATTTACCTCCGGTGTTTTTTTAAAAAGTAAAGTGAAGTAAAGAAATAATTTTACCAAACCGATCGTTTAAATATTATTTTTAAATATAATGGATCATTATGTCCATATCAAATATATATATCGACACCCGAGTAATTTACTGCAATTTTGTGTGTAAATTTTAAGGCAATCGGTGGAGAACTTTCGAGTTAACCCACGTGGCGTGAACCTCTCTTCCATTTTTATTTATATGGATTTCATACGTCTCTCTCTCTCTTCACTGAGAACATTGGGCAACAAATTTTTGTTTTAAATCGTCCAGTGTTTTCAAGTTGAATTAGACTAATTTTGGTGCTCTGATTAAATTTATACTATATTATTACTGTTGTAAGGTCATCACAGTTATCTGGTAGTAGAATTATATTGTTACTGTAATTTGGTCTTCGCAGATCTTTAAACGTATAAGCTATTTGCTGTTGTGGTAAGGTCTTTACATTTCTCTAAAAATAAAGCAATATTGTTAATGTGGTAAGGTAACCACATCTATTATGACATTATGTCTAATCCTATGTTGGTTTTGGTTTTTCCTCAGAATGGTATAAATTGCAAGTTATGTGTCACGTTATTATACTCTGTAAATAAATTATCAGCTTCTTTCACGACAGCAATTTAAAAATTTTACTTAAACTAAGTAACAAGATTCAACTCAAATTTGTTTAAAAATTTTATAATTAATAACACTGGGTAACAAAAAAATATGTTTTGAAAATCGTCCTGGGTTTTCCAGCTGAATTAGAATAATCTTGATTCTCTGAGTCCGAAAATGACCTTGGTTTTGCTCAATCAGGTCAGGAATTTTGCTACAGAAATTTTTAAAAGATCGGTTTTTTTTGTGGTTTGCTGCCTTCGTGTTCCACAGGAAGTTGTTCACCACCTGCACAAACGATTTCCAGGCGGCGCACTCAAGCGTGTTCATGGAGTTTTGGAACTCTGTGTCCTTAATGAGCTGCCGTATCTGTGGGCCGTCGAAAATGCCGGCCTTCAGCTTCTCAGCGGTCATTTGAGGAAATGATCGGCACATGTAGTTGAAGCACCTCCCATCCTTGTCCAGAGCGCGCGTAAACTGTTTCATTAACCCAAGCTTCATGTGTAGCGGTGGGATCAATATCTGCTCCCGGTCAACAAGAGGTTCATTTATGATGTTTCTCGCCCCAGGTACTATCTGCTCTCGAGCTGGCTACTCTTTCTCTACAGTGCTGGGCTCTGTCACGACTGTCCCACATACATATAAAGCATGGGTACTTCGTGAACCCGGACTGCTGACCAAGTAGAAAGTTCACTATCTTCAAGTTGACGCAGATGATCCATTGGTGCTGCTCATATTGGATTTATTTTGTCGAGCACATACTTCACTGCTTCATATTTCTCTTCAAGGGTTGTGGAGTACGCAAGAGGGATTGAGGCAAACTGGTTCCCGTTGTGGAGGAGCACACACTTCAAGTGCGCTTGCAGCTGTCAATGAAGAGTCGCAAATCTCTCGGATCGTTTTGAGGACCGCCGAGTTTATCAAGAAGAACGGCGACATCTCTGCAGTACACAAGGTCTTCCTCTTGGCAGAAGTAGCCCATGCAGTCCTCATGCCTTCTACAGAAGAAAGTGATAAGCGCGATGTTTCTCTTTGAGTCTGGAGGCCAACAGCTTCGACAAGCTGAGATCCCGAACCAGATCATTAAGCTCACATGGTGAGAACGGCTGCGGACCATCTTGTGATTCATACTTCTCTTCTGTATCTCCTCCCTCGTCTGAAGTGATGGCCTCATCGTCGCTGTCAGGAAGCTCTCTGAACGCTGGTACAGTAATTTCTTCGCAGTGAGCAACTGGACGACGGGCAGATGGAAGGTCGGGGTACTGGAGGCTGTGCCGCTTCTTCCGGTTAAGCCAGTAGTATTGATGGCGCAGAAGTAACAATCCGATGCATGGTCAAACGACTCCCTCCAAACCATAGGAAACCCAAACTTTTCGCGCCCTTCGTCCACTGCCGGAGGTATTCCACGCACGTCTTGCACATCGTGTGCGGTGCCCAGGACTTATCTTGGTCACCCAGCTTGACTTTTAAGTAAGACTGGTAGGCATGCTTCACAAATCTTGTGATGTTCTTCCTGTCCGCTGACAGCGTGTATTCTCCGCAGATGTAGCAGAAAACGTCAGGATTATTCCTACATGACCGTCGCGCTGAAGCCATACCAATAAACTAAAAGTAATAGCAGGATACAACTGATTGTAAGCCAGTGAAATTTAGAATCAAATTGATTGGCTTATTTAACCCAATCAAGTGCTGATGCATTAAATAATCAAGTGATAATCCAGATTGATGATCTATAAATAAAATATAATTATCTCTGTTTTTATAATTGTGATTATTTTTTTTCTGCTAATTTTTATGCAGTTAATTTAGAGAAATGATTAAACTCAAAACCCCTGATATTAGAATACATATAGCTCGTCAGGTATGTCTATGGCTGTATCACAAGAAGTTGACCTGACAGAGCAAAATCAATGTGATATTTGGACTCAGAACACCAAAATTAGTCTAAGTCAGTTGAAAAACCCCTGACGATTTTTGGCTGTTACCCAGTGTAATGATCAAAGATAACTCTGTCATCAAATATATAAAACACATATTCAATCTTCTGACTATACGCTCACTAATTGCTGATTAAAAACATTTAATAATATATATTGTTAGATTCTTCGGGGAAAAAAATATTACAACAATTTTATTTCGAAATTCATTTGGCTTAAAGAGATGCGGAAATTTCCAAGTATGAATCAAGGATCTCAATAGATCCTACATTTCACTTAATTAATATAAATCTAGCTCATCATCATACTTGGACACGACCACAGGTTAGAGATTATATCTGTGGACACGACTGTTGATCTCATGACGTAATCAATTTTTTTTAAATATTTTCTTTACAAAGAGAGAATGATTGTGTTTTTACTTCATTGTCTTATATCATATTCTTTGAATTATGCTTAATTTTAAAAGTAAAGTCCCCTTATCCCGGGGCAGTTGAAGTGTAGACTTCATCAGTTTCTGTAACCTCGACATATAAAGGGATTGTGTGGTTAGCACAGCGCCCAGACGCCTTTACTTCCCCAACGTAAGTATTGGTACCCATTTAAAGCTGTATGAACGTGATGGGAAAATTTCATTGGCTCTCACCGATTATCGAACCCTGGACTCTGGATTTTTAATTCAACTATTTATGTTCTTGATAATAATTTTCCTTTTATCTGTGTCGTTACTATTGTGCAGGCTGTTTGACTACTTTATTATAAATAATTAAACAATCTCATACTGACAGCACTTTCTTATAAATATGATCTTGGGAGGCAAAAAGCAATCATTTTTTTTTCTTCCGATTTCAATCTCTAAGACGTTAAGCCAAAATGTTTCCAGACGAAAAGTCTGGCATTGTCAATAAATTCTTTGGCTGACGTTCAATCTGAATGCAAGTGTAGAGTTGGGTAGAGTTGGGTAGCATCGGAGATCTGACCAACGACAACTAAATATTGATTGAACATTGCATTGTTGATGTATAGCCAGCCAAACTGGACAGTCTTGATACTCTCTACACTTCTGCTCGTAAATAAATTGGTTATGAGATAACGAGAGATTATAAGATTATAAACAGGTTTACATTTACGAAATATATTAGCAGCTTAATATATTATGTTGCTGTTGTTGTATTAAATATTCACAACTGTAAGATACATTATACTTGTTTTTGAATGTATATGTAATACAAACTAATAACAGGTGAACATAGTGTGATAACTAAACACTAAAAATATATATTTTATGTATATTTTCTGCTACTTAATATAGTTAAAAGAATTTCAGTCGGTTTTGTTGGTTAAATATAAATAAAATATTTTAAATAGCACGCTAGACTAAAAACAAACAACTTCAGAACTTTGCACTTTGATTAAAGCTTGCTTTCCCGCTTTAATTAAACACTAGTAGTTGCCTGTTGCATTCGCAACTAAAGGTTTTATCTCAATAAAATATTTAATATGAGAATCAAAAGGAACTATTTTATACGTCACAAATTACGTTTTACCCGTCAACGCTAACAAACCAAACCAAACCAAATAACCAACCAAACAAACCAACCAAATCAACCAAAGCAAACCAATTAACCAAACAAAAACAAACTTAACACCATTAGGTAAAGATATGGGTGCTAATTTATCTCACCTGTTACGTTTTGCCCTTAATTCTATCAATGTTAAAATCAAAATAAAGCATTAATTTTTTAAAATATAAAAATGCACTGAAAATACAGTAAGGAATACAATCCTCCTATAAGAAATACCGTCCTCCTATAAGGAATACAGTCCTCCTGTAAGGAATACAGTCCTCCTGTAAGGAATGCAGTCAACCTGTAAGAAATGCAGTCCTCCTGTAAGGAATGCAGTCCTCCTGTAAGGAATGCAGTCCTCCTGTAAGGAATACAGTTCTTCGTATTCCCCCCGACAGGTTTCGTCAATTCGTTCATCGTAAAAAAGTAATGTTTGTATTCCCCCTTTTTTGCACCACGAAGGCACGATACAGCACCCATCGGGA
This sequence comes from Bulinus truncatus, assembly GCA_021962125.1. Lineage (NCBI taxonomy): Eukaryota > Metazoa > Mollusca > Gastropoda > Planorbidae > Bulinus > Bulinus truncatus. The sequence goes on along the minus strand of JAGDYQ010000146.1, from coordinate 1,203,370 downwards.
AATGACGTCATAGAGGATTTTTTTTTTATTTATAGCGACGGCGCTACCATTTCAAAAAAAAAATATTTTACCATCGGGACGTCATAGATTAATTATAGCGACGACGGCTTTCCCATACTGGACGGACGGACAGACGATTAGATAGCTGCTTTATTAGTAGGATTAAGAAAGAAGTAATTGGCTTCGGACACCATGTCATCGAAAATACACAATAGTTCTTAAGCTTAGAGAAGATTTGAAAAATGATTTCAAATGTCTCGAAACACAGAAACTGTCTAAAGCCAGATAATGCAAATGTATTAATTAAAGCATTCAAAAAGGATTGGTTATTTATTTTCAATTTATAAAAAAAAATAGTTGGACGTATTAAATGTATTATACACTAATGGCTATGTGACTTGTTTAATATATGTTATCCTAATGATTTTTTTTTTGTTTAAGACTTATTTATTAAATAAACATTGTTTTGTTTTGGCGGACGGGTGGTTTAGAGCGCTCGACTTACGACCGAGGTGTCTCGGGTTCGAAACTCAGAGAGGACCTCCATATCTTTTCAAGTCCTGGTGAAAGTCCAGAAGTTCAACCAGCTTTAAATAAGGGAGTCGAGTCGGCTGAGCGTTGTGCTAGCCAAACAATCCCTCAACATGCCGAGGCTATTGAAACATGAATGACATTCTACACTTTATCTTTTGTTTTATTAAATGTGTCATTAATGAAATACTTTGATCTCAGTTAATTACATAATATGAATTAAGCAATGAAGTCCACAAGCATTAAAAAATATCAACTAAGCAGACATAACATTTATCACGTTTATTTTACAATGTTTCATTTCCAGATTAATTGTGACAGATTACACCTGCTGTCTGCATGTATATGTCTATGGCAGGCAGTAACAGTTGATTCATGGATGTCATGTCCTCAAGGTTTATGTAGCTAATGGTCTAAGTTAATGGACGCAAGAGACGGTAATAAATCAGAAACATCATAAATCTGTTTTACACTCGTATGTAAGGGTTTGGGGGGGGGGAAGTCATTTGGTAATCATAATTTTTTATTCCATATTCATCAAAATTTTTTAATATGCAACTCTGATGTTAGATGGATGAGCACCTGTTACGTTAATTTATTACAGGCCATTTCAAGAGTTTACGGTGATCAGAAGAAAGACTATAGACATATACTATAGATGTGACATTAATTGTATTATATACATAAAACTTCTAATCCTAATTCCTGGGTGTAAGGATCTCTGTGTGTGTGTGCACAAAAATCACCATTATATGCGTGCGCTCTATCACCGCGTGTCTAAATAAATTTTTAAAATTATATCGTTAGAAAAAAATGGATACATGCGCACTAATTTTATTTCATAACTCACATGGCTTAAACTTGTAACTCTCGTTCTCATCTTTTAATCTTGTAACTCTCGTTCTCATCTTTTAATATTGCAATTCTTATCTCATCTTTTAATCTTGTAACTTCCATTCTCATCTTTTAATATTGTAACTCTCATTCTCATCTTTTAATCTTGTAACTCTCATTCTCATCTTTTAATCTTGTAACCCTCATTCTCATCTTTTAATCTTGTATTGTAACTCTCATTCTCATCTTTTAATCTTGTAACTCTCATTCTCATCTTTTAATCTTGTAACTCTCATTCTCATCTTTTAATCTTGTAACTCTCATTCTCACCTTTTGATCTTGTAACCCTCATTCTCATCTTTTAATCTTGTATTGCAACACTCATTCTCATCTTTTAATCTTGTAACTCTCATTCCCATCTGAGAATTAAAACTAACTACAATATCCATTAGAACACCTATTTATACAATGATTGTGTAAATCAATCGGTCTGCTTTACATTATTGACACACCCATAACGACTGGGATTTAAAATGGCCCCCCTGCCCACTGCCCAGCGATAGACAACCGATAGTACACGGGCCATTAGTGGTAAGCGAAAAACTTTTTTTGCTGGACAGCTGAAGAAGTTTGACTGGTCGGCAAAAAAGTTCGAATAGTCATCCGAAAAATGTGGACTGGTCAGCATAGGAAGTTCAAGTTAGGAAGGTCAGGAGAAGAAGTTAGGCTGGTCAGTAGAAAAACCAACGCTGATCGGCAGAAGAAAACAAAGTAGTCTGCAGAAAGAAATTACATGTAGTTAATTTAGTGGTTTGTATTTAAGCAAAATCGTAAATTTAGCGGTCCACAGAAATAAACTCATGAATCCGGTAAACCGCGCGAATATAATTAAAGAATTGTATGGTTCGTGAGGTCCAAAACGTTTCCGACAGCCGGTCTTGCCTATATACAATGGACCAGAAGAATAAGTCACCTGTTTCTCAAGAAACTACTATCTGTTGGCTCGTTCGGCTATCACAAAACTCATCTGGCTTTACCTACACTAACGAATATCGGGGATGGGGCTATCACAAAACTCATCTGCCTTTACCTACACTAACGAATATCGGGGATGGGGCTATCACAAAACTCATCTGGCTTTACCTACACTAACGAATATCGGGGATGGGGCTATCGCAAAACTCATCTGCCTTTACCTACACTAACGAATATCGGGGATGGGGCTATCACAAAACTCATCTGCCTTTACCTACACTAACGAATATCGGGGCTCATCCATTAATTACGTCAACAAATTTTAGCAATTTTTAGGAACCCCCCCCCCACCCCTCTCTTGTAAACAAATGTCAAACTTTCGGTGCCGCCCCCCCCCCGACACCTTGACAATAAAATTAGGTCAATTTTACGCCTTCCCACTAAAATTGAAAGTACGGAAAAACATACCCCCCTCCTAACTAAAACGTTTAAAAATAAACGTCCAACTTCACCCTTATTACAATCATTGAAATTTCATTTGACTAATTTGACAAAATCAACGAGTCTCTAAATAACGAGCTTTAACAAATAGAACATGTTTAACTACACATTTTATGTTTAATGTGTGTGATACAACACTTCCTTCATCTTTTGCCTATTCTGTATGTTGTATCTTTACATGTCTTTCTCTCTTCTTTAAGAATAGGTCTGGAACATCCACCATTTATCATTTTTGTCCAAGCCATGATTTCATTCCATAATTTTGCAAAAACTAAACGTCGACTTATAAACTTCCAATTTTTTCTTTCAGAATTACAGTAAACAAATTTAAATTTCAGTGTATAAGCAGCTCATAGTACATTGTGTGCATATATTACACCATAATTGTCAGCTTATATGTGTGCCTGTATACTCTTTATATTCCAGTCATTGTCTTCACCTTCTTTACAGTTTGACTTAAGTTAATTTAAGAAGTGTGTTATCCAGGGTTATGAAAATGAACTATTTCGCTAGATCATATCAGCCTTGCTAAGTTGTGACATTTTCACATCTTCAAACATTATACCAAGTTTAGATTGCTGAATGAACGCTCTGCCGACAGAAATATCAGACAGATTACACAGACTGATTAGGCAATTTCAAAAATTAATTTGTTCTTGTTTCAAAACTGTAATGGCTAAAAATAGTTCCAAAAGAGTTAGTGTGTGTATATACTAGTACAATGTAAACCAAAATTCATATGAGATACTCCATTGTATGTGTTAGACGTCATCAATTTATTTCATTAATCGGAGAGTAAGTTTATGCACAATCTGAGTCAAGGTTTTCATTGTATGTTGCTAAAACATATCATAAGTTGATTTTCCAAATAAATGACATTGTTGACGTCAAAAAAATCTTAACAACCCCCTTTCCCCATGACAACAACTGACAAACATTTTTTCAGATTCCCAATATCTCCACCCTCCCTCCTTTCCCAATAAGTTCTTGAAGAAATTGATGGATGAGCTCTGAGGGACATATTTCATTCCTGTGAAAAGTCTCAGCAGTTGTCGTGGCTCAAGCATGGAACGTTCCAGTCGGCAGTCGTACGCTACACCTGATCATAGATGATCTTTTTTTTAATCTTCTGCATTTTCAGCCTACTGTAAACCCACTGTAAACCTACTGTAAACCTACTGTAGACCTACTGTAAACCTATACAAAACAGTCAATATTTTGGTTGTCTACCAGATTATATTCATTGACTGGAAAGTTTTAAACTATTGCATTGCCATCGAGAATACACAATTGTTAAAAATTTCAAACTGGTTGAGCCTCGAGAAGTTAGTGATTTCCGATTCCCCCCCCCCCAAAAAAAGGGATAAATAAGAAATTGCCAGACAAAGCAGACAGGCCCGTAGCCAGAGGGGGGCTAGGAGGGGCTGAGCCCCCGCCCCATTCATGACCTGAGCCCCCCCCCCCGTGCATGATTTTAGCTTTTTGACAAAATTTTAATAATAACGGCTATAAAACATCAATCATTTTGTTCAATAAATCAATAATAATAATAACTTAAAAGTTTATATCTTGGCAATCATTCAGGCTATTTTACTTACATATATAGCTTATCTAATTTTTGGGCATAAAAGATTGAATCTTATTGAAGTTCACTTCTGGGTATTTTGGGCAGCATTGGCATTTGGGGTTTCAACAGCCGTGTGTGAGAACAGTTTCTCAACCCTCACGCGAATGCTCACCCCATATCGCAGATCAATGTTACAAAAGCGTCTAAGCAATCTTGTCATGCTTGGATTTGAAAAAGATTTAACAGAAAATCTGAATGCTAAAACATTTTTAGGTAAATTCAGTGCTAAACCACGACGTTTGCAAATTTGAAACGTATAATAATATAAGTTCGCAACCAGTGCCGACGAGTGGGGGGGGCGGGGGGGGGGGCAAATGCCCAGGGGCCCGGCGAGTTATAGGGGCCCGGACTGAGCTGGCCAATCAACTTTTTAAAATATTAATATCAGCATGGGGGCTCGTATCACCCCTGCCCAGGGGCCCGAAATTTCTGTCGATTGGCCTGTTCGCAACCTTGTAATAGTTTTATATATTGATATCTTCTGAGGACAACTAGCAACTTAAATAAGTTAATAAAATAACATTGACTTCTGACTTCATTTTTATACATATGTATAATAAAATAATAAAGTACGAAATCCGTGATTTCTGAGCAGTGGCGCAACCAGCAAAAAAAATGATTGGGGGGGGGGGCTCACATATAGACAAAAGACAGTTTGACAGTCTTTTTAGTAACTTTATATAGTAAAATATGTATTGATGATTTGGTTGCGCCACTGTTTCTGAGTGATGTTATTTAATTTGAAAATTTACTTTTTAGCAGAATTAATTTTATTTTAAATTGAATAATTGCGACTGGTCAATTTGTTGTTGATAGATCTGTTCTTTATTTTCAATATTTTATAAGAAATATCACACAAATAGCTAAGCTATATTCGTGCATCTTTGTCGTTCTACCCTGGTTGTACGTTAAACCAATATAAATCAGGTATCTGTTATATAACAATTGTGTAGCAGAACAAATGGTCAATATATTTATAACAGGAATCAGAAATTGCTCAGCCTCAATAAATTTTTATCATTAAAACTCTTTACTATTTAAATTTTTTAAACGTAGTTAAAATTATATATTTCTAATTAATAGCTAAACAATCGGTACTAAAAGGCACCATTCCAGATATGGAACTGCAAAAAATTTCTTGGGGAGGGGACTCACTGAGATCACGTTTGTGATGTTTACTGGCAAAAAATAAATACATAAATGGCTTCTATTGTCTTAAACTAAATCTTAATCAGTAGCCGATCATATAAATGTAATTTGAAACATCTGATTAAGCTCACCAAAACATTTGACACATCAGATTAACTCACCAGAAGCAAGGTACACGCCAAAATTAATGGATCCTATTAAAGAAACTGCTACTGAAGATGAAAGGTGAAAGTAATCCAGAAACTCGATATTATAGATACCAATACTTGCTGTAGTGCCAAATGTTAACACTTGGATCATAAAGGCTGATACAATTATGACGATACCCCTCACACCTCCCTCCATACTGCAGATGGGATCTTTAGCAAAATGAATTCAGAAATCATATCCACACAGCAAGTAAACAAAATCAATGAATGTTGCCAAATGGGAACCCCCCCCCCCTTTCTCACCCCTCCACCATCGCTTTTGTACCTTTGCCAAATTCATATTTACCGTTGATGTGTAGAATCTACTACTGTGATCGGAACAGCCAGGGGTTTTTGGACTTAAACCATTTAACGTGATGTCTTGATAGGTTTGATACGCATTTTTTTTTATTTTGCTTTGTGTTTTACGTCTCTTGTGTGAGGAGATGGGGGAATTTTATTTCATTTTAAAAGTGAAATTATTTGGTATCATTTTTTTAAAGAAAATGTGTGTGTCTCTTAAATTATTTTAAATGTCTCTAAATAGCCATTTTAAATTCAGGAATCTACACCACAGATGTTCCAAGTACTGACATGAAAGTAAAAATACTGACTATGCAAGAACAAGTACTAAGTAATGTACTGCCCAGACAAGTTAAAGTACCAAATACTGACCAGACAAGTTAAAGTACCAAATGCTGACCAGACAAGTACAAGATCCAAGTACTTACTAGACAAGGAAAGTACCAAATACAGACTAGACAAGAACAAGTACTAAGAACTGGCCAGAAAAGTACAGGATCAAATACTGACCAAACAAGTACAGGACCAAGTACTGACCAAACAAGTACCAAATACTTACTAGACAAGTACAAGTACCAAATACTGATCAGATAAGCACAAGTACCAAGTACCAAATACTGACATACAAGTATTAAATACTGGCCATGCAAGTAGAAGTACCTGGTACTGAAATGCAAGTACTATGTACTGACCATGCAAGTACAAGTACCGTGTACGCCATCTCTGATCTACACTATTTAACAAGTAAGGTCTACAACTTTCTATCAAAAGCTCAAATATATTTAATAGTCCATGTGTTCAATGGCGGCATGTGGGGCGGTGGCGGGTTTCGACTATGACGCGATAGTTTGGTATAGTATGAAGCAGGGGTTCTCAAACTTTTAGGATTCACTGACTTTCTAGGAAACCTCTTTGGTTTTTGATGACTCATCTGTACAATTTTTTAAAAAAAAGGATATAAGAACGAAAAACTAATTGTATATATTCTCGATTAAGGCATTATTAAAATTTTGGCCACCCAGTTCAAATTAGACCAGTAGATCGTGACACAATATTTTAGAACCACTGATGCATATAGCATACCCGGTAAAATTCGAAAAAGAAAATTAATGTCACCAAAAGCTGTTTAACTTGGTACATAATAAACTGTTTCTTTGAAAGAAAACTAATAGGAAATTATATTTGTGGTGTCAAATGTATGTAATGTACACTTTAATATATTCATACATTATTGCAGGAAATGTATTCACCTAAAAAAATTTTTTAATGCGAAGATCACTAGAGTTTTATTTACTTGCGTGATAATCAAATTATATTTGAGTTTAGCAGTAAAAACAACTTCACGTCTTTACTGAAAAAAATGACTACCATTTTTCAGTGTGTGAGTAGGTTCCGATGAATACTTTAAACTTAAATGCAACTATTAGAAGTTTGAAGCTATCATTGAAAAAAAATATCTTTTTTTTTTTTAAAATTGGGACCAATAAGAAATCTAAGATATTGTGACATTATTTTTAAAGTAAAACCTCAGAGCGCCGAACACGTTTAAGGTTACAACTTTATTTATAATTCTAATCAAGTTCTCTTACAAATCATCCAAAGCCAGATCAGGGTAAAAGACTTTATGTCTTCTCCAATCAATAACTGACTACGTCATGTAGATTTAAAGCAAACATGATTACTCCTCATTGGTGGGCCTGTTGAATAGAATGACATGAGGGAAGGGGTTTGTAGTGGGGGGGGGGTAGATCTATTCAATAAAAAGATAAAATGTTTTGTTGTACATCTCTCGGCTACTCAACTTTACGTACAGTTTGGCTTTAGAATGTTAGGAAATGTTACATTCATGCTTTCAATTACATGTTTCATTACTAGTGAAAGTAAACTGTACCAATATCATGATGGTTCAATACTAGTGAAAGTAAACAGTACCAATATCATGATATTTCAATACTAGTGAATTAAGATGTACCAATATCATGATGGTTCAATCAGGAGCGTACCAATATCATGATGGTTTAATCAGGGGCGTAAATGGGGGACGGCCTCGCGGGAGGCACTTTATCCGTTGCAGTAGGGTTAGGCAGTCGTATTACAAAAATACACATATCAAACTAAATTTTGTTTTTTATTTATAAAAAGTAAGGTTTGGGGTTTACATGGGTTCATTCAGAATCTATGGCACCAATATGCTCCAGGTGCATCAACCGTAAACCTCAATCTCTAAAGAATTCGTACATTTCATGTAGGCCTATTATTCTATACTTAAGATTTTAATTTTTTGAAAAGTAGAAAATGTCGAATTTCCCCCAAAAAGAACATTGAAACTTTCTTTATTAAATTAAGATTAGGCCTAATTAAATAAATGTATCTATCGATTTTAACTTAATGAGCATCGATCCATACATAAGCTAAATCTAGAATTTTCACTGTTCAATTTATCTGTTGACTATCAGAGGCGTACCTAGGGTGGGGGGAAGAGGGGGGTCCATATTCGAAAGCCCCCCCCCGCGCAAAAGCTTACATTAAATATTAAGTACATTATCTCATGTCATGATGTCAAATGTCAAAATGCAGGGGCCCCCAAAGAGGCCAAGCCCCTCCAATCCCTAGATTCGGCACTGTTGACTATTGGCAATGTTTTCCCACCTACTGTATGCTAGAATGAATGTTTCATTTATCTGGTCAGAGATGTTCTTACGTTTGTTGGGGGGCAATATAATTATGGGGCCCTTTGAAAAATTAATTGGGGTTCCTAAGCCGAATGATGTTAATGCCACAGATTGAAAATATAGGACGTCTAAATATCTCTGAAAACTGCAACCCCCCCCCTCCCCCCAAGTTGTTATTTTGGTCCGGGTCAGATTGCCCTTCCTTGTGGCTGGCAAAATAAAAAATCTCCACTAGCAGCCATCTTTTGAAGTGGAGGTCCTATTAGCCCGCACGGTGTACGTATCCATCAGAACAGCTCTGGTTACACTTACAGTCGGGGGAAAATATAATCTGTGTGCACGTGACACCCATCAAGTGCATGACTTCAGGTGTCTCCCCTAATTACCACACAATATGGCCACGAGTGTAAATAGTTTATTTAGCATAAATAAATATTAAATAAATGAGCTTGGTCTGAGACTAGCCTTCTGTGAAATGAATCTAAATCAGTCACTACAGCATTGAAAGGATCAAAGACTTTAGTCTGCTGCAATTGGTAATAATAATTATAAAGTAAATTAATGGCATTGTTGGTGTCCCATACCTCTAGAGGGAGTTGGAAAAGGCTGGTTTGTTTTGAACTGATGAAACAACTACATTACAGACTGGGCGAAATTAAATTTCATCAATTATATTTTGTGTGGCGTACGATGAAATTGTGGGGCCACATGGGGCGCCCGTCCTTACATCCACCTATTGTCTTAGTAATTGTGTTACTGTTTGGTAGTAGGTCGTGTGCACCCCTATGTACAGTATAAATACACACAACATTAAATCTGAACATTGCATATATACACACAACCAGGGCTGGGGAGTCGGTGGTGTCGGTAGTTTTTGCCCGGTGTCGGCATTTGTACTTGTCCGGAGTCGATTCGGTGTCGGCGCAAAAACTCCCCCCCCCCCAAAAAAAATACTAGAACTTTAATTACATAATCCAGAACAACTTTTAATATAAAGTTTTCTTAATTTCTTTTTAAATAAATTCTTGGTAAATCTGTTTATCAACAAACGTATTATTTTCCAAAGCGAGATTCTCTTTTACATTACAACAACTTGTCAACATTAACAGACACCGGTGTCGGTGGAATTTAAAAAACCGACACCAGTGTCGGCTGTTGATGGAATTCCGACACCGGTGTCGGGCCAATATTTTGGCCGACACCCCACCCCTGCACACAACATTAAAACTGAACATTGCATATATACATACAACATTAAAACTGAACATTGCATATATACACACAACATTAAAACTGAACATTGCATATATGCACACAACATTAAAACTGAACATTGCATATATGCACACAACATTAAAACTGAACATTGCATATATACACACAACATTAAAAATGAACATTGCATCTTTTTGTTTAAACAGCTTCAGTGACAAAGTGTGTGAAGTCCCTGTAAGGATAAGATGCTATCTCTTAGATCTTATAAAAATTGATCCAATTACATCTGATACTACTTAAAAAATTCTGGCAACAATTTTTCTGTGTGCTCAATATATATAGCTAAACAAATAGGCAAAATATTTTTATACAAATATATACATTTATATAGCAAAAAACTGATTCAGATTTCATAGGTTTTGGAAATCAAACGACTTTCAACGAACTGAATAATTAGTCAACAAACAAGTTATTATATTCAATTATTTTTTTTAATAGTTTTTTTCATATGGAGTTCACTTGTCAGATATTAAATAGCCAATAAATGAGTATGATCAACAGTTGTTCAATAACTTACAGATGAATGGATTTTTTTTCATAAGTACAAAAACAAAATTTTAAATTTACAAAAAAAAAACAATACTGAGATTATCTCCTACGGTTATGGCTTGACATTATGTAAAAAAAAACAACAAACAAACAAAATATTAAAACCATTCCAATGACATGGGAAAGTAAAGATAGTGTGTATTGCCACGAGATTATCTGTCATGTCAAAGATGCATGTGGAGCTATTGAAGTAAAAGTTGACTTGTCATTTATCTTGATAAAATCAGGTAAAACCCCCAAAACTAGATAGAATAGTGTAGGGCAGCTAATATCAAATCGGATTAGATATTTTTATAAACAAAATCAATTAAAATGAGGTATTAGTATAATAATAAAATAAAAATATTCATTCTTTTCCACTAAAAAATATATAACCTAAATATCAAAGTTGTAAGAATGATAGAAAGAAAATTGCAAATGTTCTTGTTAGCAAATTAAAAATGACAACTTTGATTTGAAAATACATGTCAAAAAGAAACTTCCTATACCAGTACTTCAACAAGAATAGATTACTATTTAAAAAATCCCAAAGCTTAAAAAAAATGCAGATCACAAAGTAAGATTTAAAAAAAAAACATACATTAAACTTTAATTTAATACAATCTCCTTCATTATAAGTGATTAATTTAAAACTCTGTGTTAAGAAAAAATGTATGAATATAGATACATGTGTGATAATGAGAAGCTCACTTTATACATGTGTATCACATTAACATAAGTTGAAAAATACCAACTTATTTCCTTTCAGATTTAGAAATGATTGATGACCAGTGATAAGTAAGATAAGTACAATATCTAGTGCGAGATATAAAGTATATATGTCCATTCTTGATCTAAGACATATATCATTGGCCAAACTTGCTTTTTCTAATGGGCACATTTGTTTTTTAGCCCAACGAATTATTAACTATTTTTACATTACAATCATTATAACCCCAATAGATACAGCATCTGACCTAAGATTACACAACTGCTTGATAAATGTATGCCATTTATGCATGAAATTTATTAAGAAAAACAGAATATGCTAAAATAAAACTGACAGATCTTTTAGTATTTGTAATGTTTCTTTATCAAACTATAAAAATAATTCTCCAATGCTGACACAAGTGCAGAACAAGAAAAATAAACAAATGTATACAAATCATAAATATAAACTAAATAAAAAATACACAAAATTAAATGCAATAAAAAAAAAGTGCGTGTAAATGAAATAAAAATAATATCATTGAGCAAAACTGTTTTCCTATTATATTTTTTTAATGCTGAACAAACAAGATTGATATGGACTGATTGAATTCAACAGTATTATAAACCTTGACTTAACATTTTCCCAAAAAATATTTCACTATCAAAAAATAAAATAAATTAAATTAACATTATAAAAAGCACAAAAATGTTCAAGTCTACCCATAACAATATTTTCTTATATCTTTAAAAAAAAACTTTAAAACACTCTGAACCTACATTTCAATAATATGTTTGTTATAATTCAAATTTTTTGTAACGGTAATTAGAATATGTTACATAAATACGTGGATAGCACATATTTCTACTGTCACTTCTCAAAAATAAGCATAAAATTCGAAACATACTCTATAACTAAAGAAAGAAGAAATCTTTCAAGCTGATATGATAGCTCCACTAAAGAGAAATATCCAATTATGTAAAGTACATGAACAATTTTTTTTGTGTGAAAATATTCATTCATATTTACCTATTTTTCAGTTAAACATAATAGAAAAAACTCAGTTCATCAATATTTGCATTTAACACAAAAATTTGATAACAAAGAATAAAATTTTTAAACTGTCTTAATTCAGTATAGTTATGTATGAGAATTTGATATGAAGTAAATATATAATAATAATACAATGTACATAAAACAAATAATTATATTAAAGGAAAACAAAAGAAATGATATCAAACACAATGAATAAATCTGGTTACTGATGCAGTAAAATTTGGTGACATGTAACATCAATTAAAAAAATTATGACGTGTAGTAAGAAATATATGTTGACTGTGCTTTAAGTCTATTAAATCGTAGTATAGTGAGAGACAGAACAAATAACATTTGCTTACTATCAGTACTCAGTACTGAATGAAAAACAAGTACCATTATACTCTCATCAACATGCGCTGCCAAATAACATTCAATAATTAAAATAAGTTATTAATAAATTCCAACTCAGAGGAATCATCACAACATTGCACCATACAATATTTAGATTTGAAACAAGCTATGAAACACTAGCTTAAAAATGAGCTAAAGCAAAGAATTTTACTGAAAAGTTAGTGTCGTATTGTATAAGAAATATTCTTTTTTTTCTGTGAGGTGTCTGTTTTACTAAATACATGTAAATGTAATCTAGACATTAACTGGATAATTTATTTGTGAAAACCCTAACTAAAATTAATGATGGTCAAATGTTAAATATAGCACATTCCTGGTCTAAAAAAATGGAATATTTAACATTTGTCTATTTAAAACATTTTATAAACACCAGCTGCTGAAACCTGGTAAGTAAAAAAAAATAACATATCCTTTTAACATATAATTTTTTAAAACCACCACTTACTTACTGTTGTTCTAAAGAACGTCTTTTAAATATATGTCTACAAGGCATTAAAAACATTATCAAACCACCAAACACAAATAAAATGCCAGCAAGTATCATGCCACCTGCAAATCCACCTGTTCCATCTCTGATAAGACCTAAGAAAAATAAAACACATGATATGTGTTTCTCACAAACTAAGAAATTTTATGTAATGGAAGTATTACTAAGATGTACCAGTAACACTATTTTGTGCAACTGTGTGACATTTTTTTTCTTAACCTTATGAAATTCAGTAAAATCACTAAAAACAAAATAATGCTTGACTCTATACAAAAGTGCTAGGTAGAAAACAATAAAAGATACATGAAAAAGAATTCATTATCTAAGACTTGCTATAAAGACAAAATATTTTGAGTTTAAATCATTTAATTTCAGCAAATTACAAATCCTATTGAAATTCACTTAAAATTTGTAATTTCTTAAAAGAATAATACCAGCAGCTGTAAATTTAGTGGTATTGTAAATATTATTTCTTGAAAATATCAAGGTAGATTTTGCAAGTAAACTTAAGAAAACTTTACTAAGTCATATTTAAGTGATTGATGTGCCATAAATGAGTACATGTATTTAGAATAATACAATAATACATGTATTTGTTTTTCCAATCATAATTTAACTTCCTGAAATTAGTACAAATCATTAAAAATAACTATGAATCTAAGACAGTAGTGCTGTGAAGGTGTAAGAATAATGATATATTCAATATCTACAACTAACAAAGAAGGCTTAAATGACAACTAAGAAAACATGTTTATCCATAATCTACTAAAATATGAAAACAAGCAAAATACAACTATACCTGCTAATGGCGGCCCAATAAATGTACCAACTCCATTGGACAACATAAGATATCCAAGGCCATTTCCCAAACTCTCGACACCAATCAGATCAGTCAATACAATGATAAGAAGACCCAGTATAACACCGAAAAAAATTCCACTCACTAAAAGACAAAGTGTATAAAAGACAAACTCGTCATAGAAAGGAAATATGATCAGAATTAAGCCAATCAGCAAGTTAGAGACTGTATACAATGCCTGCCTGTTGACAAATTTCAAATTTCCAAAAACCCCGCCAAGTATACCGCCGATAAAACAACCAAATCCAAAACCCCCGAAGAGGTAAGCTGCATGGATGGGTGAAAGGCCCCTCTCTCGAAGAAACTCAGGTGCAAAAGAGTTTACAATGGAGCAGCCAGCATTCCACATGAGATTGCTGAAAAAGTAAATATTAAACCCACTATGGGTGAAGATAAATATATGCCTAGATGACTTAGGCAGTTTTAAATTCTGAGATACAGATTCTTTATTTAAACTTATATGTTCACTCTGATTTGACTGGTCTATTACTAACACACTGGAGCCTCTAGTTGCTCCAACAGCCTGAAGTGAGCTCAGAGAAACTGAATGATGGTTGGAAAGATGCTCAAGAAAAGGCTTCTTCACATCAAAGCTAGAAACATGAGGTTCTAACTCAACAACACTTTTTTTATTAGCATCACCACCATCATTATGTAGAACCAACGGCAAGTCTTCTTGAGAATTTTCAACAGTCTTGTAGCTTGCATGATCTATGTAGTCTAATGTGCCTAACATAATTCCAAAATCACAATTATTTTCAGTAGTACCTCTGTCTGTATGAGAAGCTAATGCAGTTAAACCATTGCTCATAGTCTGTGAACTTGTTTCAGTCTGTTTAATATTTTCAGTGGATTGTAATTTTGTCTCCTTTACAGACAAAGGGGGTGGCGCACGAAGTAAAGAAGAAAAGACAAAAAGATTAAGACACAGACCAGCCACAAAGATTAAAGAACCTTTCCAGGAATAAAAATCTATAAGGAGGCCAACAACAATAGGCATGATAGCTCCTCCCAAACCAGAGCCACTCGTTGTCACTCCAGTTGCAAGGCTGCGATATTTGTCATAGTACAATCCACTTAACACATGAGATGGAATATAAGCACAACAGCACCCAAAACCTGTAACAGAAAAAAAATAATAATAAGTTTCGGTGGAGGGTTATACTTTAAATGGTGAATAAACTTATATCCTTAAAATATTTTGATAATATTATTTTAATTAGTAAAACTGTTGACTACTTTCTGGTAGAAAGAAATTTTCTAGCAAACAAATAATAGCTAAAATATTCAAATTAATGTGCAGGTAATCATGTAAAAAAAGTTTACAAAAGGATGAGATCTCATGATCCTGAAGCAAAGGTATCAAACACAAAAACTACTGTACCTAGTGCTGCAATGACCATGATAACTTCAATGAGGTCACAGTATACAAGACACATACAGACTTCAACATTCTAAAGGTTATTCTGTATTTTTAATACAATTTAATCAAATGTATAAGAACAAATATTGACCTGTCAGTAGCCCAAAACATATACACATTGCCGGTATATAAGGGAAAAGTGGCATTCCTAAAAGACCAAGAACAGTGAGCAAAGAGCCAAACAAAGTAATCTTCCTATAGCTGAACTTGGTCATCAAAAAACTCACTATAGGTCCTGTTAAGAGAAAACAAATCCATATTTTATAGTCTGTACATTATAGACATAAGTTAATAAATTAAACTGCTTAATGTTCAACAATTAAATAAATAGATATGAATATTGAGAACAAACTACCTACAATGAATTAAATTTCATTGGAATGCTAGACTCATTTTATACTTAAGATCTTTAAAAAGAAAATAATTTTTAAATATAATATAATAGAACTTAAAAGTTTCAAAATTAAATTAATTAACAAAAAAGTAAAATCTACCTGATCCAAGAAATACTCCATAATTTAATGAACCAATTAATGATACACCAATGGTTGCTCCTTCAAAGTATTCCAATAGTTCAATGTTATAAACTCCAATGGCAGATGTTGCACCAAAAGTTAAAACCTGTATCATAAATGCAGCAAATATTATGACCAATCCCCAAGATCCACCTTCCATTATCCTCGTTAACAGTTGTGGATTAACAGCCACAATTTGAAAGCTATTTGCATTTATCAGCCATCACTGTAATTAAGCAGTCAAATCTGTAATAATCAGAGTAATAATATGGTTTAAAACATTAATATAATATAATTTGAGTTTTTCATCCAATAAGAGGCCACTGTTATACACAAATATATTTATTATTTTAAGGTAAGTAAGTAAAGGTCAGAGTAACAGACAAGATTTGTAGTATTTTTTTTTTAGCCCAATCAAATGAATCCATTGATTATAAAATCATTAAATTATACATTATTCAGTTTTCTTATTTTATAAACACTGCATCTCTTTAAATTTAGCTCTAGACTAGATAAAAATAATTAAGGTGGATGTATTTTATATATTTAAATGTCTTAAATAAGAATTTTTTGTTTAAAATAAAAAGTAATGAATTCTTTATCATCATGATTCATGGGCATGATTTGGACAATACTGTCAATGACTCAGTGTGATATGATTTTAATCAGATACATAAATGATTCAATATTTTCTTCTAGCCAAACTAAGGCTTAGAGATGCCCACAATTAGTGCAGTTAGATAGCTGTTCCGAATAGTGCTCGAAGATGAATAATTAATTTTTAAAATACTGAAATAATCAATAATGTATTATAATTTTTATAATAATGAATATGTTACTATTGGCAAGAATTAAGAATCTTTAAAAGGCTCAAAGCTTAGACCAGGGATGACCATGCAAAAGGTCGATGACAGTTTGGCAATGTTATAATTATAATAATATTAATATCAATATTGACAAGAATATTTATTTAATAAGGGTAAAAAAATTGGGAAAAATTAAAATTTTATAAATTAACTTAAAATATTTTACCCCCTCCATAAAAAAAATATAAATTTTTTATTCCCCCCTTTAAAATTAAAAAATATTTAGAAAAAAAAAAAAGGGGGATTAATAGCAAAAAAATTTCTGCCCCAAAAATACAATTTTACCACTGTTTGATTGGGCTAGCTACAAAAAGGTCTAAAACTATAACTTCTAATGAGTAATCTATCAAGTCCATGCCCATGGTCCATGGTTAGGAAATACTGGTACTGATCTAGTTCTAGTGAGTCTATTTTTCTATGTGCTAGCAAAAACAAACTTACTTTTCAGCTATTATGCATATGATCTACACTGCGTGCTGTTTCCATTGAATACTTATCATTTTAATAATATCAGATTTACAACGTCAGCAGCAATTTGATAGAATCAACTGTTTAATAAATTCACGTTTGTAATGACTAATAGGATTGTCAATGAATACAATGATCGTTAGGTAAACAATATAATTGATGACCATGGCAAAATTTGACAGTACCACTGTTATTCACTTTATTCAGCCTATATTTCTGAGTGGGATGGATACAAAAATTTCAAAACCTTCAATCCTATAAATAAATTCTTATAATAATAATGTGTTTTCTAGTAAGTTGTTAGCCAAGCATAGCAAGAGTAAGTGGTGCATATCTTTAGAATCATTTACATTCGACGAGTGTGAATTTTTGAAGGAAATTATGTATGCCAACTCAAGTTACTTTTGATTTTGAGCTTAAAAAATTGATGAAAAAAAATTTATTTGCCAAACTAGATGCTTTTTCAACATACATAAACATTCGATGCATATTGGATGATTATGTTTTATACATGGAACTAGGCCGCGAATAAATGATATGCTGTGGCTATCTGTAGTCTACTACATATTGCCATGATATGAGCCACTATTGGCAATTTACTACCATGGAAATACTATTATTATATATTATTATATTGCCATATTGGTATATAGTAAATAGCAGTGGTGGCAGTCGGAACACAACTGAAATATCACTACCTATAATTTTAACAGAAGTGTTGGCAGTTATGGCACTTAGCTTCCCCAAAAAGGTTTGCCACCACTTGTATATAGTATGTGTATGTTTAGTACAAAGTGTGGGGCGCTATTCATTCTAATAGTGAAGTGAAAAAAAAATCATAACTTCACTTTCAATTGATTTATTTAATAAATACACAACTCAGTGGGCTAGTCTCGTTAACATTTTATTCATAAGTATTTTTTCTCTGTATATATATTAGTTTATCTCTCAACGTCATGTATGAAAATGCTTTGAATTAACACGAAGGAGCGTTCTTTTAAAAATCTAAACAAAAGTAAAATCATATTGGGTAAAATTAAAGCTTTACACCGATACATTTATTTGTTTTCCTAGTAAATGTAGGTCCAAAGTACTTTTTATTACATTCTGTTCATACTCAGCTAAACTCCAGGGAAAATATACTGCTTTATCGGTAAATAATGTTTGTCTTTTTTACTTCTTTAACTCTAAACTACTCTAGCAATTTATTGTTACATTTGAGCTGGATAATTCATGTTCGTTTTTTTTTTTTCTTTCATTTTCTTAAATGTTCTACGCAACTCAATCTGCAAACTATGGGTTAGGGTTCGACTCCTGTTGTATCCACTCAACTTCCTATACCGCCCATTGCACTGTGACAATCGGCTATGGTGGGGATGAAAGGAGGGCGTCATAAAAACCGTCCAATTAGTAGTTTATAGGATCTAATAGATAAACATATCCTTACAGGAACTTCATGCACATTAAGTTATATATAAATGATTCTTTTATATCTTATTGAAATGTAAAGGTCTTAGACTAAGACTTAGTGTGTATGATGTATCAAACGAGATGGACAGTAAAATTGCTTGCAAATAATTCTGTTTCTTAAAAGAATCATTTATCTCGTGAGCAGACCAGAGCCAACCTAGGGATTTGGGGGCCCGGGGGGCTTGGCCTCTTTGGGGCCCCTGCATTTTGACATTTGACACCATGACATGAGATAATGTACTTAATATTTAATGTAAAAAAAAAAATTGGGGGGCACCCCCTTAAGCTGGGGCCTGGGGGGACATTCGAATTTGGACCCCTCCTCCCTCACCCTAGGTACGCTTCTGGGGCAGACTGTCGTAAACTTTTATAGTTTACACAGTATACTCCTAGTATAGTTATCATTATCCAGTTGTCATCCTTTGCAACAATGCTATCTTGATGCCATTTATAACAAACTAATATTTCTGTGTATAGTGAATGTATTCAGTATAACTTTTGTAATATTTTTCAAAGCTATGTTGAATCTTTTTTTTGTTGTTTTTTTTTTTTGGTTTTTATTTTTTTTATATATATAAAAAAAATAAGTACCCCAAATGTATACCGAAGTAGAGACCTTAGTTAGAAGTAACAAACATAACCACCCCAAACCCCGCATATGATGGGGTTCACATCAGATGGGGTTTGAGATATAGATTTTTTATTTTTATCTAACTGTAGCAAAACAAAAAAATAAATGCCCCAAATGTAAGAAATTGAGTTTATGTGGGAATCCAAGGAATTAAATTTATTTTAAAATTTAATGATTTGAAATGAAAACTATTTTAATACAAATTTAATTTGTATTTTTGGGATATCATTGTATTTCAGCAATACAGATTCCTCCCTACAGACACAGCCATGGTCGGAAAGTTGGGCAGCAAAAAAAAAAAAATAATCAAGTTTAGGGATCCAAGAATGGTGCCATCCATTTTATATGATGGGGGGGGGGGGGAGCATACAAAACCATTTGGAATATGAAGGATTAATCTCACATTCTTTAGGTAGTTAAGCACTGCAGATGCTGCTTACTACTGTGGCATAGGGATTTATCTTCTTAAGTACAGGTGATGTTAAATCTTTTTGGAAAAATTGTATTATGTAGGGATTCATTTGTAAAGGGAAAAATGATTCAAAACCTGAATGACTTGAAATGTAAATGAATGATTTGAATTATAAACTATTCCTTATCTTTGTATTTTGAGGTATTACATCAACCCCTTTAGGTGCCATGCAGGGCAGACCTCCCCCCACCCCATTTACTCCATTGTCATTATCATCTCTCCAAATCATTTACAGTAAAAAAAACACCATTTAATTTAAATTACCTCTTGGGAGGACTTCATAATTGGATACAGCAGGCTGCAGCCGGGAATGTGACTACTTACATAAAAATGTTCCGACAACTATGACACCAGAAGAAAAACTAGGCAATCATTTTTTTGTTAAAATACATTTTAACACATCTGTTATACTTGTTTAACAAACAAAAATGGTTTTCTGTTAATTACAGCCAAATATTGTTTTAATTACAGGTCAAACTTAAAAAGATATTAAAGAAGCTATGCTCCTAATGCTATTCAAAGTTAAATTTATCAATCTATATGTTGAAGTAGAAGAACTACTGTTGCAAAAGATGAAAAGAAACAACAAGCAATTTAAGTCTTTTCCGTTTCGGACAAAGGACATTTTAGAGCATTTTCGTATTTTTTTTACGGGTGACAGCCATAGATTTTGCTGAATTTTGATAAATAGAGAGGGAAGTAATCATGTTGAATAACTGTTACAAAAATAAATAATGATTACGCCCCTTTGATTAGCTTTTATTATTTATATTTAAAATATAAGCAAAAACGGTACTTAAAACGCCCCCTTTTTCGGCCATCACAGGTCAGATCGCGAAATGAACTTTTGATGTACACTTGGCAGGCCAAGACCTACAAAATGATATATACATCATGGGTCTAGGACTTATGGTTGCTGAGATATAGGGTGCTCCTTTATTAATATAGCTTATATAGTAAAAAACGGTACTTAAAACGACCCCTTTTCGGCCCTCAGAGGTCAGATCGCGAAATTGACTTTTGATGTACACTTGGCAGGCCAAGACCTACAAAATGATATATACATCATGGGTCTAGGACTTATGATTGCTTAGATATAGGGCGCTCCTTTGTTAATATAGCTTATATAGTAAAAAACGGTACTTAATACGCCCCCTTTTTCGGCCCTCAGAGGTCAGATCGCGAAATGGACCAAAGTCATTTTTTGGCAGGCCAAGACCTACAAAATGATATATACATCATGGGTCTAGGACTTATGGTTGTTGAGATCTAGGGTGATGACGGACAGACAGACAGACAAAACGGGGGACAAAAATGCTCTGAAAAATCTATGATTGATTCATTTTCATTTAGCAGCAGCTTATGGATAGGCACTATTGAACTGCAGCAATGCCCATGTCACCTTGATATTATGGATTACATTCAAAATAATGAATTTTTTAATTCTATCTTTACACTCTTACAATATAAAATTATAAAGCTTAATGTCTCAAGGCATTCTCCAGTTTATTAAAATGTTAAAAAAAAATTAGTATGGAACTGCACATTTCACAGTTCCAGAAGTGTGGTTGTTGGCTTCTGCATGCATGATCACAACTCACATAGGTAGCTGTGCACAAGGAAGGAATTGAGCACTGTCACTGGCAGTGCTGACCCATTTTAAATTAATAGATCAAGCTTGAACTGTAACAATTTGGCTTAAAGAAAGTAAACTAAGATACATTAAGGTTATAGTAAGTAAAAAAAAATTGATTTTGTTCATTTGGGACTTAATCAAGTTGCTGAAAAAATATTCTTTTTATGAATGTTTGTTTCCCTTTCACACAGTTTTAAAACAATGGCTAAACATTTTCTAGTGCAGCATCCCCACAATTTTAGCAACAAGCTGCCACTGCTTTTGTTACAATTTTCTTTGTAAACGGCAGATTGCCATATACTGTAACAGCATCTACATTCAATTTTCTCTATGTTATTTATTAAATTCGTATCATATAAATGCAGACATTCAGTTTTCTCATCACTTATGCAGTACCAGTACACCACATTATATGAATATATTTATATATATATATGAACAGGGCCACCACCAAAGAATTTATTTTTAAGCCTTCACAATCTAGGACAACTAGGGCTCCTCCCCCAAATGTCAAGTCATTTCATCGCAGATTATAGTAACAACAAACAAAAACTGGTTCAACAGTCTGCAATATAAATTTCATACAGCAGGGTCAATTGGTATTGTTGAGATTATTGCTCAAAACCTGGACATGTCAGTCAGGGATTAAATCATTGCCTTCAAGCCATCTGATGTCTCTTTTTTCAAGTTTAGTTAAACATTGAACATCACTAACAATATAACAATTTTCCTTCTTAGTCATTACCTTCCCACACAGAATATTTAGTTGTTTTTTTTTTCTACCTTTGGTTATAAAGCAATAAAACTGTCCTCTGCTACATTTCTTCTTGACATTTATTGAACTCCCAGATAGCCTTATCAGATTATATATCAATGTCAGGTGTATAGATTCTGTGTTTCTGTGTTTTAACAAAAATATAATTCAAAAGACTCACATTTTTTCTTATTTTTTCAATAAACCAGAAAGCACCATGTCTCATGAACTAATTTCTGCTGCTAACAACAAGTTTGGATTAGATTTGTTTAAATTATTCCATGATGGAAGAAAGGGAGAGAATCTATTTTTATCACCATTCAGCATTTCTCTGGCACTGGCCATGACTCAAGTAGGAGCTAAAGAAAAAACTGCCTTGGACATGGCTAAAACTCTGAGATGGGAAGCTGAAGATGAAATTAAAATTCATGAGCAGTTTCAGGACTACATCAAACTAATTCAGTCTCCTACTGATGCCTATGAGCTGTCTACTGCCAACAGAATATATTTACAACAGAGTTATATCTTTCTAGAGGAATTCAAGAATAAAGTGGTCAACTGGTATTTGGCAGGTAAGTTTAAATCTGTGTAATGCAATTTGTATTTCTGTCTGGTGTATTCTAAAAGTTACTGAAATATGTATAATTGGTCAAGTACTACTACTATTAAAATTATACTTCAAAATTTGTATCTATTCAGTATATTATTGTCATATCTTTTTCTGCATGCTTGAGTTGTTTAGAGAAAAATTGACATTTATATTTCTTAATCATTGTACTAAGCCTTTATTTGTACTAAGCCTAATCATTGTACAGAGCCTGTCAATGCTGACTTTGTAAATAATGCTGAAAAAGAAAGAGTGCAGATAAATAACTGGGTAGCTGAACAAACAAAAAAAGAATTAGTGACCTCATAGCCCCTGGAGTGCTGGATGGACTGACAAGAATGGTAGTACTAGTCAATGCCATCTATTTTAAAGGTATTTCACTTTTTTAAGTGATATGGTATCGTGAATAGATTTATTCTATTAAACAGGCGAATTATTGTTGGTTGAGGGCCCAGGGCAAAAGAAATTTCGGAGCCCCTAACAAAAGTGGAAACATTGAATATTGATATACAAGTTTAAAATTAGTAGCTTGTGGGACACTTCCAAAGTTTGGGCTCGTTAAGTGATATGAAATTATACTTAGTGATAGCTTCAAGGCCTTTACTAAAATATTTTAACTCTTGCTTTTATGTCAGGTCAGTGGGATAAAAAATTTAAAGAGAGTGACACTAAACCGCTACCATTCAAAGCCTCCTGGGCAGACCAAGAATGTTCTGATGATGACCATCACTCATGAGTATTCCTATACTGAAGATGTAGACCTAAAGTTTACAGCTATTGAGATTCCTTACAAAGGAAAGCATTTAGGGATGGTTATTCTCCTTCCAGATGAAGACTTTGGTTTAGAGGTATATTATTGTACCACTTTGATTTTTGTTTTAGTGAGGGTTTTTTCTAGATGATTATTTGAATACTAATTTTATGAAGAAAAAAATGTCTTTTTCCTCAGAGGTTTTGATGTTACAATGATTTATTGATTTAGTGACTAGTCTAAAACGTTCCACCTCTTTTAACAATTATTAAAGTGTTTGTATACCAAGGACTGTCATTGTCTTAAGTGTGCAGCTGAATTTTTAAATGACTTGTATAATGTGCAAGTTGAAAAAGGTTGTGAAGCTCTGTTCTACAGGCACATGATTATTTTATTTAGTGCATGATGAAAATTTGGGCTTAATCCATAATCTTCTTTTTGTTATCATTCTTTTTCAGAATGTAATCAATAATCTTTCTTGGGATAAACTGAAGATAGTTCTTGAAAATCTGTCATTTCCAGGAGGAAAAGTAAAGCTTACCTTGCCAAAGTTTGAGGTAAACTTTTAAAAAAATTTTTTTTAAAATATAATCATTTTGAAATATTCCTAAAATATGTGCTTCTCTATTTCCGTTTCTGATTTTTCAGTTTATATATTAACTCTCAACTGTTGTTCATTTTCGGCCATTCTTTTAAGCTGATTGCAGGGTGTTTTGTAAAGCTAGGCATTTTTCATTATGTTATAAGCTATGTAGTAAAATTATACATCATTGAATTTAGAAATGAATAAGCTATTTTAACGATATAAAACTTTTGATATAATAGAAATTTTTAATTTTGTAAAATTATAGTGTAATTGATTTTTTAAATTATTTTTTTAACTAAAAATACAAATACATCACAAACAGTAAGAATAAAAAAAATGGATTTAAACAAAATCTTTATTATTTACATAAACATTATTCATTTATACAACACATAAATAAATTTAGACGTAAAATTATGACATACATTTTTTTTTTATTCAACTTTAAATGATACTATAGAAATTGGAAAAAAAAAATAAGGACTGATGCCTCTAGGGTGAAAAAAGACATATAATTTTCTACACAATGTTAGACAAGACAAAATCGATCATTAAAATTTCCCCTATATTATTATTATAAATGACAGGAAACACATTTAAATGAATAAAAAAATAAAGTTTTCCACCATTTATTTGTTTTTCTAAGCATATTATATTTATTTAAAAGTTGATCACTTTTGTCACCCCCTCCCATATTAAAAAAATCACCGGAATTTCATTTTTCACAAGAAATCACGCTTTAGTCACCAAACAGCCCGGCCTCAAATACAGTGAAGCACTCCCTTTTTTTAACATTTTGTCAAAAAGGGAGCCGCAGCGACAAAGATTCCTAGTGCATTATGTCTTTTTTCACCCTAAACTAGGAATATTTTACCAAGTACCACATTTTTACATTTATTTTTCTTTGCCACTGTATCCCAGGGTCAGCGCGTTGCACATATATAATAAAACATTTTAAAAAATTGACCAAAAGTAAAAATATAAAGAATTATAACATACAAAAAATTGTCGCCCACCGGTGATCGAAAAGTCAATGCTACGAACGTTGAGTGTTAATAAGCTTTGGGAATGAATAAAATAGGAAAAGAAATCCCAATAGTAGAGGGTCTGTTTAAGTAGTATATAATACAAAAATAATCCAAAATTTATCCTTCCCCACCCCTTATGATTTATAACAAATTTCAGGATCATCCTAATTATTAAAAGGGTCCAATCCTCTCTTTAATATGGAATAATGTTCAATCTTAGAAAAATCGTACTATATTATCATGTTTTTATTTCTTATTACTTTTAATTTTACAATTTAAATTTAAAAGTTGAAATATTTTTTATAGTTTCACATTATACTTCATTTATTTCTACCCTCGCTGGTTAATTTTAATGCATGGGGAAAAAGAAATTAGCTTAAAAGCAAAGGGAAAAGACATCTTTAGTGCATTATATAGATGTTAATTTAAACTGTTACTGTATTGTCATCTTTCAAAGTAAGTCAACAAATTTTCTATACTATTATATTGCACATAATTATCTGATATAATTGGTATTAGTACAGTACATGTTAACTTTTTCTTGAAAACTATTGAGGAAAGATAATGATTTTTATATTTATGTGTAAAACCAGCCGATTTCTTTTTTACTATTCTTAGTATTTCAAGTCAATGAATTTGATTCAAAATCTATTTGCTATGGCCTTCTGATTTATTTTTTTATTTTAAGATGACAACAAGCATGGATTTGAAACCACTTTCTCTCGTCATTAGGAATGGAAGATGCTTAACATGAACTGTGCTGATTTTAGTGGGATCACTGGAGGCAAAGACCTCCATATATCTGCTGCGATTCATAAAGCATTTATTCAGGTGAATGAAGAAGGTACAGAGGCTGCGGCTGCTACTGCTGTTGTTATGATGATGAGATGTGCCTTGCCACGTCCCTCCGCCATCCATCACAGTTGACCACCCATTCTTATTTCTCATTAGAGATATTCGAACCAACAATATTTATTTTTGGGACAAGTTACTGACCCATCTTCTTAAACTGTAGCTGCTATAAATATCTCTGACAAAATTAATAGTATTCATTTATTTTAATACTTATTGCTTTTAATTAGAAATACAATTCATAAAGGTATGTCTTGTGCTACTGTGCGATTTTAATTTCCTATCCCCTAATAAAATCTATTTTAATAGCCTACAAACTTGTAAAAATATTCTTAAATTTATTTTCAAGAAATCTCATTTTTTATTAATTAAGCCTCAGTTTATTCAAGAACTTCTGCATTTTTTATACTTATCTGATCTATGTAGCAATAAGTAAGTTACAGGCTAAATAATTAAAAAATGATGTCTGATTTAAATCTTATCTGTTTTTTTCTTTCTTCAAGCATTTGTATTATTGTGCAATTATAATACCTCACTGTATTAACTAGTGCATTTCTTTTTCAATTTACAAAAGCTAATTTTAACATTTTAACACAACTGAGAAGTAATGTTTTTTTTATATTTTGAAAATTATTTTTTTAAGATTATACATTATACATTGTTCTTTTTGTTATTATATTTTTGTTCTACTCATTTATAACAATATATCACACTGGAAGCCAAATAAAGTTTTTGGTTCTTTTATAATAAAAGCTTAACAGGAAAACTTATTTGAATGTTTTATGAGTTCTGCTGCTATGGCTGAAATTTTATTCAGTTTATTACCTTTATACTTATTTATTTATTCTCTGTGATTCTAAAGTTGTTTCTGCTTTAAGATGTGCAAATTTATTTGAAAAAAAATAATTTAAATTTAATGTATTTTTTAGCAACTCTTCATTCAAATTACCAATCATAATTTTGGGCTCAGTTATGATTTAAGTTAAATATCTTACCTGGCTAGAGTTTGCCTGCAAGAAAAAAACTAAAAAATAAATAACTATTTACTACATTATTTATTTTTTGTCAATTATAATTTTTGTAATTTATACATGTATAATTTTTTTTCTTAAAATATCAGACATAATGAATTATTATATTTACAGACTTAATAAATAATACATGCTAGAAAAATTATGGGTTTTTTTCTTTTGTTTCATTTACTTCACTGTTTTCAGTATGAAATAGATTTCTGTGTACTATTGACATAACAGCATTTACAATATTTTCTATTAAAAATCAATGAATGATTACTGTATATCACCCATATTAAGAATATTAGCTGACACAGACACAGTATCTTGTACAGGATCAATTTAATACACAGTCAAACCTCTCTAAGATCTATCTGAAATATTTTAGCAACACATACACATGGATAGGCCTACTACTGTACCACATTTATAGTTATGTGTTCAATATTTAATGAGTTATTGAATTGTGAGCGTTATTTTCGTTTTATTAGTTGAAACATTAAAATTGTACAAGCTTTGCCATTTTTAAAGTAAAGAAATTTTTGTTGAAAATTGACTTTTCTACAGCTGATCAAGTCCTACTAATTGATAATGCTATATAGTTGAAGTATATTCAGATAACTTCGTGAAAATCTAAAACATATGCTTCAGTAATAAAAAAAAAAAGTAAGGGTTTTTAACAAGTATAAAATAGATACATTTTCTCCGATCCAGCAATTGAAAAAAAAATCATCAAAAAAACTTTTTAATTAATACATGCAGAGGCGCAAGTAGACCAAACTTTCAGGGGGGGGTTAAAAAAATCCCTTGTATTAAAAAAATCACATTATTTATATATTTGTGTTCTATTTTAAACTAATTTTGGTCTAATTCTTTTTTTTTAAATCGGGGGAGGGGGGCAAATGCCCCCAATGCCCCCCCCTAGTTGCGCCTCTGAATACATGGCCATATTTTACTTTCCAATAATGTCAAATCCATATTCATTGAAAAAAAGAGATTTATCATATGATATAATGGATACCTTTTTTAACAAACATAGCGTAATTTTTAATAATGAAATATGTATAACTCAGTATCTGAAACTCTTGTGCATTAGAATTCAAAGAAATTACATGTATTAGTATGTTACTTTTGTCTGTTCATGCTTTTTTTTTTACCATAAATGATGTTATATTAAAATTAATGAATCGTGAAAGAAAAAAAAATAATCTCTTTTTGTGGTATTAAGTGAAAATGTTTAATCTTAGAAAATTAAATCGTACTACATTATCTTGTTTTTATTCCTTATTACATTTAATTTTACAATTCTAAATTAAAAGCTCAAATATGTTCATAGTATCATATTAAACATCATTTCTAAAAAAAATTCCGCTAATTTTAATGCATGGGGAAAAAAGAAATGAGCTTAAAAGACAATGGATGTGACATCTTAGTCTAATAATGTGCATTATTAATGAGGCATTATATATATGTAAATTTAGACATGTAATGGTATTTCAAGTCAATACATTTAATTCGATATATATTTGCTATGGTCTTCTGATTTCTTTTTCATAGATGACAACAAGAATGGATTTGAAACCACTTCTCTCATCATTAGGAATGGAAGATGCTTTTAAGATGAACTGTGCTGATTTTAGTGGGATCACTGGAAGCCAAGACATCTGTATATCTGCAGCTGTTCATAAAGCATTTATTCGGGTGAATGAAGAAGGCACAGAGGCTGCTGCTGCTTCTGCTCTTCTTATGTCGTTCGAATCTCTCTCGTCAGACCCTACACCATACATCACAGTTGATCACCCATTCTTATTTCTTATCAGAGATATTCGAACCAACAATATTTTATTTTTGGGAGAAGTTACTGATCCATCACTATATAATAATATCCGCTAATAAAATCTATTTTTATTAGCTTACAAGTTTGAAAAAAAACATTCTTAAAGTTAACTTTAGATGATTTATGAATTTTTGTATTTTTTTATATAACAATTTGATCATTTTAGCAAAATATGCTAAAAAAATTGAAGAGCAGTTTCTTATCTCTTATTTCTTTCTGTGAAGCATTTGTATAAATGTGAATTAAATATCTCTATAATGTGTGCATTTCTTGCTCAATTTACATTTTTGTACAGAATGTTATAATTCATAGATGTTTCTTTGTTTGTTTTTTGTGACATCTTTGTTGTAGGTGAATTCCACTAAAAATGAAACTTTTTTCAAAATAATTTTTACTGTTTAATTTTTTTTTTATTAAAATAATGTTCTATGCACAAAATTTCGACATTTTTATTTCAATATCTATGCTAATGTGTCTGTGGGGTAGCCATTTGGAAAGTGCCACTAGATTGTAAAAAAAAAACATTAATTTTGGCATACAAAGTTTTTTAAGAAATAATTGTTAATACTACTACAAATAAAACAAGGTAGTTTTATTTTTTATTTTTTTATTGTTTTACCATGAGACAGTGAGTTGGTTGAATATTTAGTTTTGAATACTGAGGTACAATTCTAGGTGCCATTGATTCCAAGTCAACCATATTGAAAAACATAACCAAGGGCCACCTTTTAGTTTCGCAGAGAACATCTACGTCATTCGGACTATCATTAGGTCTATATTGTCACATCCTTTGGATTTGTTGTGGTATAAAACAATCTCTAGTTTCTTGTATTTTGTTTCACTTTACTTTGTCAAGATGATTGCGCAATTACTGCCAACAAATTTGTAAAGAAATTCAGCAGTTGAGAAGTGTATCTGGATTGAACTAAAACATTGATTCATTGAGGGGCAAAGCATTCTTTTTATAGAAATCTTTAGGTACAAAACCTTTTTTTTTTATTATTCCTACTACCAAGAGTGAAACTTTTCTTGGTCATTAACTCTGCATGCTGCAGGTTAGTGAAATAATTGTCTGTCACTTCCATGCTGGTCTCTTGTAAGAGTAAATAGTGTAATCAAATCATTAATTTTCTGGCTAGGAACTTGCATTTTATTTACCAAGATATGGGCAGCCTCTCATGTGTTAGTTTCTGTAATCTGATCATTTTAGCAAAATATGCAAATAATTGAACAAAAGTTTATGATTTAAATCTTATCTCTTATTTTTTCTGTGAAGCATTTGTATTAATGTATTAATCTGCAATTAAATATCTCAATAATGTGTACTTTTCTTGCTCAATTTACATTGTTATACAGAATGTTATCATTCATATTTGTGTTTTTTTTTGTTGCATCTTTGCTGTCCAAAGTGCACTTACAAAAATCGGATAACATTTTAACACAAGTGAGAAGTAATTTATTTTATATTTTTAAGCAATTTTAAGATTATGTATTGCTAATATATATTTTATTCTTCTCATTTATAACATTTATAACATAGTTCACACTGAAAACCAAATTACGTTTCTTTGTGGACTTTATTTATTAAAAGTTTAACATTAGTACGCCTATACTATAGTGCCTATACTTATCTGAACGTTTCATAAGTTTTACTACCATGACTAAACCTTTATTCAGTTTATTAACTTTAAACTTATTTATTCTCTGTGATTCTAAAGTCGGTTCTTTTTTTATTACATATCTGCCATATTAAGCATATCAGCTGACACAGATTCGATTACTTGTACAAGGCAATGCCAGTAGTTTTTAATATAATTAATTGAATACCGTACACAATCAAACGAACATAATCGACTCCAAATGAGTGCTAATGATCTAAAACGCTCGGTTATAAATTATTGGGTTCTCATAACTAAAAATAGAATGAATTAACTGATACATAACAAGGACTACTATATTTTAACTATATTCGTTTAACTAACTGTGCATGCCTGTGTCTCAGTGTGATTAAATGGGATGACTTCGCTCAACGTAACATAAAAAAATTAAATAAAAATAATTCTTTGAAGTTTCAATTTAACAATGCAATCGGAAACATCGAAATGGAATAGTAAAATTGGAAATTGGTAAATAATTAATTGATCGAAAACGCGAAACATTGAATATACTAGCTTACTAAGAGTTTTGTTCTTTAATCAATGTGTGTATGTCAAATACTTTAAAGACGGCAAGTGGAAAAAAATATGTTATTACCACATAGGAAGTAATCCATCTTTAGCATCGTTTGTCTTAATTAAACATGATTGTATCCCTTGATATGTGTTGTGAGAATTTATTATCGGCACAAATGTGTTAAGCAGAGCGAATGCACGTATTCATTTACGACGTTGCGTCTAAAATTTTAGAGCCTTTGGTGAAGAATTTTCTGATATAAAAGATTTTGAGCAAACGTACATTTTCAATTTTATGTATCTCTATAGTTATAAGACGCATTTGCTGTCTGTTTGTCTGTTCCCTTATAACTCAAGATTCAGACAACCGAATAACGTGAAATTTGGTACACGCACACATAATTACATTGGGAAGGTCATGGGGCAGGTTTCGCTTTATCTCGATGGGTAGTTTAATTGTAATTAATTATTTTTATTTTAGTATTTTACTATATTAAAGTAATCTCGACGGCGCCATAAATAAAATTCCTCTGTGGCGTCATTTCCCGATGATACATTTTACATTTTTAAATTTTCATACTAATAAAGTCGAATAGAACTTGCGCGCTGGTGCTGTATTGTGCCTTTATGCTGTTAAGAATCGTTGATGTTTTTTCATGCTCCCTGATTTGTACAGTTTGAGGAAGGTAAAGGAATGAAGAAGGATTTTAGAAGAAGTGTGAAGCCATAATAATAAGTATATATATATATATATATATATATATATATATATATAGAGAGAGAGAGAGAGAGGGAGGGAGAGAGAGATAAAGAGAGAGAGAGGGGCAGGGAGGGAGAGAGGGTGGGAGAGAGATAAAGAGAGAGGGGGCAGGGAGGGAGAGAGAGAGGAAATGAGGGTTGGAGGGAGGGAGGAAGGGGAGAGATGGAGGGGAGAGAGAGGGTGGGAGAGAGATAAAGAGAGGGGGCAGGGAGGGAGAGAGGTGGGAGAGAGATAAAGAGAGAGGGGGCAGGGAGGGAGAGAGGGAAAGGAAAGAGGGGAGGGAGAAAGGGGGAGGGGGAGAGAAAGTAAGAGAGGGAGAGAGGAGGGAGAGTGAGACGGGAGAGGGGGGAGGGAGAAAGGAGGGAGGGAGGGAGGGGTAGGGAGGGAGAGAAATGGGAGGGAAGGAGAGAGGGATAGAGAGGATGGGAGAAATGGGAGTGAGAGATAGAGAGAGGGGGCAGGGAGGGAGAGAGAGGGGGGAGGAAGGGGGAGAGAGGGGAGACAGGGGGTGAGAGAAGGAGGGAGGGAGAGAGGGAGATGGGAGATTTAGGGAGGGAGGGAGAGGGAGGAAGGGGAGGGAGGGAAGAGAAAGGGAGAGAGGGGGTAGGGAGGGAGAGAGAGGGGGAGGGAGAGAGGAGAAGGAGAGAGGGGTAGTAGGGAGAAAACAAAAGTTAAACAGAAAACCTTATTTTAAACCCGGGCAAAGCCGGGTACTTGCAACTAAAGATTTATAAAGCTATCGTATTAAAAGATTATGTAAGATGTTTTTCACTGTTAGTAATGGATTTGCTACTGTCATTAATTTGCTCACCTTATTTATTTTATTTTTTAAAGCTAACATGAACACATGTTTTGCCACCTTTGTAAGGATTTTTCGGAAGTGTGAAATCGTAATGTCATTAAAAAGATTCATCCTTTGCACAACTACATCATACTTTTTTAAGATATTTGTCACATTATTATACACACTTCATTTATTTTCTTTCTAGTGAGGAAATTCTCTTTTTTTTTATTCACGTCAAAAAATAAAAACAAATAAAGGCACCAGTAACTCAAGCTTGACAGACATGCTGAAGGGTTTTATCAAGTTGGTTTTTTTTTATTACTATTATATTGTTATTATAACTAAAGCACTAAAGTTACTATACAATAGAGCCGGTTTTGACTCAAAGATTTTTTTCTTCTACTCACATCATTGATAGCTTTTAAACACACCAGACTTGCTATTCGTTAATTTGTGACATCAACACTTGACTTTAGCGCTCAAATGAAGAAAACGGTTGTTAGGCCTACTTGTCACAAACTAATTTGATGTGGGTATTTTGTAAGGGTACACAATCCGGTAGGCTCCACCTACCACAGTATCTATGGCGTCATTCCGCCATCTCGCGCTGTAGTTTATTCTGAGTTCTAGTGTATACGTCATTTTGGTAGAAATTTTACGCAGTACCAGTACACCACATTATATGACCCCGGACAGTTTAACCCCGCCACTTCGACCCACGACACTTCGACCCCAATTAAAACACATATTTAAAAAAATTAAACATATATTTAAACAATCATGCACATATTTAAACAAAGTTAAAACTAATATTTTAAACAATTTTATACGTAATTTGAACAAAGTTAATAAACATACATAGAAATAATGATTTAAAAACTTTTAAAATAGGTTGACAGGGATCGAATAGTTCGGGGTCGAACTGTCCTGGGGTCGAAGTGGCGGTGGCCAAATATAATTTTTTTTGTCAAATTTTTTAGCAGCATTTTGTTTTTGTGTTTCCTTTGACTTCAAAACAGCACAGAAAAAAATTCATTATTTATACTTTATTTAGTACTGCCTAATCAACACTGAAATTTTAAATTATTTTGAATGAATTTCAAATGTGAGTATGTATATATAAAGAACACAGAAAATGCTAGAAGGTTCTGTAAAGTTTTTTAAAAAATCTATACAATTCTAGAAGGTTCTGAAAAGTTCTATGAAATCTCTAGAAGGTTCCAGAGGCTTCTAGCAAAATGTGGCAACATTGAGAAGGTTCCGGGAAATTCTAGAAAACTCTAGAAGTTTTGATTTTCATAAAAATAGCCAGCTTCACCAGTGCATTTTATTTTAGTTATAAAAGTCAAGTGTTATAAGATTAAGTGTTACGGCTATATAAATATCATTCATTCAGTTATGACTACTAGGTCAAAAACTGTTGTTCATTTAATTGGTGAAACATCTGAAGATTTTTATGAACGAGTTCTTCCAACAGCCACACATATTTTCAGTGTATACTTTCATTTAATCAAAATTAATAAAGTGTCCAAGAAAGATGCTATTTCTGATGACATGCAAAGATTGTTTAGCATCTGGCATAAAGCGCGTATCCCTACGGCTGAAAAATGGGCTATCATTAAAAAAGTTGGAAGTACTTATTGACAAGTACCGAGAGGTTGAGAAGAATGCTAAAAGAGGAGGAGAGGTACAACGTGCAATAGAAGCTGACTTTGTTAGTTACACATCATCCATCTTTGACATCGCACACATCGATGCTCACACTATGATCGGAATTGAAGAAGACAGGCTTTTCTTGGATGACCAGCGAACTGAACGCAAAATGGTAATGGGAACTGAAGACATAACATTGGCAAGGAACAGCGAGCTCAAAACGGAAGAATAGGCTGCTTGAAAGACTTGCACAGGAAAAGGGAAAGGGAAAGGATGTTGCTGTAATCCATAACCATGTTGACCTCTCAGTACCAAGCAGCAGTGATTGTTCAGAGAAGGAAGACGGCAACTAATTATTTCCAGTGCCGAAGAAATCGACATCAATTCTGCTTAAACGACGTCGATTGAAAGCTATGGATGTTGTTTCGCTCTTAATCACACTGCAATATGTGATAGGCAGGCAGTTCACATCCTTGCTGTTACGAGAGTTGGTGATGCAGAAGCAAAGGTACTGCTTTTGTCAAGGAGTAGCGTGCAAAGAGCCAGAAAAAAAACGATCCAAATAAGCAGCTGATATCAAAGAAAACTTCCAACTTGATGGTCCACTTGTAGTCCATTTTTATGGGAAGTAACTTCCTGTATAAGATGGTAATCAAAAGAAGGAAGACCGTGTCATTATCCTCGTCTCTGGATTAGGTGTAGAGAAGCTTTTGTGTGTGCCAAAAGTTAAACAAGGAACATGTAAGCTTGTTTCAGAGGCGGTTGCAAATATTTTAAAGGATTGGCGATTGACAGAAAAGATCTCTGCCATGTCGTTCGACACAACTTGGGCAAATATAGGCCACATCAATGGAACATGTGCTATTCTTGAAAAGAAAATGAGTAAGAAGCTGCTTTGGTTACCGTGTAGACATCATATACTTGAGTTGATATGTGCAAAAGTCTTCAAAAAGAAATTGGGGGGGGGGGGTAGTACTACTGGACCGAATGTGCTGCTATTCAAACGCTTTAAAACGTTTAGTCCAAAAATAAGTCAGGCAGAATTAAAAGAAGTAATTACATTTTGTTCAAATATCTTCCAAATTAAAGACAATTCAAGATATTTGCCACGCGAAAAATACAAAGTACTTCTGACTCTGAATCTTATCTTCCTGGGAGGAATCTCCACCCCTTGGGGTGCGATTTTGTGTTCAGAGAGCTTATCACCATGCAAGGTCTAAAATAATCTACATCATGAAGATTTATCTCTTCCGTCTTCAATTCATGACTAAGCATGAAGACAGATCAATTGCAGAATTTGGTATCTTGGTTTACATTAGAGCTTGGAGTATGTGTCCCATTCCAGCAGACGCACCTCTGAATGATCTGGATTTCATCAAGCTTCTTATTGATTATAAGAATTTTTCTCCCTCCATTTCTCAGACTGCATTGAAAAGGTTTGGTTGACATCTCTGGTACCTTAGTGCAGAACTCATTCCACTGGTTCTATTTTCTCAACGTGTCTCAGTGGATGAGAGAAACATCCTTGCTGCTTGCTTGAGGCAATTCATGAAGAAATCTTCTGATGATCAGAAAAAAGAAAGGTGCATCCACAGCACAAATGATCGTTCAGCACTTCATAATGTGACATTTAAGGATTTTGTGACCTCGTCATCAATGCTCTTCTGCTTCCCACAAATTTTCTCATGACATCAAATCATAATGAAATAGTAAGAATATTGCATTGTCATCGGGTTCTGAGTTTTATTGAAAGTATCAGAGCTATAGCTTATCGGAAAGTGGTCTAAAATTGGATTGCCACATTCCTGGACAGACAAACAAACAAACAGACAAGAAGTGAAGAAAAACGTTTTAAATAAACAAAAACTGGCTCAACAGTCTGTAATTTTAATTTCATACAGAAGAGTTCACTGGTATTGTTGAGATTATTGCTCGATACCTGGACATGCAGGTCAGGGATAAAGCAAGAAGAGAGCAGCAAAAATTAATGCCTTAAAGAGTTAAACATTGAACATCACTAACAATATAACAATTTTCCTTCTTAGTCATTACCTTCCCACACAGAATATTTAGTTTTTTTGTTTTTCTTCTGGTTATAAAGCAATAAAACTGTCCTCTGCTACATTTCTTCTTGACATTTATTGAACTCCCTGATAGCCTTATCAGATTATATATCAATGTCAGGTGTATAGATTCTGTGTTTTAACAAAAATGTAATTCAAAAGACTCACATTTTTTCTTATTTTTCAATAAACCAGATAGCACCATGTCTCATGAACTAATTTCTGCTGCTAACAACAAGTTTGGATTAGATTTGTTTAAATTATTCCATGATGGAAGAAAGGGAGAGAATCTATTTTTATCACCATTCAGCATTTCTGTGGCACTGGCCATGACTCAAGTAGGAGCTAAAGAAAAAACTGCCTTGGACATGGCTAAAACTCTGAGATGGGAAACTGAAGATGAAATTAAAATTCATGAGCAGTTTCAGGACTACATCAAACTAATTCAGTCTCCTACTGATGCCTATGAGCTGTCTACTGCCAACAGAATATATTTACAACAGAGTTATATCTTTCTAGAGGAATTCAAGAATAAAGTGGTCAACTGGTATTTGGCAGGTAAGTTTAAATCTGTGTAATGCAGTTTGTATTTCTGTCTGGTGTAATCTAAAAGTTACTGAAATATGTATAATTGGTCAAGTACTATTAAAATTATACTTCAAAATTTTGTATCTATTCAGTATATTATTGTCATATCTTTTTCTGCATGCTTGAGTTATTTAAGAAAAATTGACATTTATATTTCTTAATCATTGTACTAAGCCTTTATTTCTTAATCATTGTACTAAGCCTTTTTTTCTTAATCATTGTACAGAGCCTGTCAATGCTGACTTTGTAAATAATGCTGAAAAAGAAAGAGTGCAGATAAATAACTGGGTAGCTGAAGAAACAAAAAACAGAATTCGTGACCTCATAGCCCCTGGAGTGCTGGATGGACTGACAAGAATGGTACTAGTCAATGCCATCTATTTTAAAGGTATTTCACTTTTTTAAGTCATATGGTATCGTGAATATATATTATTCTATTAAACAGGCAGATTAATGTTGTTTGAGGCCCCAGGGCAAAAGAAAGTTTTGGGGCCCCTAACAAAAGTAGAAACATTGAAAATAGATATACAAGTTTAAAATTAGTAGCTTGCGGGACACTTCCAAAGTTTGGGCCGTTAAGTGATATGAAATTATACTTAGTGATAGCTTCAAGGCCTTTACTAAAATATTTTAACTCTTGCTTTTATGTCAGGTCAGTGGGACAAAAAATTTAAAGAGAGTGACACTAAACCACTACCATTCAAAGTTTCTCCTGGGCAGACCAAGGATGTTCCGATGATGACCATCACTCATGAGTATTCCTATACTGAGGATGTAGACCTAAAGTTTACAGCTATTGAGATTCCTTATAAAGGAAAGCATTTAGGGATGGTTATTCTCCTTCCAGATGAAGACTTTGGTTTAGAGGTATATTATTGTACAACTTTGAATTTTGTTTTAGTGAGGGTTTTTTTCTAGATGATTATTTGAATACTAATTTTATGAAGAAAAAATGTTTCAATGATTTATTGTTTTAGTGGCTACTCTAAAACTTTCCACCTCTTTAACAATTATTAAAGTGTTTGTATAACAAGGACTGTCATTTTCTTAAGTGTGCAGCTGAATTTTTAAATGAGTTGTATTGTGCTACAAGTTGAAAAAGGTTGTGAGGCTCTGTTCTACTGGCACATGATTATTTTATTTAGTGCATGATGAAAATTTGGGCTTAACCATAATCTTCTTTTTGTTATCATACTTTTTCAGAATGTAATCAATAATCTTTCTTGGGATAAACTGAAGATAATCCTTGAAAATCTGTCATTTCCAGGAGGAAAAGTAAAACTTACCTTGCCAAAGTTTGAGGTAAACTTTAAAAAAAATTTTTTTTTAAATATAATTGGTTATCATTTAGAAATATACCTAAAATATGTGCTTCTCATTTCTTTTCTGATTTTTCAGTTTATATATTAACTCTCAACTGTTGTTCATTTTCGGCCATTCTTTTAAGCTGATTGCAGGGTATTTTGTAAAACTAGGCATTTTTCATTATGTTATAAGCTACCTAGTAAAATTATACATCATTGAATTTAGAAATAAATAAGCTATTTATCCAAATAAAACTTTTGATACAATGGAAATTTTAAATTTTGTAAAATTATAGTGTAAATGGTTTTTTTTATTATTTTTTTTAACTAAAAATACAAATACATCACAAACAGTAAGAATTAAAAAAAAAGGTACATGTATGAAGAATTTAAACAAAATCTTTATTATTTACATAAACATTATTCATTTGTACAACACATAAATAAATTTGGACGTAAAATTATGATAATTTTTTTTTTATTCAACTTTAAATGATACTATAGAAATTGGAAAAAAAATAAGGACTGATGCCTCTAGAGTGAAAAAAGACATATAATTTTCACACAATGTTAGACAAGACAAAATTGATCATTAAAATTTCTATATTATTATTATTATAAGTGACAGGAAACACATTTAAATGAATAAAAAAAATAAAGTTTTCCACCATTTATTTGTTTTTCTAAGCATATTATATTTATTTAAAAGTTGATCACTTTTGTCACCCCTCCCATATTAAAAAAATCACCAAATTTCATTTTTCCCAAGAAATCATGCTTAGTCACCAAACAGCCCGGCCCCAAATACGCGCGAAGCACTCCCTTTTTGACATTTTGTCAAAAAAAGGAGCCGCAGCGACAAAGATTCCTAGTGCATGATGGCTTTTTTCAACCCAAACTTGGAATATTTTACCAAGTACCACATTTTTACAAAAATAAAAAAATCTATTTTTCTTTGCCACTCTATCCCAGGGTCGGCGTTGCACATATATAATAAAACATTAAAAAAAATTGACCAAAAGTAAAAATATAAAGAATTATAACATACAAAAAATTGTCGCCCACCGGTGGTCGAAAAGTCAATGCTACGAACGTTGAGCGTTAATAAGCTTTGGGAATGAATAAAATAGGAAAAAGAAATCCCTAATAGTAGGGGGTGTGTTTAAGTAGTATATAATACAAAAATAATCCAAAATTTATCCTTCCCCACCCCTTATAATTTACAACAAATTTCAGGATCATCCTAATTATAAAAAGGGTCCAATCCTCTCTCTTTAATATGGAATAATGTTCAATCTTAGAAAATGTTTTAATTCTTATTACTTTTAATTTTACAACTCTAAATTTAAAAGATCAAATATTTGTATAGTTTCACATTATACTTCATTTATTTCTACCCATTTTCGGTTAATTTTAATGCATGGGGAAAAAAGAAAATAGCTTAAAAGCAAAGGGAAGTGACATCTTTAGTGCATTATATAGATGTAAATTTAAACTGTTACTGTATTGTCATCTTTCAAAGTAAGTCAACAAATTTGCCATCCAATTATATTGCACATAATTTTCTGATAAAATTGGTGTTAGTACAGTACATATTTACATTTTCATGAAAACTATTGAGGAAAGATAATGATTTTTGTATTTATGTGTAAAACCAGCCGATTTCTTTACTATTCTTAGTATTTCAAGTCAATGAATTTGATTCAAAATCTTTTTGCTATGGTCTTCTGATTTATTTTTATTTTAAGATGACAACAAGCATGGATTTGAAACCACTTCTCTCGTCATTAGGAATGGAAGATGCTTTTAACATGAACTGTGCTGATTTTAGTGGGATCACTGGAGGCAAAGACCTCCATATATCTGCAGCTGTTCATAAAGCATTTATTCAGGTGAATGAAGAAGGTACAGAGGCTGCGGCTGCTACTGCTGTTGTTATGATGATGAGATGTGCCTTGCCACGCCCACCTCCATCCATCACAGTTGACCATCCATTCTTATTTCTCATTAGAGATATTCGAACCAACAATATTTTATTTTTGGGACAAGTTACTGACCCATCTTCTTAAACTGTAGCTGCTATAAATATCTCTGACAAAATTAATAGTATTCATTTATTTTAATGCGTATTGCTTTTAATTAGAAATACAATTCATAAAGGTATGTCTTGTGCTGCTGTGCAATTTTAATTTTATCCCCTAATAAAATCTATTTTTTAATAGCCTACAAAATTGTAAAAATATTCTTAAATTTATTTTCAAGAAATCTCAATTTTTATTAATTAAGCCCAGTTTATTCAAGAACTTCTGCATTTTTTATACTTATCTGATCTATGTAGCAATTAGTAAGTTACAGGCTAAATAATTAAAAAAATGATGTCTGATTTAAATCTTCTCTGTTATTTCTTTCTGTGAAGCATTTGTATTACTGTGCATTTAAATACCTCACTATATTAATTAGTGCATTTCTTGCTCAATTTACAAAAGCTAATTAATATGAAAACATTTTAACACAACTGAGAAGTAATGTTTTTTTTTTTATATTTTGAAAATTATTTTTTTAAGATTATACATTGTTCTTTTTGTTAATATATTTTTGTTCTGCTCATTTATAACACATATCACACTGGAAGCCAAATAAAGTTTTTTGGGTCCTTTTATAATAAAAGCTTAACATGAATATACTTTCATAAGTTCTGCTGCTATGGCTGAAATTTTATTCATACTTATTTATTTATTCTCTGTGATTCTCAAGTTGGTTCTGCTTTAAGATGTGCAAATTAATTTTTTTTAAAATAATTTAAATTTAATGTATTCTAGCAACTCTTCATTCAGATTACCAATCATAATTTTGGCCTCAGTTATGATTAATGTTAAATGTCTTACCTGGCTAGAGTTTGCCTGCAAGAAAAAAACTAAAAATAAATAACTGTTTAATACATTATATATTTTTTGTCTATTATAATTTTTGTAATTTATATATGCATGTATATTTTTTTTCTTAAATTATAGACATAATGAATTATTATATTTACAGACTTATTAAATAATACATGCTAGAAAAAGTATGTGTTTTTTTTTTGTTTCATTTACTTCTCTGTATTTTAGTATGAAATAGGATTTCTATGTATACTATTGACACATCAGCATTTTTTTATTATGTGTGTACTATTGACACAACAGTATTTTTTTATCTTTAGTACTTAAAAAAAAGTCTTTTTTTTATCATTTACAATATTTTCTAGTGTAAATCAATGTATAATTATTATATATCAACCATATTAAGAATATTAGCTGACACAGATACAGTACAATGCCATTAGTAATTAATTTTATACACAGTCAAACCTCTCTGTCTCTTTACAAGCGTAACAAACTGCAGTATTCGTAACAAACTGCAGTATTCGTGATCCAAAGCACTCATCAAAGATTATTGGTTCCAAAAGCAAAAAAGTCTAACACAAAAAGAGGAATACCATCTTACATGGCCGATGCAACAGACTTATTGGCACACATACCTGTGCATGTAGACCAGAGGTGTGCGGATCTTGAAATTTAGCGTCCGCCCGCGGATTTCTATCAATGATCCGCGTCCGCAGAATCTTACAACATTGGTCCGCAGTCAGTCCGCGCGTCCGCATTGCTGAAATTTAGTTGTTTAAATGACTTGAAATTTTTTTTTATGGTAACGCTAAAGAAGATCCGCGTCAGTCCGCGAGTCCGCAACTTAACCATACGAAGCGTCCGCTGTCAGTCCGCGGATTCGGAAAAGTCTGCGGATCTGCGTCCGCAAGCGGACGCGTCCGCTGTCCACTCATCTCTGATGTAGACACGCCGAACAAGAAAACCCACTCAGATTTTTGCAAAACTATATTATTTCATATAATATACACACACATTTGATGCATGTCGACGATAATGTATTTTGCCCTGTTAGTTTTTCTGCAAGGATCGTGAATAAATTATAATAATAATAATGACGTGACAGCTGTTTTTTGCTAATTGCGGAATCTAGATGACATCTGAAATTTTTAATTTATAAAAATCATTTAGCATGTTTATTAATATCCAGCTAATCGTCAAAGGATAAGTCAGTATGATAAATCTGTGGAAAACTTCACACCTGTAAATGCTGAAGATGACTACAGGATAAATGGCTTCAACAGAATTGTGGACAGTGCAATTCAATCCTTGCAGTCGAGATTTCAACAGCTGAAATCAAATAACAATCTATTTGTGTTTCTTGTCAGCTTCAAAAGCCTCAGTGTGATGACGTACGAAAGTTTACAGCGAGCCTCGAGCAGGTATTGACGTCATCAACAGACCAGTCAACGGATATATGTGGGCGAGAATTAGCAGATGAAATGGAAACTTTAAGGCTTTTTTTTTAGAGCATTTTCGAAAAAAAATGCTCTATTGTCCCCGTTTTGTCTGTCTGTCTGTTATCACCCTAGATCTCAATAACCATAAGTCCTAGACCCATGATGTATATATCATTTTGTAGGTCTTGGCCTGCCAAGAAATAGCTTTTTTCCATTTCGCGATCTGACCTCTCAGGGCCGTAAAAGGAGCCTTAGTACAGTTTTTTACTATATAAGCTATATTAATAAAGGAACGCTATATCTCAGCAACTATAAGTCCTAGACCCATGATGTATATATCATTTTGTAGGTCTTGGCCTACCGAGAAATGAATTTTTTTTCCATTTCGCGATCTGACCTCATAGGGCCGTAAAAGGGGCCTTATAACTGTCTGTCTGTCATCACCCTAGATCTCAATAACCATAAGTCCTAGACCCATGATGTATATATCATTTTGTAGGTCTTGGCCTGCCAAGAAATGACTTTTTTTTCCATTTCGCGATCTGACCTCTCAGGGCCGTAAAAGGGGCCTTATAAAGGGCTGTTTTTTTACTATATAAGCTATATTAATAATGGACCGCCCTATATCTCAGCAACCATAAGTCCTAGACCCATGATGTATATATCATTGTGTAGGTCTTGGCCTGCCAAGTGTACATCAAAAGTCCATTTCGCGATTTGACCCCTCAGGGCCAAAATATAAGAGATTGTTATGTACCGTTTTGCTTATATTTTAAATATAAATAATAAAAGCTAATCAAAGGGGCGTAATCATTATTTATTTTTGTAACAGTTATTCAACATGACTTACTTGTCCTTTTAATATCTTTTTTCAGATATGCATTACACAATTGAATTTATAAACATTTCCAAAATTTACAAATATTTACTGAAAGATAACAAACGT
The DNA here is from genome assembly GCA_021962125.1 of Bulinus truncatus. Taxonomy (NCBI): domain Eukaryota; kingdom Metazoa; phylum Mollusca; class Gastropoda; family Planorbidae; genus Bulinus; species Bulinus truncatus. The sequence goes on along the minus strand of JAGDYQ010000146.1, from coordinate 1,159,784 downwards.
ACTAAAAATGCGCTAACACGTCCTGTGTCCAGAATGGAACAGGCTTAATTGCTTGTTATTTATTAAATTATTATATATGTAACACATTTAATACGGTCATTGAATAACTAAACATGTATGCAGGACTGAACTAAAACACACACACACACACATGTGTGTGTATATATATATATATATATATATATATATATATATATATATATATATATTAGTGTGTGTGTGAGCTCATTCTTGAACATAATTAGAACATTGTGCATTATAATGTTAGGTAATTATTATTTTGTACTCACGTTGATACAACTCAAATGACAACAAACAGAGAAGTATGCCCTGTTAAATTATTCATACAAAAATATCTCGAAATGTTCAGAACGCAACAGAAAAAAACATTGTTTGACAAACAGTTTGTATTGGATTTGATCGAAGTTTCTAATGCGCCGAAACTCGACCGGATTATCCTAACATTCCGTGAGGGAAACATGGGGTGTGTTGTGTTGAACTTGTATATTGTGTAATGATTCTTGTCTCTAATGAGATCCGACTCCAGCCAATATTGGGGTCCCTGAAAATCTCTTGCTACTTCTATACCCCATCCCTCGCAACTGAGAAGAAACTCGGATTCACAGACACTCGGTCACACGTTGCCAAGTCATCTCTCTCTCTCTCTCTCTCTCTCTTTCTCTCGCTCTTTCTCTCTTTATATCTCTCTTTCTCTCTCTCTCTATCTCTCTTCATCTCTCTTTCTCTCGCTCTTTCTCTCTCACCCTCCCTTATCCTCTAAGTATCTAACGTTATCTAGACATGATGCACAGTACACAAACACCTCTGCATCTCTATGGACCCACATCAAGTGCTCATTTCAAACCCCCACTGTTGACATAAATAATGGACAGCCCCTAAAAAGAAAATATCGGTATCGGTATCGGTAAAAATGCTGGGGGAAAATATCGGTATCGGACTATCGGTAAAAAGGCATATCGGTCGCTCCCTATTATTTTCCAAAGCAAGATTCTCTACAGTACAACGATTTGTCAACATTAACAGAATTGTGACTGAAAGCAAATAGAAAAGCTAATGGCTATGTTATTCACTAAATCATTGTAAATCATAAGAAATATTTAGTTGGCATCTCTCTCTCAATACCCATGTTGGAGAAATATTACACACAAACCTATTCAAGTTTTTTAGGACCTCAGAGAATGATCTGTTTCAAATGTTCCTACAATGAAAGTTAACTCACAACTAACACTCTCCACAGCTTAATTTCTCTCATCCAGAATGAAACATTGTCACAGGTTGTGACTAATCTGTCGAAACTATCCCCTTACTCCAACCCTTAACCTAATAATAGTAATAACGTTAATATGTAGATTAAACTATACATAACAGTCTACGTTCCCGCTCCTCTGTTCCCCCCCCCCCGTTTCCACCCCACCCCCGTAATTGCGTCACAAGACCAGGTGTTCGGCCGAATCTCCGTCGACGAACCAAAGTAGCTGTTAACAGTAACATGTTATATTCCGCGGGGAAATCTCTGACCACCTGACTGCTGTACGTACTCCGGTCGGCGTCTTCAAAGGGGCCCGCTGGATGTCCAGTTACTATTGTCGTTGTCTGCATGGCGTACTACTTCTCCCCCCCCCCTAGGCTCCACCCCCTAATTTGAAAGTTTGAATGAAGCAGCTATCATATTTGATTGGTTAATGGTCACGTGTGAAAGGTGAGGTGGGAAATGAAATAGGGAGATTCGTGGTCAGTCGGCCGGTGAGCGGCGTCTTGTCGAGTCGATTAGTGAATAATCTCTGAGTGAGAGAAAGAGAGACATAGAGAGAGAGAGAAATAGAGAGAGAGAGAGAGAGAGAGAGTGAACACGTCCCTCAATTGATTCAGAATTTTATATTGGATTACCTCGTTGCTGTATCTTTCTGGATTATCTTTGATTTATTTGAAAGGCCACCAGATCCCTGATACGGACTGGTACCTCTGTGTATAATAAATATTTGATTGTTGTCACACGACACTTGTTGAGTTGGTCATCGTCACCTGTGTTACCTTTAACTGTTGTGGAGACTGAGTGTGTGGCAGGAATACAAATAAAATACGAGTCAACTTTTGAGTCAGCCCTCATACACTTAGACACAAGCCAAGGATACCCTTCTCGGGAACCTCAACATCGGGGGCCCGTATCGGGATCCCTAACAAACATTACCAATCTACGTTACAATGACACTACATGAAAGCCCATCCGTAGCTAGCTATTGAGGCGCCATGTGCGAGTTTTTTGCCCCCCCCCCCCCACCGTTCTGAAAAGTGTGCAACCTATTAAAATACTTTACATTTTCACTACATATTTCAGGTTTAATTAGGGTGTAAAATAACGATTCCTTCCTCTATTAACTGTTTATATAATGTCTTCATACATCTCTCTCTTCTCTAAAAATAGATCTGGAACAACCATCTATTTTCATTGTCTGTAGCCCTTGCCGTGATTCTATTTCATCATTCTTTGAATGACTACTTATAAACTTCCTAGCATCATTGCTCTAGTGTTGTTGGGTATGTTTGCACTTTGCAGTAACTTGCTGACAGGCAATCGTTAATAATAATCTTGACCAATATTTGAGCATAAGTCTATACATAAATGAGAACTTATTAAAAGTAGCGAATTGGCCGCTTCAGGTTTACTAAAAAAATAACATCCCGCATACTGTGGCATATCTTGAAGTAGACCATACACTGCAGTTACTCTTGATGTCCATATCTAGTGTTTTTCGTGACTTTTCAATGTTTCATGTACAACTGATATTTTTTTTTTCATCGTAATGGACAAGCTGCAAAATCGCAGATCACAGATGTACATTTATAACTATTGAATAAACACAATAGGTTCTTAAATTTGATTGAAGGGCTGGACCAAGAGCAGATCACTGGGGTGTTTATAATACTTTATCTGAGCTAACATAAATGTAAATGTTATCAATGTAAATGAAAAAAGGGAAGTGCACTGCGGGTCAAAATATATGGGTCATGGGCCAATACATGACAATAACGAGCGGAGAAGTAGAATCAATTCAGAGCTGTACAATCTGTACGAAGAACCAAATATAACAGCTGAAATATAAATGAACAGAGTGAGGTGGGTAGGGCACATAGAAAGAATGGAAAACAACAGAAGTCCAAAAGCAATATATAAGGCAACACCCAATGAGAAAATGCCTAAAGGTAGACCAAGAAGCAGATGGTTGGAGGAAGTGGAGAAAGACCTTAAAGCCATAGGAGTGAGAAAGTGGAGAAAGAAGACCATGGATCGGGAAAAGTGGAGAAGGGTAGTATGGTAGGCCAGGGCCCTAAATGGGCTGTAGAGCCAAAGGAAGAAGAATAAATATACAATTAGAACGAGCATCTTTATATAGAGTATGATATATATACAGGACAAAATACACAGCTATCTCCTTTTACCCCCCCCCCGGTGTCGGTGGCTGATGGAAGGCCGACACCGGAGTCGGTGTCGGCAAAAATATTGGTCGACACCCCACCCCTGATCAAAACGAACGATAAACTAATTTGCAAAACGGTGTTGTAGTCAAACAGCTTGCAGACATATCAAAACACTTTACCCGTTAAAGGAGAATAGAGAAGCCAGGTGAAAATTTCACCATTTCTTAACGTTCTAGCAAAATATTTTTTTTTGCGTGCGTATCTGATATTGTCACCAAATTGTCTACCCTTTAATAAAAAATCTGACTCCAAATTTTGTGAAAGAAGATGTTAAGCATAATAGCTTTTAGATGTGCATTTATCTCCCAATCAGCTGGATGACTTGAATAACTGTATTCTTTGTCATGCAGCTCATGCTTCAAACCGGCATTCTGAGTCTGGAGGCAAATCAAACACAGCAACTTTAGAATGACCCATAACAGAATTTGCAGATACATTTTCCTTTGTAACACTTGTTTCGATTGTTTCTTTATTTTCAGCACACTCCGATAACATTATTTCTGGTATTGCGGGATTGTTGGTGTACATTGTGGCCGAAGAAGTAAATGAAATGTCATTATCACTAGTATTACTAGTTTTACCAGTATTGCAATCAGTGTCTCTGCTCATAAATATCAGCAACTAACCCAGATTTTTTTTCAATGCTTTTTCTTTCTCCTCCTTTCTCTTCCGCTGCTCAAATTCACTCTCGTGTTTCCTCTGGTATCCATCAGACATGGTTATTTAAAAGTACTTTCATTAATTTTAAAAATTTTGCAAGAAAAAAGAAACACACGATTAACGCATGCGCATGATATAACACCGGAATTACTACGTCATTACTGCATAGAGTCCGCATAGAGTAATTAACAACGCGGAAAGTTTTTTTAGATTTCAAATCGCAAAGAAGTGTGATGGCATTCTTTAAAAATATTAAAAATGAAGTCGGGAGGGCCTACGACTCTGAAAGTTCCTAGGGCCTACGATGACCCTTAAAACGGCCCTGCTTACAATAATTGTACGTCGCTAGAATCAGATTATATAGAAGGTATACTTGAAGGGGGCCCCATTTATAATAAGGGGCTATGACTGTTTCCTCTTTTGCCTATCCGTAAGAACGGCTCTGCACACATACAGACACACATATACGAGGGAGGAGGGGGAGGCAGTCTCACTTGTTGGGATCCAAATCGTTAATCTACGATTTGTGATAGTGCACTACTAGAGTGTTTTGATGTGTGTGTGTTTATCTTCCTAACTTTATTTCAATTTCCTTTAGGGTTTGTCCAATAATTACGCCAACAACTTAGGGGGGGGGGGGTAGAGAGGGATATGAAAATGTTTGATTCTATTCCCGACGAATACCTTCTCCAAATGTTTGATAATTCAGTAGAGAATAGCGTCAGTGAAGATTCGCCACATGAACTCTGGGACGACCAAGTTATGGATAGGAGTGAGGAACTTCAAAAATGCGAATTTTGCAAAAATGTCCTGTTTGCTGCTTTTCTGTTCTACATAAATACAGTTTATATGGGCAAATATACAAGCATCTCTTTAGTGCATATCAACTTTTATTGACTGTCTTCTACCCAATCAGCTTGTGAGAGATCTTTCTCTGAAATACATTAAGAATCGCTTGCGAAGCTCATTGTCTTCTACACACCTTAAAGCTTTTATGCTCATGTCAACAGAAACCGATGTTTTAAGTGAACTGAATAATGACACAATTATAGATCATGTAGCTGAAATGGCACCCAGCTTAAAAAAGTTGCTTATACTATAAACACCATCACAGTGTGTCCGAATAAATTAATTTATAACTTGAATTGACGCATTCATGATATTTTATATACAATTATAAAATATATATTCCATTTATCGTATTTTTTGTTATTGAATATTGTAATTTGTAAAGAAACCCATGACTTTGGAGGCCTCGGCCCTCAGGTTTGGATGGAAAAAATGCACAAGGAAAATAAAATTCATGAAGAAGGGCTGCTTTTTGTTTTTTTCCCCGGCTGCTTTAACTCCCCAGTCCACCCTTGATAGGGTAACTGTCGTGTCTCTGCAGGAGGCTAAAATTAATTCTTCAATTATTATAGGGTCATCATTTAAATTACACTGGTAAACAGTGAATTCATTGCCAGGGATATTTGAATCATTTTATACAAAGTCAACGATGCTGATTTAGAATATGTAAGTGCTTTTGCTAGATTGGCTCTATTTTACGAGATAATTAAAATTAATTAAATAATGTATGCACCGTATTTGGAATTTGTCAAGAATTGCATGAAGTATAATAGTATACTAACAAATAGTAGTGAAAATGTTAATAGTCACTCATAAATTTGTTCAAAAATATGTGTAATAATGTTATAGAAGAAAACATTTTCATATGAAAAACTAATTATGTTTAATTAATTAATTAATTAATATGTTAATTGTCTATGGTAATGCATTAGCAAATCGCTGTTTGCTCGACTTCCTTTTGTATGTGTCGTTGGTGCTATTGCGTTGGAGGCTCCAACAGTAGTCAGCCATCATATGTATGTCCCATCTTCCTTGATATCTCTCCTCCATCACCCTCATATCCTGATGGAACCTCTCGCCTTGTTCCTCACTGAAGTCCCCAAGGTTACCTTGAAATTTGTCTAAATGCCTGTGCAGGTAATGTGCCTTGATGCTCATATTTGTTCCAATGTTTCTGAAGTTAGCGAGCATATCTTGCACTAGTTCTTCGTAATTCTCTGTTCTGTTATTACCTAAGAAGTTCCTGACAACTGAAACAAAATTGTTCCATGAAGAAGCTTCAATGTAATCCATGAAATTAGTAAAATTTCGATCATTGATGAGTTTTCGAATCTGAGGACCGTCAAAAATCCCAGGTTTCAGCTTCTCCATGCTCAGTCCGGGGAATGATCTGCAAATATACCTGAAGCAATTGCCAGATTTGTCCAAATCCTTAACAAATTGTTTCATTAAACCTCATTTGATATGAAGCGGTGGGAGAATTATCTTATTTTCTTTACCTACATTCATGGTTTCCCTTACAGGCCATGTCACTCTTGTCCAAAGATCTTGCCTTGCCCTGCTATCCCAAAGGCACATGGAGCATGGGTATTTTGTGTATCCTGACTGCTGTCCAAGCAAGAAGTTTACTATTTTTAGATCAACAAAAATTGACCACTGATGCTCATAATAACGGACTTTCTGCAATACTGTTGATATTCTCATACTCTTCTTTAAGTGTTGTTGAGTGAGCAATGGGAAGAGATGCATAACGGTTACCATTGTGTAACAGAACACATTTCAAGCTTCTGATGGAACTGTCCCATTTGGAGGGATGTCATTACAGTAAACAAGATCTTCCTCTTGGCTGAAATATGAAAGAAGAAACTCTTCTCTTTTCCGATAAAATGTTATTTTAACTTCTGGTTTGAGAAAATTTCTTTCATTGAGCCTGGATGCTAAAAGCTCAGATGCTTGCTTGGACAGATTTAGGTCTCGTATTAGGTCATTGAATTCTTCTGGCTCAATGGTTGAGGTGTTGAAGAACTTCCTTCATAATCGCTTCCACTGTTTACACCTGCCAAAAACTCCAGATCTTGCCCTTCGTCGGAGTCTGATGGTAAAAGCTCTAATAATCCAGTAAACACTGGTATAGGAACTTCACTGCAATGTGGAATTAGTCTCCTTGCAGATTCAAGATCAGGATAATCCCACTTAGATTTCTTGTGGTGATTGAAGCCTTTAACATTCACAATACAAAAATAAAAATCACCAAAATGGTCTTTGGTACACCCAAACTTAGACTTTTCTTCTCACCATTTGTCCACTGCTGTAGGCTCTCCACACAGTTTTTGCAGACCTTATGGGGAGCCCAAGACTTGTCTTGGTTTCCCAGCTTCACACCGAAATATGCCAAATATGCCTGCTGCACAAAGTCGGTTATATTTCTTCTTTGCTTTTCAATCAAGTATTCCCCACAGATGTAACAGAATACATTCAGATTATTTTTGCAGCATCTTCGTGATGAACTCGTGATGTCTTTAGAAAGCAGCAATAAAAGAGAAAAAATAAACCAAGTTATAACTTGGTATATTTAAATTAAACAACAGACACCAAACTTATTCCAATTGTTTTACACAATAGGTACAATTATATTTTTAAGGGTGTCCAATATCTCAGAAACTAGAGCCAATTCAGCAAAAGCAATGGCACGAAAGTGTTTCGTTTTTTGTTGGATTCGTACCTTTAATGCACTTTTTATTACATTCATTTTATATTCAGCTAAACTCCAAGGAAAATATACTGCTTTTTCGGTAAATATTGTTTGTCATTTTTACTTCCTTAGCTCTAAACTACTCTAGCAATTTATTGTTACATTTGAGCTGGATAAATCATTTTCGTTATTTTTCTTCATTTTCTTACATGTTCTACGCAACTCAATCTGCAATCTATGGGTTAGGGTTCGTTTCCCGGTGTATCCAGCTAACTTCCTATATCTTCCATTGCACTATCGGCTATGGTAGGGATGAAAGGAGGGTGTCATAAAAACCGTCCCATTAGTAGTTTATAGTACCTAATAGATAAACATATCCTTACAGGGACGACATGCACATTAAGTTATAGATAAATGATTCTTTTATATCTTAATGTAAACGTCTTAGACTAAGACTTAGTGTGTATGATGTATCAAACGAAATGGACAGTTTACACAGTACACTCCTAGTATATTTATCATTATCCAGTTGTTAAAAACTTTTCTGCCTCCCTGGGTGGGTTCTATAATTGCTGACCCCCTCCCCCCCCCACACACACATTGCGGAATCTAAATGCCCTTAAAAGTCGAACAATTTGAAAAATCAATTTAATTTATTTAAAATACCTTGAAATACGAATACACTTTGAAATTTTAACGCCTGCCTTGCTATTTCTATGAGTTTGTATTGTTTGTCATCCTTTGCAACAATGCTATCATGATGCCATTTATAACAAAGTAATATTTCTGTTTATAGTGAAAGTATTCAGTATAACTTTTGTAATATTTTTCAAAGCTATGTTGAAGCTTTTTTTCATATAAAAAAAAATAAGTACCCCAAATTATACCGCAGTAGAGACCTTATTTAGAAGTAACAAACGTAACCACCATAGATTTATACCACCCTAAGCCCCGCATATGATGGGGTTCACATCAGATGGGGTTTGAGATGTAGATTTTTTATTTTTATCTAACTGTAGCAAAACTAAAAAAAAACCAAATGTAAGAAATCAAGTTTATGTGGGAATCCAGGGAATTAAATTTATTTTAAAATTTAATGATTTAAAATTAAAACTATTTTAATACAAATTTAATTTTTTTTTTTTTGGAGATATTGTATTTCAGCAATACAGATTCCTCCATACAGACACATTTATGGTCGGAAAGTTGGGCAGTAAAAAAATAAATATTCGAGTTTTGTAGGGATCCAAGAATGGAGTCATCCATTGTATATGATTGGATGGGAGGGGGGAACATACAAAACCATTAGGAAAATGAAGGATTAATCTCACATTTTTTGGTAGTTAAGCACTGCAGATGATGCTTACTCCTGTGACATAGGGATTTATCTACTTTAATACAGGTGATACTAAATCATTTTGGAAAAATTGTATTATGTAGGGATTCATTTGTAGGGGGAAAAATTATTCAAAACATGAATGATTTGAAATGTAAACTAAGCAGCAGCTTATGGATAGGCACTTTTGAACTGCAGCAACACCCATGTCACCTTGAGATTATGGATTACATTCAATATAATCAGTTTTTTAATTCTATCTTTACACTCTTACAATATAAAAATTTAAAGCTTAATGTCTCAAGGCATGCTCCAGTTTATTAAAATGTTGTTTTTTTTTTAAAAATTAGTATGGAACTGTACATTTTACAGTTCCAGAAGTGTGGTTGTTGGATTCTGCATGCATGATCACAACTCACCTAGGTAGGAAGAGAGCACGGTTGTGTGTTGGTGTGTGAGTGGCCCAGCGGATTGTCTGCGGTCAGAGGTTGTATGTGGGGGTGAGAGCGGTGTTGGGTCAGTTAGCGTGTTGGATGGCATGGTGTGTTTTTTGATGATGAGAAGAGCTCATCGTATGGGACGGTGGACAGTTGACGAGGGTAACACTGGCTGGTCGGTGTATAGAAGTTGGGCTGTGGATAACGATGCAGTTTGTCTAAATTTCAAAGTCATTTTTGATGATACTGTTTTTATAGATTTCATGGATCAAACATATATATATTATTTCGTTTTGATGAATTTCTTGTTCGTATTTCTGAAGCGATATTTGAAGTGTTCACTGTTATGTATTAGCGTGTGTTTTTCCCAAGTGTCAGAGTGCTGACATATATAAAGTATTGACGAAGGAGATAAATTAGGGGGGGGGCCTAATACGCAACAGCACTGTCACTGGCAGTGCTGACCCATTTTAAATTAATAGATCAAGCTTGAACTGTAACAATTTAGCTTACAGAAAGTAAAGATACATTAAGTTTACATAACTCATAAGTAAAAAAAAAATGATTTTATTCATTTGGGAGGATTAAATCCAGTTGCACACATTCAGTTTTCTTTTTATTTTACACAGTACCGGTACACCACATTATATGAATATATATAATATATATATATATATATATATATATATATATATATGAACAGGGCCACCAGCAAAGAATTTATTTTTAAACCTTCACAATCTAGAACCACTAGGGCTCCTCCCTCAAATGTCAATCATTTCATTGCAGATTATAGTAAAAATAAACAAAAACTGGCTCAACAGTCAGCAATTTTAATTTCATACAGCAGAGTTAATTGGTAGTGTTGAGATTATTGCTCGAAACCTGGTCATGCAGGTCAGGGATTAGATTATTGCCTTAAATCCATCTTATGTCGCTTTTTTTCAAAAGTTTATCTTTCACTGCCTTTCCTTTCTCTATTCAAAAGTCTTAAGATTTCCTCTTTGGTGAAATTTCATTGCTAGTTTTTGGTTTTCATTTTAATTTAGTTAAACATTGAACATCACTAACAATACAATTTTCCTTCTTAGTCATTACCTTCACACACAGAATATTTAGTTGTTTTTTTTTTCTACTTTGGTTATAAAGCAATAAAACTGTCCTCTGCTACATTTTTTCTTAACATTTATTAAACTTATCAGATTATATATCAATGTCAAGTGTATAGATTCAGTGTTTTAACAAAAATATAATTGAAAAGATTCGCATTTTTTCTTATTTTTCAATAAACCAGATAGCACCATGTCTCATGAACTAATTTCTGCTGCTAACAACAAGTTTGGATTAGATTTGTTTAAATTATTCCATGATGGAAGAAAGGGAGAGAATCTATTTTTATCACCATTCAGCATTTCTGTGGCACTGGCCATGACTCAAGTAGGAGCTAAAGAAAAAACTGCCTTGGACATGGCTAAAACTCTGAGATGGGAAACTGAAGATGAAATTAAAATTCATGAGCAGTTTCAGGACTACATCAAACTAATTCAGTCTCCTACTGATGCCTATGAGCTGTCTACTGCCAACAGAATATATTTACAACAGAGTTATATCTTTCTAGAGGAATTCAAGAATAAAGTGGTCAACTGGTATTTGGCAGGTAAGTTTAAATCTGTGTAATGCAGTTTGTATTTCTGTCTGGTGTAATCTAAAAGTTACTGAAATATGTATAATTGGTCCAGTACTATTAAAATTGTACTTCAAAATTTTGTATCTATTCAGTATATTATTCCCATATCTTTTTCTGCTTGCTTGAGTTGTTTGAGGCCCCAGGGCAAAAGAAAGTTTTGGGGCCCCTAACAAAAGTAGAAACATTGAAAATAGATATACAAGTTTAAAATTAGTAGCTTGCGGGACACTACCAAAGTTTAGGCCGTTAAGTGATATGTAATTATAATATGTGATAGCTTCAAGGCCTTTACTAAAATATATTAACTCTTTCTTTTATGTTAGGTCAGTGGGAAACAAAATTTAAAGAGAGTGACACTAAACCACTACCATTCAAAGTTTCTCCTGGGCAGACCAAGAATGTTCCAAAGATGACCATCACTCATAAGTATTCCTATACTGAGGATGTAGACCTAAAGATTACAGCTATTGAGATTCCTTACAAAGGAAAGCATTTAGGGATGGTTATTCTTCTTCCAGATGAAGACTTTGGTTTAGAGGTATATTATTTTTTGAATATTAATTTTATGAAGAAAAAAATGTTACGATGATTTATTGTTTTAGTTGCTACACCATTAATTATTAAAGTGTTTCTATAACAAAGACTTTCTTTTTCTTAAGTGTGCAGCTGAATTTTTAAATGAGTTGTATTGTGCTACAAGTTGAAAAAGGTTGTGAGGCTATGTTCTACAGGCACATGATTATTTTATTTAGTGCATGATGAAAATTTGGGCTTAACCATAATCTTCGTTTTGTTATCATTCTTTTTCAGAATGTAATCAATAATCTTTCTTGTGATAAACTGAAGATAATTTTGAAAATCTGTCATTTCCAGGAGGAAAAGCAAAACTTACATTGCCAAAGTTTGAGGTAAACTTTAAATTATAATTGGTTATCATTTTGAAATATTCCTAAACCTATGTCCTCTTGCTCCTCATTTCTTTTCTGATTTTTCAGTTTATAGATTAATAAGTTTTCGGAAATGGATAAAATAGGAAAAAAGAAATCCCATATAGTGGGGGGGGGGGGGTCCGTATATAATAAAAAAAAATTATCCTCCCTCACCCCTTATGATTTATAACAAATTTCAGGATCATCCTAATTATAAAAAGGGTCCAAACCTCTCGCTTTTTAACCTCCCTCCCAATTATATTACAAATAGTCAATGGAACCAAGTAGGTGCTAAAGAAAAAAATTGCATAGGACATGGCTAAAACTCTGAGGTGGGAAACTGAAGATGATGCTTTTAGAAGTATGGTCTAAACTTTTTAATTCCAATCTCGCCGGTAGATTTTCTTTAGTTCTCTTAGTATATAACTTGAGTAGCTAATAAGCTTCAGGAATAATATATGGACGACCTTCTAGGAACTCTAAACTGATTTTTCAAAGAAAACATGTCATAGTTTTTCTTTCTAGATCCATCTGAAAGATCTAATAGAAAATGAACAAGTCCTACAAATTTATAATGGCAATGAATTGAAGTATACTCTGAGACAGGGCTCGATTTACCGCCGGGTATCCTGGGGATATCCCCGGCACTGAGACCTGTCATCCCCGGCTCTGCTTTAGCTAATATATCCCAGCCAGGGATGAAAATATAGACATTTACGCCCGGCTCTGCAGAAATTTTGTTTCATCCCCGGCACTGGTTTTTCCTTAAATCGAGCACTGCTCTGAGAACAATATACAAATCTAAAAGAATATGCATCATTAAAAAAAATTAGGGGTGCAAGTGTAAAATAAGTTTTTCAATGTTTCATCAAATGAAATCAATTCACCAAAAAATGTATTTAAATCTATACTATTTTTTTATTTTCCCATAATGTAAAATCAATATTCATAGAAAAAATGATGTATCATATGATAAAACTGATAAATTATCACCAAAAGTTTTAGTAATTAAATATCTGTAACCCAGTAGCTAAAATTCCTGTGCATTAGAATTCAAATAATTTACATGTATTAGTATACGACTTTTGTCTGTGTTCATGCTTTCTTTCTATGATGTCATTTAAAATTTAATTTTAAAAGAAAAGAGAGAAGTTTTTTTTGTGGTGTTAAGGAATAATGTTCAATCTTTGAAAATCGTACTATATTATCATGTTTTTATTTCTTATTACTTTTAATTTTACAATTCTAAATTTATACGTTCAAATATTTTTATAGTATCACATTAAGCATCATTTATTTCTACCCATTTTTCGTTAACTTTAATGCATGAAATGAAGAAATGAGCTTAAAAGCAAAGGGAAGTGACATCTTAAGTGCATTATATAGAAGTAAATTTAAACTGTTACTGTATTGTCATCTTTCAAAGTAAGTCAACAAATTTGGCATACTATTATATTGCACATAATTATCTGGTATAATTGGTATCAGTACAGTGCATGTTAACATTTTCATGAAAACTATTGCGGAAAGAATGATTTTTTTGTATTTATGTGTAAAACCAGCCGATTTCTCCTGTTGTTGTACCTATTCTTAGTAATTCAAGTCAATGAATTTGATTCAAAATTTTTTTGCTATGGTCTTCTGATTTCTTTTTATTTTTAGATGACAACAAGCATGGATTTGAAACCACTTCTCTCATCATTAGGAATGGAAGATGCTTTTAACATGAACTGTGCTGATTTTAGTGGGATCACTGGAGGCAAAGACCTCCATATATCTGCTGCGATTCATAAAGCATTTATTCAGGTGAATGAAGAAGGTACAGAGGCTGCAGCTGATACTGCTGTTAGGGTGTGCAACTGTGGCCCTACAGCCATCGCAGTTGATCACCCATTCTTATTTCTCATCAGAGATATTCGAACCAACAATATTTTATTTTTGGGACAAGTTACTGACCCATCTTCTTAAACTGTATCTGCTATAAATATCTCTGACAAAATTAATCAATTTATTGCAAAAAATGTTTCAAATTTAATGTATTATAGCATTTCTTTATTCATATTACCAATCATAATTATGACCTCAATTATGCTTAATATTACATATCTTACCTGGGTAGAGTTTGCTTGCAAGAAAAAAACAAAAAATAAATATATATTTACTACATTATGTATTTTTTGTCTATTATAATTTTTGTAATTTATGCATGTATAATTTTTTTTCTCAAATAACAGACATAATGAATGATTATATTTACAGACTTTTTAAATAATACATGCTAGAAAAATTATGTGTTATTTTTCTTTTGTTTCATTTACTTCACCGTTTTCAGTATGAAATAGGATTTCTATGTGTACTATTGAAACATCAGCATTTTTTTATTATGTGTATACTATTGACACAAAAACATTTTTTATCATTAGTACTTTATTTATCATTTACAATATTTCCTAGTGTAAATCAATGTATGATTAATATATATCAACCATATTAAGAATATTAGCTGACACAGATACAGTATCTTGTACAAGACAATGCAAGTAGTTATTAATTTAATACTCAGTCAAACCTCTCGTTACAACTCCAGAAGAGTGTTCGTGATCCAAAGCACTAATTAAAGATTATTGGTTCCAAAAGCTAAAGGTGTAACACAAAAAGAGGGATACCATCTTACATGGCTGACTCAACAGACCTTTTGGGCATTTTGGCACACATAGCTGCAGTGCTGGGTAGTAACTAGTTACAGTAACGCTAGTTACTGTAACTAGTTACAATTTGAAGTAACTAATGCTGTAACTAGTTACTTTTACTGAACTGTAACTATTCTAAGTAACTAGTTACTTTTATCAGTAACTAAGAAACGCAAATTGCGAGTTACTTTACTAGTTACTTTGGTCGTTGTTGTATCATGTGTGCGCATGCGCATGTGTGTTTATTGGCGCCGGAACGAGCCTATGGCAATCAATAATATTTGATAAGTATTTTTATGTTTATGGTTATAGGAAGTTCGAGTTGGTTGTGAGCGATAAAAAAGCTAATTTATTTTTTGACAAACTCAATGGCGGACTCAAAGCAAATTGAAAATTCTTTTGAACGTTCAGTGTTTACCGAATTTTTTACGAAAATTGAAATAGTTAACAAAATCGTTCGTGTACGTTGCAAGTTTTGTCCTCCAGCTACGAAACAGACTTATAGCTGCGCGCTCAATTCTACGGCCAATCTCAAAAAACATCTGCAGGTTAGCAATAATATGTTATTATATAATTAACAGGCTGAAGATGCCATTGTTTCAAAACATTTACATTTGTAAAAACCAATGTATTATTTTTTATAATTATATTTTTGTACTACTTTTTATTATTAGAGTGTTCATCCTGCTGCACATGATAAATTACCAACACTGAAGAGGTCTGTCACTTCATCAAATGGATTACCTGAACCGGTGGAGAAGAAACAGAAAACTTTAACTTCATGGACCAGCAATAGTGTGGCACTTCTGTCACAGCAACATGTTAACGATCTGATCATGAACTTTGTTATCGGAGACATGCAAGCATTTTCAGTTGTTGAATCACCTGAATTCATTAAATTGGTAACTGGACTTCAACCCGGCAAAACTGTGATGACACGAAAGACTCTCACTGGTTGGTAGTAGTATTTACAATATATTTTTTATGTTTTGTATCATTATTTAATTAGTACATTGTGTTGCTATTTGTGTTTGTATAATTTCGCTATCAACATATACAGTGATTTTAGATTTATTAATTTGTAATTGGTATTTAGATTTCAGATTTGAACTTAAAGGCATTATTTGCATAAAATGTCATTTATCTTATCTCATTACAAATTTCTTAAAATAATATAAACAAAAAATGTTTATTCTGGCAATTTAAAAAAGCTTTTGTTGTATAATTTTAATATACAGGCAACATTGAAGACGAATACAAAACAATGCATCAGGATCTTCAGCAGAAGCTGTCACTTGTTTATATTATTCCGCATCACTGAAAAAGTTATATGCACAGTTACTGACAATGGATCAAATTTTGTAAAGGCTTTTAAAGTGTTTTCTGAGCTGGAGACAATGCCTGCAGACTCAAAACAGGATGGAGCAGTGACCTTTACTAATGTTGCAGACATTCTAGAAAATGACAAGCAATCTTGCCAAGATGCTTCAGAGTTTACATTGCCACCTCATCATCGTTGTGGAGCTCACACAATGAATCTTATAGCAGTTTCTGATTCAGAAAAAGCAAATGATGATTTTAATTACAAAAAGTTGAACCGCAGCACTTTTGCTAAATGCGCTGCACTCTGGAACAAGGCAAGCAGAAGTCCACAGGCAGCTGAAGTGGTGCATGATTTATCCAATTTAACACTTGCTGTTCCAAATGCTACACGATGGAACTCATTTTATAATTCTGTTGGCAAAGTCTATTCCATTGTTGAGAAAAAATCTGAAGCTGTGTTAAATGACATATGCAGCAAACTTTCTCTAACAAGTTTCCGCCCAAATGAAATAGTTTTCATGGCCGAGTACATCAAGGTTATGCAACCATTAGCCATGGCTCTGGACACGTTGCAAGCTGAAGTCAACTGCTTCATGGGACTACTCCTACCAACAATTCTTCCTTGCGTTCACATCTTTCTTCAATGAAGCCCTTATTGAAGTTTGCGGCTCCACTGGCTGATGCATTACTTAGTGGAATCAGTAAAAGATTTGGCACACTTGAAGCTGAAGATGATTTGATAATTGCAAGTGCTTCTCATCCACAATTCAAGCTCCGATGGATACAGTCTGACGCTGAAAGAGTTCGAGCTAAATATTTGCTGCTACAAGCAATGCAGGCCATGGCTGACTGTGATGCTGCAGGCAATGCTTCCAATATTACAACAGCAACGACTTCATCACCTCATGTAGGAAGTTTCTTCTGTTTTTATGAGTCTGATACTGGAGGTAGTACTGCTCAGTCCGAACTTGAACTTTTCCTAAACGATTCTTCAAAAGACATATCTAGTCTCCATCACTATCCACTTGTGAAACAAGTATTTGTTCGTAAAAACACAAGTCTCCCATCAAGCGCTCCAGTGGAAAGGCTATTTAGCATAGGCGGGCAAATACTGACTCCACGAAGAAATAGTCTAACGGATGATCATTTTGAAATGATCTAACTGCTAAGAGCCAATAAAAACTGATACAGTGATTATTAATTAGTTAGTTATACAACACAACAATTAATAGTTTTTAATGATAGGTTAAATTTAAACTTTAAACTGGTTGATATTGCTTTGACTAATATATTGGTGAATGATTGTTTTTTTTTATAAATACTTATCATACTGTTTTTAATAAAGATATATGTGACATATTATAACCGTTGTTGATGAATCATACAACCCATCATTGACAATCCCAGTAACTAAAAGTAACTATCTAGTTACTTTGTGGAGTAACTAGTAAAGTAACTAGTTACATTTTGAATAGAGTAACTAATAGAGTAACTAGTTATATTTTATTTGTTGTAACTAGTAACTATAACTAGTTACAGTCTGACAGTAACTAGCACTGCACTGCATAGCTGTGCATATAGACACTCCCAAAAAGAAAACCCACTCGGTTTTTTGCCAAACAATATTATTTTATATAACATACATACACAGTTGATGTATGATGACGATAATGTATTTTGCTCCAGTTAGTATGACCGTTTTCTGCAAGGATCGTGAATAAATTATAATAATAATGACGTGACAGCTGTTTGGTTGGTTATAATAGCGGAATTTAGATAACATTTCTGTAATTTTTTTATATAAATCAATTAACATTTTTATTATTATATGATTTATATCCAGACCAAGTCATGTTATGGTATACGCATGAATGTATCAGTAGGTCTACATCATTTTTTTATATTGAAAGTGATAATATTACAAAATATACAGGTTACAAGTAACCAAGGTACTCAAGTAAGAGCATAGGCCTACTCGAGAACTGGTTGGCTTACCTGGTAGAATATGTACAGGGTCAAGGCCCTAGCCAGGGGGCTGCAGCCCCCCCCCCAAATTAATTATAAAAATCAAATTTTATTATAAAATTTACTTCTTTATCATTGTGTTCCAATTTTTCCTTATATAAAACTCTCCGCACAGCCCCCCCCCCCCAAGCCAAAATCCTAGCTACGGCCTTGTACAGGCGGTATTGTAATGAGCACAATTTTATCAGCCAAATCGGAGAAATTTGTTAAAGGAAAAAAAACATTTCATATATTTCCATGGCCTTTAAGGCCAGTGGCGCAACCAGCAAAAAATGCTGAGGGTGGCTCACATATTGATAGAAGACAGTTTGACAGTCTTTTTTGTAACTTTATAACGTAAATTATGTATTTATGATATGGCCTGGGGGGGGGGGCAGAACAAGTAATGGGTCAATGGGTCGCAAAATTGGATGGATCACATGGGTCAATGTTCCCTGACCCACGACCCATCCTTAGTCTCTGCCCGACCCTAAAAAAAACCGTCGTCGCGTGATTTTTTAAAATTTCACTATGGTTTCTATGGCGACGGCCGCCATCTTGAAAATAACATTCAATGAGTCATGATGGGCCTGGGTCAAGAACTTGATGGGTCATATGGCTCATGGGTCAAGCTCAGTGACCCATTACTTGCTCTGGGGAGGGGGGCTTGAGCCCCCCCGCCCTTCCCCCTCTCCTGGTTGCGCTTCTGTTTACGGCCAGTTACTGAAAAATCTGAGTTGGTAACATAGTAACATTAAGCTAAAGGCCAAATGACGGGCAAAATAAGCCTCAGCGGGGAGCCCTGGGTAAATATACTATGCACAGCACACACAACTGCGCAATTTTGCACACCCCACACTAGGGTGATAACTATTTTCATTTTTTTTCGTAACGAAACTGAAACCCTTTACATTCGAGGAACCATTGTATGTAGATGACAGTAGCAACATTATTTTTTTTTATTGAAAAAAGTTCCCCCACCTTTTCATTTTTGTTTTCACATATCGCGCAGTTTGACTATCCGTTTCAATTTAACACTGAATTTTTACATGGCTTACTAGACTGCTTTTAAGCACATTCCAGTCAGTTGTTTCCATTTGTTTATAAACAAGGCATATACCCTCATCTTCTAAACAGAATAGGGATCCGAGAATTCCATCTATTGAAAAGCTTATCAATCTCACACGGATGCCTTCAAACCGCAAAATTCTTGGAAACTTCACTTTCCTGTTCAATAGCCAGAAACGGCGACTGGATCGAATCAAAATTATGATTACGGATATAGAATTGCTCTTGAGGGAAATTCTAGACTTTCAGAAAGAAACTCAATTGTCTGTTTGATTTATATGACAAAAACAAAAAGAAACCGTCTGATAAATTTACTACAACACTTTCTCAGTTATTTAATATCACCAACGTTAACGGAGAATGCAAAAGCAAGGAGGATAAAGAGCTCTACCAGAGGCAGGTTAAGAGTGGAGGAAAGATTGGTTATTCAATGACCAAACAAGTCCCTTTGAATCAATCCCCCCAAGAAAACGAATCCGACTATCCAAAACTCAATCTCAAGCCAGCTCTTCTCAATTGCAATCTACACAAACACATACAACTGTCTCAAAATCTTCGGATTCTGAAACCTCTGTTTCTTCACCCGACTCGACAACCTATTATTCCACGTCATCTTCTCCTGAATGTAAACCGAAATACCAAAGAGCAAGCACTAAAACAGCGGATTTGCTAGTACTGAAAAACAACATTTCTACACATAAAGCTTATGGCGTTCTTGCAACCATTGCTGAACAGGTTTATGATGTGCCGGTTTCAAGTCAGGTGGGTGTTTGGAAATGAGTAATCTCTGACGGACGGAAAATGAAAACCAATTTTTTTCAAAAACTTCAAAGCAAAGATCCCTATTGTCTCCAGTTTGATGGTAAAAGAGTGCAAGGGGAAGAGTATCAAGTAGTTCTGCTGAAAAATATGACAACCGAAATCAAACTCGGTATTCTTAAATGTGAGAGTGGTTCTGCCGCGGCCATTTACAATGAACTACATCAGCTAATTGATGAATATGATGCTTGGGAAAATATGCGACACGACCGCAGTAAATACTGGTCTTTTGCTCGGGATTGTAAAGCTCATACAGGATGTTGTCTTGAGCAAGGGCTTTCAGGAGCCACAATATATTGGCTTTCAGCACCATGTACTCGACCTCTTTCTGAAACATGTCATGAATTTTCTTATTCAAAGAGACAACTAGCAAACTAGAACTCAATTATTCCTTCATTGACAAATTAACACCACTCTTCAGGCTGATTACCACCTCGTTGTGACAGATGATGTTATCACAGGCAAGAACACTAGATGGCGAGATGATTTCAAGTTCTTATATGTCAGGCATATCTTCATTACAAAACAATTTCACGTTGGCCTCGCATCAGCTGGAAGAAACTACCAAATTTACACTAGGCAAGATGGAACTCACATGCGATATATACTATTATAGCATTATTTCTGATACCAGAGTGGCGCAACATCCTCGCTCCTGCTTGCAACTTCATCTGCTATGAATGGGCGAATGCTTGATTCCATTTGCAACAGTACAATGAAGCGTCCTTTAATGAACTTTTTACCTCACTCATCGGGATAAAATGCAAGTATGCAATTAAGTGTTTAAAGACGCATTGGTCAGTCGAGAACGTGCTGTGAAACTGGTGGAAGACCTCATGCGAAATCGAGAAAATTTAAATTTTTTAATCTGAAGTTCATAGGAAAAAATATGTTTTAAACATTTCTTGTACATTCTATAAATATTATTAACTGATCTGTATCTTATCTGTTAATAAAAGTTGATTAGTTATTATTATTATTCTTTTGAACTAAGCTAAAAAAAATACTTGTCCTTTAAAAAAAAAACAACATTTTTTTCACTTTTTTCTTCCGAAAAAGGAGGAGGTGGGGGAACTTTTTAAAAAAATCAAAAATGCGATTTATATTCTTAATTTACACATAATAGTTCCTCGATTGCAAGTGGTTTCATAAAAATATTTTTTTTGTTATCACCCTACCCCACATAACGGCGCAGTTCTGCACAGCCCACACTACGGCGAAGTTCTGCACAGCCCACACTACGGCGCAGTTATGCACATCCCACACTACGGCGCAGTTATGCACAGCCCCATAGATATAAAGAACTAGATCGACGTTATACCACCTGATCGTTTCATCTCTGTTACAGGGCGCGACGTAAGCTTTGGTGCTACTCTTCTATGAGGAAAATTAAAATTTATAGTATTTTATTGGCTGTTGTTGAAATGTAGTGTTGAAAAGCCTACTCTAGAAAGTAGAGAGTACACTGGTGTTGATGGCTAATCTGTGTAAGTCACCGAGTGTAGAATTCAAATGCCAATGTAATCTTTTATATGGTTAGGTTTCCTTTGGACCCCAAAAGAAAGCAAATTTGGATTAATTGCTTCTGTTAGACAAGGGCCAGGAAATGTCTAATTCCTTCAGAGATAGTAGCGACCACTTCAAGTTCTATGAAGTGATTTTCATATTTTTAACAACATTCATACAAGTTTAGTTGTATTACAACACTCAAGAAAACATCAGTGTCACAAGCTAACAGGTAGACTGTTGTGATGGCCGTTGTCTATGGGTACTCCAAGTCCTGAACTGAATACGTGAGTTCAAATAATGTATTTTTGTGTACAGCCACGCGACTCCATCATTTAAATCCCCTGGCATCTAATACATTTTAAATTTTACACAATAATAAGACCTCATTAACAAATGGTCCTTACATTGAAAGAGGGGGGGGGGTAAATGCCAAAAGAAATAATTCCGTAGGTCGTTACTGCCTACAAATAAAATGACATACCTATACAAATAGGTAAAAATGTGTTAGGTATAATTACAAAAATAAGGAAAAAACATGTAAATACCAATACAAACAGGTAATAAGAGTAATATGGTATTAGGTATAAGTACAAAAATAAGAAAAACATTCATATACAGGCATTCATACCAGTTCAAGCAAGGCCACTAACCCTTTCTCTCTTCATCGTTAAGTGAGTTTAGCCACAACTGGTTACCATGACACCTTACAATGGACTCCCACTCATCAGGTCTGTAGTAGTTAGGGAGCGATTGATAATCGGATCGGTATCGGACCGATATTGGCGCTATCGGTTAATATCGGATCGACTGATTTTTGTAGGGAGCGACCGATAGTCGAATCGATATTGGCACTATGGGTTAACTATCGGACCGGCCGTTTTTTTACTGCCGATACATTGTTTTTTTTTCCCAACAGAGTTGCAGAAAACAAAATCAGTAAATAACCCAATTCTATATCCAGGTCAGACAACATTTAAAAAAGAAAAAAAAACCCGTACACAGAAATTGTCACGTCCACAAAAATTGCATCAGCGATATGACCTTAAAACAATAGGATTGGCATTTTTTAATTCTAATGTATGACCTTGAATGAAACAATTAGTGAACATCTGTGTGTATTTTTTTTTGGGATGGGAAGTTGGGGGGGGGGGGGGGGACGACAAGACTTACGTGTGGGCGAAGTGTTACGAAATATGACAGGGAAGGGGTGAGCATGGATTGACATACGTCATTAGCTGTAGCACGAGAAAAACACGTGTTTGGCATTGTTGTTGATTAAAAAAAATATCGGTATCTGTATTGGTAAAAATGCTGGGGAAAAATATCGGTATCGGACTATCGTTAAAAAGGCATATCGGTCGCTCCCTAGTAGTAGTCCCCTCCCTTAATAATGTATTTATTTTTGCCTATATCATGGATCCCTTCGTCAACCTTTTAGACGTTTTGTATTCAGGAAGTAAATTCTCTAAAGGTTAGAAAGTCCTTTTCATAAACAAAATTTTGATGAATTTAAACTATTTCTTTAAAATGCTAAAACATTTTTACTTAGTATGGCAAATAAAGTTAATAAGAATATGGCCTACTTGAATATAAAAGAATAATGTCAGTTCTATGTTTTTTAAATAGCATACAAAGTATTATCGGACTCACTTGCTTGTTAATTGATGGTTCTGAGCCTTATTTAGAATTTTTTCTGACATACAAACTATCCCAAAACCATTTAGAAATCTTTTTTTTTCATCCATAAGACATTTATGTGGTCGGAACAATAATTTATCTTCAATTTAGTTTAGCTGTGCTTACAGAGCATTGTTATGTAATGCTGGAATTTAGATGAACGCTTTCAACATCACAAATCGTGTACATCATAGAAATTTGAATATCCTATAAATAGATAATGTCCATGATTCAGCGACAGTATTAACTTTCAAGGAAGTATTATTTGATCATTGTTATTTTGACAGTAGTAAAATACCTTTATTGATGGCATTTTTTATTATATTGCTGGATGGGTTGTGAGAAAGATTTCATTAAAAGTATTCTGTAATTCATATGCTTCTGCTGTAGTTTGTGCAGCCACTGAGTCCATTTCAGGCTTATTGCTGTTTAAAAATACTGGTGAGCTAGTTATACCATCCAGTATTGTAGTTTCTGTTGTCCATCATTATTAATACTATTTTAAAGATATGTATCCATTTTTAATATTATTTAAGAAAAACTTGACCTTTGAAAGCAAAATGGTTTAGTGTAAATTTCCAGTAACATGTTGCAAGAAATACATTGCTTTGTCAATTGGCTATTTTTTTTTAATTAAGCTGGTTTGTATGATCATGTCTATTGAAATGTTGAAATATAATAAATAAGGCTAGTTTATTTCATTAAATCATATGTATGAATGATGTGTCAAACATTTTTTTTAATTATTAGAATACTATATACATGTATACTGATACTTTTTTTTACAACACATGATTTAAATTAAAAATATTTACTATTTAAAAGATAAAACCATTTAGAAAGATTAAATATTGTTTTTCTTAATATGAAACAGATGACATATGTGCTGTGCTCTTTTCATCAAAACACTATTCTATTATGAAAAATACTTCATATTTTTTATTATCATTGTTTTTTGTTTGTATAATGTAAATAATTCATGCAATTAGATTTTCATACATTGTATATGAAAAATATGACAATTTACAACTATCTACTCCTTGGTACTATGGTAAAAAATTGTTATATCACCATTAAAATATCTAAATTGTAATTTGACTTATTCTTTTTTTTTTTGTTTCGTTAAGTAAAATGTTGTATTCTTATCACTACATTGAATATGTCACAATAGTTTAAATTGTTATAAAAAAGGCCTAACACCAATGCAACTTTACAGTAAAAATTAACTGTGCCTAAACTATCTATGTCAGATTTTTACAAAGCTAAAATAAATGTTAGTCCAGATGTTTAAGTTTAAGACCACCTATGCTTAAGAGAATGTTAACAGTTATAATTGTATATGCCCTTATTAGAAGACAAATTGATGTCAATAAGACATATTTTATCGCCGTAGCGAGCTTAACTTGCACGGGGCCAAAATACCCTTTTAGCGCCCCCCCCCCCATTCGTACAACATAAAATATATGTAAAATATACCAATTGATGCCCCTTTGTGAATAGGCCCAGGGCATTATGCCCCCTCTAGAATCTTGCCCACCCCTCACTACGCCTCTGCAAAACAAACAATTGATACATTATGAAAACGTCTCTTGAACATTTTTATTTGGTTTGTGTTGGTATAGTCTTAGTGTCCAGCTTGGTCTCATTGTTGCTTGGTTCAGAGAAATAATGTTACATTTTTCGAGAAAATTGTTGTAAAAATATTTTTTGTTTTATCAATGTGAGTTATGTATGTCAGTGTACTTAAATGAACACCAAATTAAATGGTGGAGGCCCATGAACGACTTCCGTTTTATGACTTAAAAGATAAGTGTGGTCGATCTAGTTCTTTATATCTATGCACAGCCCACACAACGGCGAAGTTATGCACACCCCTCACAATGGCGCAGTTCTGCACACCCCCACATACTGGCCTAATCATAGACCGAGCCTCAAAGCCGTGTTGCTTCACAACAAAATGTAATACCCGTATCTCCCTAAGGCTAACTCTGTGCATCTCAAAGAGGACTACAACAGTGTCAAAATGTTGCTGGGTGCCTTAAAGTTTAATGATTATGGATGGGAGGTCATCGGAGACTTCAGAATGGTTTCACAAAATTTCCTTATTTCCTTTGTCTCTGGGACAGCCGCGACACTAAGGCGCACTATCACAGAAAGAACTGGCCACGCGGACCAAGTTCTCTGTGGGGAAGAGCACCGTCAAGTGGGAGACTTTGATAGAACCTCATAAGGTGCTGATGTCATCTCTGCACATCAAGTTAAGTCTCATAATGCAATTGTCACTGATCTTGACAAGGAGTCAGCAGCTTTCATTTACCTCCTAGATCTTTTTCCAAAGTTGTCCTAGGCAACAGATCAGGATCATAGAATGTGAAGAGTTCTCCAAGCTGTTGAACGGGAAGGAGAAAACGGCTTGGAACAGGTTCGTAGCAGTTGTTCCTGGCTTCCTGGGTAATCACAAGGTCGAAAACTATGTTCAGTTGGTTCAGACTCTCATACGACATAAGAAATGCACCAAACTGGGATGGGGCCTTCCATAAAGTACGTCACGCTCCAAGGGAGGGGGGAGGGGGTATAAGAAAGTGTGACAGTTTGTGACAGGGGGGAGGGGGGTCAGGCCAAGTGTGACGTCACATTTTTTATATATTTTTAATTTTATTTCTAATTTAATTTTTTGATTTTTTTTAGTAAAACTTAATAGTTTTAAAAATAATTTTCAAAAAAATTTGTGAAACACTTGAATTAGTTTTATGTCAAAATAGCATGAAATGTAAATCTTTTCAATGTGTTGTTCACAATTCCTCATGCTAGTTAGGACCGCTAATAAACTGTTGCAAAGCCTTGTTATATCTGTAGCCTTACGGAAGTGTTATTATTTTTTTGTTGTCTGCTGCATAATTATATCACTGATAAAGAAATTTGGAATTTGTATTATAATACAAAAAAGTAATTGAAGTTGCAATCCATCACTTCGTTAAAATAATATTAATGCCTTATTCCTTGCAACCAGTGTGCCAGGAAGAAATGCTTATAATCGCGTGGAACATCAAATGACGCCAAATGAACAATATGGCAGTCACTTTGATTAGCCGGGCAGAACAATAAATGAGGATTTGGAAAGAACAAACTTCAAGTTTGCAGGTGAGACTTTAGCTGAAATCTGGTCGCATGTGATTGTTGACCGATTTCTAACAGTTGCAGAATATATCAACCCTGAGAAATATGAATTGGATGCAGCAGGAATGATGTCGAAGGATAAGAATGGTTTGACTATCATGTTCACACCAGCCAATACTTCACTCAAATTGTGAAATGACAGGACATAAAATGTTGCCACAAAGTACGGATTTCATTTTTCAACGTTTTACCTTCGAGATTATTTCCTCCTCCAAATCCAATCTCAATCAACCAAACAACTGATAGACTCCTATAAGCTCCTACATATTCCCATAAGCTCCTACATATTCCCATAATCTCCTATATATTCCCATAAGCTCCTATATATTCCCATAAGCTAATACATATTCCCCTAAGCTCCTACATATTCCCATAAGCTCCTAATATTCCCATAAGCTCTTACATATTCCCATAAGCTCCTACATATTCCCAACAGCTCCTACATATTCCCATAATCTCCTATATATTCCCATAAGCTCCTATATATTCCCATAAGCTAATACATATTCCCCTAAGCTCCTACATATTCCCATAAGCTCCTAATATTCCCATAAGCTCCTACATATTCCCATAGGTTCCTACATATTCCCATAAGCTCTTACATATTCCCATAAGCTCCTACATATTCCCAACAGCTCCTACGTATTCCCATAAGCTCCTACATATTCCCATAAGCTCCTACGTATTGCCATAAGCTCCTACGCATTCCCATAAGCTCCTACGTATTCCCATAAGCTCCTACGTATTCCCATAATCTCCTACGTATTCCCGTAATCTCCTACGAATTCCCATAAGCTCCTACGTATTCCCGTAAGCTCCTACGTATACCCGTAAGCTCCTACGTACCATAAGCTCCTACGTATTCCCTTAAGCTCCTACGTACCATAAGCTCCTACGTATTCCCGTAAGCTCCTACGTACCATAAGCTCCTACGTATTATCAAGTTTCTATCTCTTGGTGGAACCCAACGTAGTATGTAATGTGGATGTGAAACCGCTGCCAAAATTGCACTTTTCATTTGAGGTATACTTAATTCTAAAAAGTCACCAAATCTTTTTTGAACTCCTTTGAGAATGGCTGAAACCAATGGTTGACAATAAACAAGATTATTGTTTTGAATTCGACAAAGCTAATGACGAAGCTGTATCCTAGGAATCAACATACCGTAATATCAATCATTCTGGCCTTGTAGTGTGTCAAGTATAGAAGCCAAGTTTGAAAAACACATTTAAATTCATTTTAAAATTAATGTCGGTTGATTTGAATCTAGGCAACTCCATGAACAAAAAAATGTCATTTAATTTGTTTTTCAATTCTAGCAAACGACAAATCGTATCATAAGTAGAATTCCACTTTGTTGGACATGGAAATAATATTCCTTTTCCAACATCAGCACAAACAGTTGTAACTGCATCAAATGCCTTGGAACTTCTGTGCACACAGTTCCAGATCGCCTGACATTTCCCCATCACTGAATTGTATTGCCTGCTATATAAGGCGGATGACTTAGCACGATCTGCATCAGTTGTTGCAATCAAATTAAAAACATGTGAACAGCATCTCTGTTGTTTAGGGAGAACTACTAAATTTTCATCCGAGTTAGGAACATCGTTTAGATCGCTTTTTGTGAGGGGGTTAATATCTATAAATTGAATTTCATCTTCTTCATTTTCAATATGAAATATTTCAAAAGCTTTCCAAAAGTTGCTAGCTCCATCCGTAACAGTATGTGTTAGTTTGGAAATGTCCATTCCAAAGTGTGAATGAACATCACTAATGACTTCAGCAATTTTGTCGTATTTGTGGCTGCCTATCATGCGTCTCATGCCGGTGCTACTGAATTTCTGGTGAGATTACTATCAATCTAATGGGCTGTCATACCCAGATAGCTTTGGTTATTTACTGACCTTATAGCTGCAGTTGTACGGGGCACTTGTGCCATTATACTTATTCTATTATCAACAACAACGATAATGTCGTTTAATTCAACTGATTGGGATCGCGATTGACCAATTTACTATCAGGCGATGGAAAATAATCATTTAAGCACTGACATAAAAAAAGGGAACAAACGAAAGATTAAAATAAAGCAAGATAAATTATCTTGCATCAAATTTTTTTTCTTGAAATCATTTTGAAGAGGTTAATAATGAGTTGAGTTGTCGACCCAATTTAAACTCAAACTCGCAAAAATAAAAGTTCAATTAAAACTCATCAATCATTAAAGTTGAGATAAGTTAACTCATGCACTACACTGTTAATATACTTAAAGTACATTCTGAGAACTTTATGAAAATCTAAAACATTCTGCTAATTTTAATGTAAGGGGGGGGGGTGAATAAACGAGCTTAAAAGCAAAGAGAAGTTACTTGTTACGACACAGCTGAGGTATTCTAAGTACCGACCATGCAAATTACCAGTACATACGTTTATTGAAAGTAAGGCCATGATTACTTAATACCCAGGGTGCAAGTACCCTAGGTGCAAGTACGGGTACGATACGAGAATTCCAAATTGTACTCAATTAGAAAGCTCCTACATATTCCCAAAAGCTCCTACATATTCCCATAAGCTCCTACATATTCCCATAAGCTCCTACATATTCCCATGCTCCTACATATTCCCATAAATTCCTACATTTTCCCATAAGCTCCTACATATTCCCATAAGCTCCTACATATGCCCATAAGCTCCTACATGCTCCCATAAGCTCCTACATATTTCCATAAGCTCCTACATATTCCCCTAAGCTCCTACGTATTCCCATAAGCTCCTACGTATTCCATAAGCTCGTACGTATTCCCATAAGCTCCTACGTATTCTCATAAGCTCTTACGTATTCCCATAAACTCCTACGTATTCCCATAAGCTGTTTCGTATTCCCATAAGCTCCTACGTATTCCCGTAAGCTCCTACGTATTCCCGTAATCTCTTACGTATTCCTGTAATCTCCTACATATTCCATAAGCTTCTACATATTCCCATAAGCTCCTACATATTCTCATAAGCTCCTACGTATTCCCATAAGCTCCGACGTAATCCCTTCAGCTTTTACGTATTCCCATAAGCTCCTACGTATTCCCATAAGCTCCGTCGTATTCCCATAAGCTCCTACGTATTCCCGTCAGGTCCTTCATATTCCCATAAGCTTTTACGTATTCCCATAAGCTCCTACGTATTCCCTTAAGCTCCTACGTATTCCCGTAAGCACCTACATATTCCCGTAAGCTCCTACGTACCATAAGCTCCTACGTATTCCCTTTAGCTCCTACGTACCATAAGCACCAACGTATTCCCGTAAGCTCCTACGTACCATAAGCTCCTACGTATTATCAAGTTTCTATCTGTTGGTGGAACGCAACGTAGTATATAATGTGGATGTGAAACCGCTGCCAAAATTGCACTTTTCATTTGAGGCATACTTTACTCTAAAAAGTCACCAAATCTTTTTTGAACTCCATTGAGAATGGCTGAAACCAATGGTTGACAATAAACAAGATTACTGTTTTGAATTTGACAAAGCTAATGACGAAGCTGTATCCTAGGGAATCAACAAACCGTAATATCAATCATTCTGGCCTTGTAGTGTGTCAAGTATAGAAGCCAAAGTTTGAAAAACACATTTAAATTCATTTAAAAATAAATGTCGGTTGATTTGAATCTAGGCAACTCCATGAACAAACAAATGTCATTTAATTTTATTTTCAATTCTAGCAAACGACAAATCGCATCATTTGTAGAATTTTACCTTGTTGGACATGGAAATTAAATTCTTTTTCCAACATCAGCACAAATAGTTTTAACTGCATCAGATGCCTTGGAACTTCTGTGCACACAGTTCCAGATCGCCTGACATTTCCCCATCACTGAATTGTATTGCCTGCTCTATATGGCGGATGACTTAGCACGATCTGCATCAGTTGTTGCAATCAAATTAAAAGCATGTGAACAGCATCTCTGTTGTTTAGGGAGAACTACTAAATTTTCATCCGAATTAGGAACATCGTTCAGATCGCTTTTTGTGAGGGAGTCAATATCTATAAATTGATATTTAATCCTCTTCATTTTCAATATGAAATATTTCAAAAGCTTTCCAAAAGTTGCTAGCTCCATCCGTAACAGTATGTGTTAGTTTGGAAATTTCAATTCCAAAGTGTGAATGAACATCACTAATGACGTCAGCAATTTTGTCGAATGTGTGCCATTATACTTATTCTATTAGCAACAACAACGATTATGTCGTTTAATTCAACTGACTTGGATCGCGATTAACTAATTTACTATTAGGCGCGGGAAAATAATCATTTAAGCACTGACATAAAAAAGAGAACAAACGAAAGATTAAAATAACGCAAGATAAATTATCTTGCATCAATTTTTTTTTCTTGAAATCATTTTGAAGAGGTTAATAATGAGTTGAGTTATTGACCCAATTTAAACTCAAACTCGCAGAAATAAAAGTTTAATTAAAACTCATTAATCATTAAAGTTGAGATGAGTTAACTCATGCACTACACTGTTAATATACTTAAAGTACATTCTGAGAACTTTATGAAAATCTAAAACATTCTGCTAATTTTAATGTAAGGGGGGGTGAATAAACGAGCTTAAAAGCAAAGAGAAGTTACTTGTAACGACACAGCTGAGGTATTCTAAGTACCGACCATGCAAGTTACCAGTACATACGTTTATTGAAAGTAAGGCCATGATTACTTAATACCCAGGGTGCAAGTACCCTGGGTGCAAGTACCCTAGGTGCAAGTACGAGTACAATACGAGAATTCCCAAAATGTACTCAATTAGTAGGCTACTCGAGTACAGGTTGATCTGCTTACTAAAACAAAGTACATAGTACCCCATCTCTGTGATACAGTGAGACAGTCGTATCTGGCGGTATTATAATGGGAGCGGCTTTATCGGCCAAATCCAAGATTTAATGAGAAAAGACATGTGCAGGGCGACATAAGAAAGATTATTTTGAGTGAAAATACAACAAACTACTGACTAAATCATCTTTAAAAACAATGGCTCTCAACCAGCGAGTGCGCCGCCAGACGGTACTAGGTGTCGAAGAAATTGACTGTTAATTAAGATTATGTCGAATACACTCGACATAGATTGTTTAAACAATATTACTTGGCCGGAACGAAACCACTAGTGGACTTAAAGGAAGGCATTGGGTCGATCGCCCATTCCCGCGGCTAGGGAGAGCCCCACTAAAGAATCCTTTTGATTTATAGTCAACAGTAATTTAACACACACTAGGCCCCGCGCAATGAACCGCTTGGATAAATCAGTCCAAAGAACGATAATACTGTGTTGTTGTGGATAATAAACAATAATATTGACAAACTGCCAAGTGGTACTGTTTGTTGTTTTTTTAGTGCATAAGTTGAAAATAACCTATGCACTCCTGACTACAGAGGGGAGTCATGGTTTCGAAAGTATTGAAATAGTTAATAATTGTTGTTGTTTTTTTTTAATTGAAGTTTTTAATTTTCAAATTTTCTTCTTCGTCAATAGACACCAATCATGCAATGACGACCTAAAATTGTTGGCCTCACGAAACTATTACTTGCTGGAGTATTTGAACTCCACAACATACATCAGTCGTTACTTGCTGGAGTATTTGAACTCCACAGCATACATCAGTCGTTACTTGCTGGAGTATTTGAACTCCACAACATACATCAGTCGTTACTTGCTGGAGTATTTGAACTCCTCAACATACATCAATTTATATTATTTGTAATTACTAAATCATGCACAACTGAGGCAAATTTTATTCTTCAATGAATGAAATAAATTGATGGTATCTAAAATATTAATATGAAGTATTTTAATGAGTTTTAGTATACAGAATATTCGTAACGCAGTGGCTACGGATACAGCCAGCTGTACTCCGTATTTTTTTTCGGGATACAGCAATTTTTTTTAATTTTTGTTTTCGGGGCTAGGGTTAGGGTTAAGGTTAGGAATAGGAGCAATATCTATAGCTGGATCCCGAAAAAAAATAATTCGGAATCCAGCAATCGCGCATGTGCACAAAAAATAGTCCGTCTAGAGCGCGTTGGCTGTATCCGTAGCCACTGCGTACTCGTAAATATAAATGAGCTCCCTTGGAAATATTTTTAGTCATATCAATTTTGAAACAAGAGCAGGTTAAATTTTGAAATCGCCTAATAATATTATCTCTGTACGTATTCAGTCAGATATTTCTGTCTGCAGCGTGCTCATTTAATGTCACAACCGTTTAGTGTGGACTTAGCAAGGCTGATATGATCGAAACAATTAGTTTTGTTAACCAATTAGTTTTGTTAACCAATTAGTTTTGTTAACCATGAGTAACACATTTTTATGGAGCTCAAATGTACGCCAAAGTAGTAATCTTTAAAATAATATTTCTGCCTCTAGACCAGACATGGACAATATACTTTTTATTCATTTGTATGAGTTTGTTTGTTTGTTTTTTGGAGGGGGGTGGGTATAATTATTGACGTAATTTTACTAAGGCGAGGGTCACCGAAAGTTTGACACTTGTTTACATCCAGAAACGATTGTTAACGTTTCGTAAGATTTTAGTCTTTCAAAAAGGCGGCACAAAACTCCAATGATATTGTTTGTGAAGTCCCTGTAAGGATGAGATGAAATCTCTTAGATCATATAAACCACTAATGGGACGGTTTTTATGGTGCCCTTCTTTCATCCCCACCATAGCCCATAGTGCAAATGGCCATGGAGGCACCACGGGAGATATATCGGGAACTTGAGCCAAGACTTGAAAAATTTGATTGGTCCTCACCGGGGATCGAACCAGGTACCTTCAGGTCGAAGGTCGAGTGCCCTACCGCACGACCATCCGTGCAGGCTCCATATATGACCTATAAATAATTGCCAATATATCTGCCGATCGGGCGCAAACATTACCCAACTACCACCCTACCATACACACAGACACACACACACACATGCACAAACACACACACACGATTAATTAACACCTAATTAACAGAGTAAAAACTAATTTTGCGAACACACTGACAAGTGCTCGTACTTCTTATCCTTGGGGCGGGCAAAATAAGGGGGAAAGGGTGGGGCTTATCAGTAGATGGGTCCTTGGCAGAGAGCTAGTTCTCGTATCAGTAAGAATGGCTCTGTACACACTCACACGCACACAAGTGTCGGTCGTAGATTTTTTTATAATGAAAGATCTGATCACTAAAGATCTGATCACTAAAGATCTGATCACTAAAGATCTGATCACTAAAGATCTGATCACTAAAGATCTGATCACTAAAGATCTTATCACTAAAGATCTGATCATAAAGATCTGATCACTAAAGATCTGATCACTAAAGATCTGATCACTAAAGATCTGATCACTAAAGATCTGATCACTAATTTACAATATATTTGATCGAGGAGGGAAGGGGGGGGACCAAAATAAGCCCTTAGAGAAGAGTAGGAACTTAATACAGCAGTTGATGTGCTTTATATCTATGGGCTGCAGTGCACTGACCTTTATATCGAAATATAGAAGAGCTTAGCGGTGCACGGCCGTATTATTTTTATGATAAAGTCCAGGAGTGCGCTCCATTAAGAGTTTTCAATTTTTTCCCTGTAGGTTTGTCTCGTAATGTTTTTTTTTTATGAAAATAATTAGTAATAACAAGAAAAAGCACTCTTAAGAATCTAAACAAAAGTTAAATCACGTTGGGTGACATTAAACCTTTACACGTTATTTTTTGTATTATTTCTTTTTTTGTACTAATGAAAGTAGGCCCAAAGTAGAAATATATCCGTATATATAAATATGTGACTCAAGTTTTGAGTTTAATGTCTTTCTCTTTCATTGGTCCGGATTGAGAAAGTACACCTGGAAAATATACTGCAGTTTCGGTAAATAATGTTTGTCTTGTTTACTTCTTAAGCTATAAAATTAATCGAGAATTTTATTGTGGCATTTCCAATCAATCATTGAATGATGGATGATTTGAATTTGATGATTTCATTTTCATTATTTTTAGAGCATTTTTGATAAAAAAAAATGCTCTATTGTCCCCGTTTTGTCTGTCTGTCATCACCCTAGATCTCAACAACCATAAGTCCTAGACCCATGATGTATATATCATTTTGTAGGTCTTGGCCTGCCATGTGTGCAGCAAAAGTTCATTTTGCGATCTGACCTCTGAGGGCTGGACATCAGTTTTTTACCGTTTTTTACTATATAAGCTATATTAATAATTGTGTCATTTTCATGGCCCCAATTCTACGCCTTATACGTTCAATAACCCATTCATTTGGTGCGAAATACTGCAGCACGTAGTTTCACCAAGATTGACGTCACACGTGTTCTGCGCAGTAGAGTATTTATTCTTCAGCCACAATAATTTTACTTTCGAAAAACATCCTTTACAATTACACAATTGAATTCATAAACATTTCCAAAATTTACAAATATTTACTGAAAGCTAAAATACGTACTGATGCATAACACAAAAATGCTCTAACACGTCCTGTGTCCAGAATGGAACAGGCTTAATTGCTTGTTTTTTTATGTTCTAAAGACCCTCTATTTTATTTAATCTCCTTCACTTTAATGGATTTACATTTTAATTTAGTTTAAGACATTACTGTTTACAATTTACTCCTCTATATATCATTATACAGTGGCGTAAATAGTTTTTGTACTTCCTTGGGCGGGGGGCTCTAAAAATGCCGACCCTCCACCCCTCCACCCCCCACATTCGAAAGTCAAACGCCTGAAAAGTCGAACAATTAGAAAACCGTACGAATTGTATTTACTTTAGAATACAAATATGCTTTGAAATTTGAACGTCTGGCGTGTCATTTCTGTTTATATGTATTTTTTTAGCCCTTACCATTGGCGATCATGCTATCTATATGACATTTATAACATTTCTCTGTATAGTGAAAGTATACGGTATATTTATTGCAATATATTCCAAAGCTATGTTGAAGCTTGGTTTTTAATATATAAATAAATTCGTACATTTACTATTTAAATAAAGAGTGTCCTCAAATGTGAACCCCAGTGGCGATCTTAGTATGAGTAGCAATGCGTGTGACTACCCCAAGCCCCCGCAAATGAAAGGGCCCTCACATCAGACGAGGCCAGAGTTGCACATTGTTTTTATCTAGCGAAACCAAAACTAGCAAAACAGATGCTGCCCTAATTTAAGAAATCGAGTTTATGTGGGGATCCCGGTGGAAAAATTCATTCAAAAATGTAATGAATCGAGATTTAAACTATTTTAATTCAAATTCACTTCGTACTTTTGGGATATCATGTATTTGATCAAGGTAAATGACTCCCCATCCCCCCCCCCCATATATACACAGTCATGGTAGCAGCAAAAACATAAATAAATAATCATGTATTTGTAGGGTTCCTTCCAACAATGGAGCCATCCAATTTATATGATTTAAAGGGGGGGGGGGACCCATACTAAACCGTATGGAATTTAAAGGATTAATCTCAGATTCAATGATAGTTTAACACTCCCCTCATGTGTCATAATGATTTTTGTACCTAAGCAGTAAGCACATGTGATGTAAAATCTTTTTGAAAAAAATGTTATTTTATATGGGGATTCATTCGTTTTATATCTTTTGTAAAGGTAATATATGATTCAAAACCTGAATGATTTAGAACTATTTCATACGTATTATGTTCATTTTCTGAAGTATTACAGCACACACAAAATGTCACACCTCTCCGTGGTTGTGGAAAAGAGCGCACTTTAGGCAGCGTGTACCAAGATTAGGCTCTTTGAGCGAACTCGGTGGTTCTTGAATTGGGACGATTGGGTGACGGGCAGAAATGTCCGCGGTCAGATGGAGCGGCCGTCCAAAACTGACCCATGGTGGGGGGTCAGGAGAATCGAGCAGACACTAATTGCCCAGTTTATATAACTGTATTGTAAGCTACATGGGCTGCCCTTTGGCCACGTATATATAATCAGTATACAATAAACACTTTAAAAAGCAGAGCTAGCTGGTATTGTTGAGATACTTGCTCAAAGCCTGGACATGCTGGCCAGGGACTTAATCATTGCCTAAGAACCATTTAATGTCACAAATCAGATGATCAAATACAGGTCTTTTTTAAATTAATGTCAAGTGTATAGATTATGTGATTTAACAAAAAATAATTTAAACGATTCGCATTTTTTCTTATTTTTTCAATGAACCAGAAAGCACCATGTCTTATGAACTTATTTCTTTTGCTAACAACAAGTTTGGATTAGATTTGTTTAAATTATTCCATGATGGAAGAAAGGGAGAGAATCTATTTTTATCACCATTCAGTATTTCTCTGGCACTGGCCATGACTCAAGTTGGAGCAAAAGAAAAAACTGCCTTGGACATGGCTAAAACTCTGAGATGGGAAACTGAAGATGAAATTAAAATTCATGAGCAGTTTCAGGACTACATCAAACTAATTCAGTCTCCTACTGATGCCTATGAGCTGTCTACTGCCAACAGAATATATTTACAACAGAGTTATATCTTTCTAGAGGAATTCAAGAATAAAGTGGTCAACTGGTATTTGGCAGGTAAGTTTAAATCTGTGTAATGCAATTTGTATTTCTGTCTGGTATATACTAAAAGTTTCTGAAATATGTATAATTGGTCAAGTACTATTAAAATTATACTTCAAAATTGTGCATATGTTCAATATTTTATGCTCATATCTTCTGCATGCATGAGAAAAGTAGACATTTTATATTTATTATTCATTTTACGGAGCCTATATTTCTTAATCGTTGTACAGAGCCTGTTAATGCTGACTTTAAAAATAATGCTGACAAAGAAAGAATAATGATTAATAACTGGGTAGCTGAACAAACAAATAACAGAATTCTTTACCTCATACCTCCTGGATTGCTGAATGAAAAGACAAGAATGGTGCTAGTTAATGCCATCTACTTTAAAGGTATTTCAGTTTTTTAAGTGATATGGTATTGTGAAAAAGATTTTTCTATTAAACAGGCAGATTAATGTTGAATGTGGAAGTTTTGGGGCCCCTAATATAAGTGGAAACAGTAAAAATAGATATACAAGTGTAAAATTAATAGTTTGTGGGACACTTCCAAAGATTGAGCCGATAAGTGATATGAAATTATACTTAGTGATAGCGTCAAGAAATTTACTAAAATATTTTAACTCTTGCTTTTATGTCAGGCCAGTGGGAAACAAAATTTAAAGAGAGTGACACTAAACCACTACCATTCAAAGTTTCTCCTAGGCAGACCAAGAATGTTCCAATGATGACCATCACTCATGAGTATTCCTATACTGAGGATGTAGACCTAAAGTTTACAGCTATTGAGATTCCTTACAAAGGAAAGCATTTAGGGATGGTTATTCTCCTTCCAGATGAAGACTTTGGTTTAGAGGTATTTGATTATACAGCTGTTTAAAACTACTTTGAATTTTGTTAGCTTTTTTATACTGATTTAACAAGAAAAAATATTCTTTTTCCTCAAAGATTTTGATGATACAATGATTTATTGTTTCAGTGGTTACTTTTCAGTGTTTCTAAAACTTCTACACCTGACCCTCTATAAAAGTGGTTTTGTTTTCGTAACCCACCTACAAAATGTAACATCCATAATGCAAATAAAACCTTTCCTGCTTTGTCGGCAATCCTGTGTCTGTCACACAAGATCGCATCTGTACTCGAGATCGTGACTGTCGTACAAAGTCGAGTCTGTACACGAGATCGTGTCTGTCACACAAGATGGCGGCAACATTTACTGTATGCTACATAACTGGCATGATACGTCCCCTACTTAGCTGCCAGTAAAGATATTAATCCAGCAGGGTGTGTGTACTGCCGATCGGTCAGAATGGCAAGGCAAGGGGTTTTTCCGCCAGTCAGAAAGAGGGAAGGGAGTAATGTACCTGAACCCACTGCTCGAAATGGCAGGCTGCGCAGGTGTGCTTGAGTGGGACAGAGTGTAAAGGTGTTGTGTGCCAACCACATCCTGATGGTCTGGCCATTTGGGGCAAGTCTTAAAACCCTCTTTTCTGCCATCCCGGCACATGATAGCGGGCACACACACCCCACCGCTCTGTAGGCATGGCAGACATGCATCAGCGCCGCCAACAATGCTGGTGTAGTAGGCACACTACACCCTATCATGCTAGCAATAGCGGCGTAAAAGAAAATTATTGAAAGAAAAAATAGACTTCCCATAGTTTTTTTTTCCCCATAGTTTTTTTTTAATTACATTTTTTACGCCGCCATTGCCAGCATGATAGGGTGTAGTGTGCCTACCACACCAGCATTTAGGCTATAGTTGAATGTTAGGTTCAGAGTTTAATCGTTAGAGGTTGTTTTTGTTAAGCTTCTAAACCCATAATGAGGATTATTTTCTTTGGGATGAAATAAATAACATATGAACTTTATTTGATGTACTATTAAGTACCACTATTCTCAAATGTATTTTGGCTACAATAATCTGTTCATGTCCTTTGGGGTTACTTCGAGTACATAGATATGCTATTTTTCGTACATAGACTGATTATTAACGCGCTGTTTGCCTACTGGCCGGTCCGGGTACATGGCCTTTGCTTACTTGTATAGACAAATGATTACGTACACATCATCTCAATCAATTTATTATTTCTTATATTTATTGATGGACATAACGAGCATTTCCTTATACTCCCTCTGCAAAGTCTCTGACTATACTGTAAATTAGTTTACCTAAGGCTGGACAACATTTATATTGGCAAACTTTTACTCAGTTTTTATTCATTATGTATTGAAATAGTCCAAAGTTTCAGAATTCATTTTATTATAAAAAGCTTATGGTTAGTTTCACATTTTGTGGGTGTGTGTGTGTGTGGATTTGCGTTCATTTGTATTTGGTAACTCACTTTTGGACCTCATTTAAACCATACTCCATTCCTGATAATTATAAAATTAAGGATGCTCTTCTCTCTAGTAGTATAACAAAGACACTATTTTACTTAATTTATCCTCCAAGTCTTTAAATGAGTTTTAGTGGGCTGCGTGTTGAGAAAGTTGCAGAACACTGCTCTACAGGCACGTGAACTAAGGCATAACAATAATCTTCTTTACTATGATTCTTTTTCAGAATGTAATCAGTAATCTGTCTTGGGATAAACTGAAGATAATGCTTGAAAATCTGTCACTTCCAAGACAAGTAAAACTTACCCTACCAAAGTTTGAGGTAAACTTTTTAAAAATAAAATAAATCTTTAAAATATAATTGATTATCATTTTAAAATATTCTATACTAGATAGTAAGCCCGGCGTTGCACGGGAATCTAGGTGTAATGTGAAACCCCTTCCTATCCAATTTAACTACTGAATTCTTAAATACGATTAATTAGGTTAAGTATGTGCTGATTTATGCCACCTTCCTAATGTGCAGAAATGACCTACATATTATAGTCACAAATTACGTTTTACCCGTCAACGCTAACCAACCAAACCAAACAACCAACCAAACAAACCAACCGAACCAACCAATCAAACAAACCAAACCAAACAACCAACCAAACCAACTAATCAAACCAGCTTACTAATCAACCAAACAAACCAACCGAGCCAAACAATCCAACCAACCAAGCCAAATCCGTCACAAATTACGTTTTACCCGTCAACACTAACCAACTAAACCAAACCACCAATCAAACCAGCCGAACAAACCGATCGACCAACCAAACAAACCAAACCCATCAAATCAACCAAATCAACCAAAGAAAACCAACCAACCAAACCAAACCAAACTAAACACCATTAGGTAAAGATATGGGTGCTAATTTATGTCACCCGTTACGTTTTACACTAATTCTCTCAATGTTAAAATCAAAACGAAGCATTAAAAAAAGCTTTTATAAAAATGTACTGAAAAGTAAAAAATAAATACTTTGTAATATTTACAAATATTATAAATTTAAATTGATAAAAAAATTGTACCACCGGATGCGTAAACCTCCAATCTAAAGGATTTTCGATCTATTACAAGTTTTAAAAAAGTAGGAAGTTTTGTTTTCACAAACGTAGATAGTTTTATGAAAAAATTGTTGTGCTTAAACACCGGCATTTTGTTCGTCAAATGCGCATCCGATTTCCGTGAAATCAAGTGCAGAATTATTATTTTTTACCTAATACATAATCCGCTAACCTGGGTGTACGTTCGACCGACTATACGTTCGACCGTGTCGCGGCGCTCAAGGGGAGTTAACTCTAGCTCGGCTAAAAATAGTCTGGGGAATCCCAAAACTCAATAAACCAGTGTTACGTTTGTATGTTGAACATGATAAAACAAAATGAAGAACTGTTTGGAAATGAGTCCTTTAAATTAATATTAATGAATCAAGATCTTTAAATGATATGGAGTAGTGTGCGCAAATTGTGTAAAGTTGGATGTTAGATTCAAAGTTTAATAGTCCGGGGTTGTTTTTGTTAAGCATCTATACCTATAATGAGGATTATTTTCTTTGGGATGAACTATATGAAATATGAACTTTTTTATGTATTATTAAGTGTCCATTAAATTTGGTTTGGCTACAATAATCTGTTCATGTCCTTAATGGGACCACTTCGAGTACATAGATATGCTATTTTTGGTATATAGATTGATTGTTAACGCTCTCAAATTTTTATCACCATTTTCAACTCCAACTGCGTGCCTAATAGCCGGTCCGGGTACCAGGCCTATGTTTACTAGTTTATAGATAAATTGTACCTTCGGGAAATGACGTCATAGAGGATTTTTATTTATAGCGACGGCGTTCCCATTCTGCAAAAAAAAATTGTAGCATCGGGAAATGACTTCATAGATTATTTATAGCGACGGCTTTCCCACACGCCGCCGGATGGACGGACTACAAGATAGCTACTTTATTAGTAGGGTGCTTTTCATTTCTTTTCCTATTTCCAGTTTTTAGATTTATAACTAGAGAAATAGAAATCCCTAATATTAGGAGGTCGCAGTGGCATCACTAAGGGGGTGCGGGCCGCACCGAGTAACACCATTTTAGGGGTGATACCATAATAGTTAAAAACATGAGCAGTAGCCTAAGGGGCCACAATGCAGAGCAATAGCACAGAGTGTCACCATATTGAGCAGTAGCACATTGTGCCACCATGCAGAGCTTCTGAAGCATAGGTAAATGACTACAGCTTGATAAAAACTAGTTAGGGGTTATCTTCATCCAAACACAATATAATGGCGGCTAAATAAGTCTTCTTGTCCTCACCCTTCTTTATCGTACATTCTTAATTTATTAAATACTAATTAAAATACAAATAAGTAAATTAAAGTTTTCGATAATCTTTGTCGTGATATACGATTTATAGCTCAATTATGGCTCAACGATCTTCTTAAAAGGTAAGCCTAAAAAAGCTAAATAAATTGTTTCAACTAACACTAAATATATTCTAGTTTTAGTCAATAACTGAGAATTTTATGTAAAATAACATTTCTAATGTAAAAATTATATTTGATGATTTTAGGTGAGCTCAAATGTCAGCAAATGTCATCTAAACCGGGAAGAGAGGCAGTACGTTAAAAATCTGCAAGTGAAACCTATACCGCCTAGCCAACATGGAAATTCTAAAGCACAATGCTGGAGATACTTTGGTGGCCTGTTTTCTGCTGATGGAAAAAATGTTGATGAAGATCTAGTTTATTGTCAACTGTGTCTCACTGCTCAGCAATCAATGAGTGACAAGGGTAACATTTCAAAAGTAACAAATTTTGCCAGAACAACATCAAGTGGCAATATGAATCTTCACTTAAGTGTCAAGCACGATGTGTCAGTACAAAGTGAAGAAAAGTCAAATAAAATTTTGGGAAATTTCCGTAAGTATGAAGAAGGTAGCAGTCAATGTCAGGCAAAATCAAGTCATGAGATAACAAGAGATATTGTTATCTGGTTCTGTAGAGACTTGCTAGCCTTTGAAAATGTGGCTAAAGATGGTTTTGTTGATTTCTTCAAAATTAATTGCCCATCTCTCAACATACCAGCACCAGTAACACTTGCTGGAACAGCCCTGGACGATATTTACCAAGCTGTCAGGTCAGCATTCAAAACTAAAGTGGCTGAAGTAAATTCACTTTGTCTGATGTTTGATGGATGGACCGATCGCTACCGGGCTATCAACTATCTTGGCATCATGGCCTCTTTTTTAGACCATGACTGGACATATAAAGTTGTCACACTTGGCTGTCACGCATTACTTACTCTTGTTGCACATGACCTTGCTGATTATGTCAGTTCTGTCTTGAAAAGCTTTTCCGTTGATCACAAAAAACTGTTCATAACTAGCTGCCATGATGGTGCTGCAAATGTGATAAAGACTTCAAAGCTTTTGAAGGTTGACTCTTATCAGCACTGTACAGCACACGCATTGACCTTCTGCTTACTACCGACAGCATCAATAAAAATGAAGACGTTCTACAGATACTGCAAAAGTGCCGCAACATCGTAACTGCACTTCATTACAAGACCGCAATCATATAAGACGAGGATAAAGAAATGATAAAGACACTGAAGGAAGGCATATCTTCAGTGTGCGAATAGCTTCTTATGATCAATAGTGGATCAATAGTGGATGCCTCTGAGACCAGCACTAACGCCATCGTTGACAGTCATAGACACAATCATAAGTCAGTGAAGCCATCATGTCCAATGCGTTGGAATTCAACATTAATGATGATTCAGTCTATACTTGACTTGAAAAGAGAGGTTCAAAATACTCTCAAGCGTATTGGTCGAGTTGATATTAGTCTCCATGAAGATGAAATAGACTTTTTAAGTGAACTCGTTACCTTTCTGAAACCATTTCAAGACCTAACATCTCTTCAGCTTTTCAATGCCAACCTTATCAACTATTCCACAAGTGGTAAGGCACATAAGAAAGATCTACACTGCATCAAATGCTGATGATGACAAAATACGAATGATCAAGCTGTCAGTTCTCAACCAGCTTGACCGTCGATTTCCTGTAAATGATCACATTAAGCTGCATCAGCTGCTTGATCCAAATTTCAAATCATTGATTCCACGGTCAGAAGCAACCACAATTCTGGAGAATGCAATAAAGTCAGCAATGGCCCGTGGATTCATCATGTCTAAAGCTGATGTATCACATTCGCAGCAAGTCAGTGAACATGTTTCTGAAGAAACCCGATCTACGCGATTGCAAATGGAGCTGATGAATGAGCTGAGAACTGAGCAGTCACCAGACGATT
This sequence comes from Bulinus truncatus, assembly GCA_021962125.1. Taxonomy (NCBI): domain Eukaryota; kingdom Metazoa; phylum Mollusca; class Gastropoda; family Planorbidae; genus Bulinus; species Bulinus truncatus. The sequence goes on along the minus strand of JAGDYQ010000146.1, from coordinate 1,116,165 downwards.
GTACTAATAAGGTATTCTATGTTAATTTATGGCATTGAAACAGTTTTCGTTTTATTTCGCTCTCAATAGACCAGTCAGTTTGCAGTAAAATATTTTAAATACATATACTGTGCACTATAATGAAATATTTTATAAACTAGCAGTTAGTAGCTGTTGTGTTTTGAACATTTATTTTAGATGGCAGTGGAAAATGCAAATTATTTGACGGCGCCTGTTGTTCAGTTTCATGATGTCCTCGCTTTCTGCCGTAGCAGTGTTGCATCATCCTCGTATCCACAACTTACTCAACTGGCTCGTCTTCACCTATCATAATCAGCATCATCTGTACCAGTGGAGTGCATGTTTTCGGTTACTGGTTTGATAATGAACAGCAAACGATCAAGTCTAACAGCTGATAAACTACATCGCGTTTATTTTATTCAACACAATTATAAACTGATATTTTAAGTGCTTATCAAGGTATTGAGTGGCAGAAACTGAATGAGTGGAATGCATTAATGCACTGTATTAGTATGACAGCACATAAAACTGTTTATTTCTGTTGTTTTAAATAATAAAACTTTTCCCCAAGTATTGTAAAGGTGTTTTATTGCTGAAGTTTTATCAATTCATTATTGTCTAGGCGAAAAATTACGTTAAGCCCTTTCCCTCCCAATTTCAAGTCGCTCGCCCCCCACCCCTATCCACTTACAGTGGGCCTAACGTTATGGCATTAACTTGTCAGAATGTAAATTATACCCATAGATTTTCTTCAGTTCTCTTAGTAAATAACCTCCAAGTATCTAATATGCTTCAGGAATTGTATACTTTTAAAATTTTATAATTTTCAAAATTTATGTTAGATTACAACAAAATTAAAATACTGGTTTTTCTTGTGCTGCTGTCCCCCTTGTCAAATGCGGCTGGCTAGTTTACCTATTACAAAGAACGCATTTGATTAAACGTATTTATTTTCATATTCTATTTTTTAAAGAAAAAACATAAAACGAGAAAAATGTCTGTAGATTTCAGTAAAAATCAATATACTCCAATTTTATTTAAGAACTCAAATTATAATCAATATACTCAACATTTTGATCAATATACTCAACATTATAATCAATATGCTCAACATTTTAATAAATATCAATCCAATATACTTGTTAAGATAAACAATTTTAAACAGTTATTCTCCTTGATGTTTGTTGCAGACAAATATTGAGAGCATATTTTGTAAAAACTTCTTACAAATAGCGGGATGTTAATATTAGTCTTCAGATTTCAAAAATGAGATAGGACAAAATGACAATGTGGTTATGCTATGTGCTGATTTTTCTAATTAAAGTGAATTTTAATTGCATCAATTTGTTCAGATTTTAAGTCTAAATCTATTGCATTTGTATTTGGTATTAAAATAAAAGAATAAAGTTTGAGTTACATAATTAATTCAACGACCAGCCTCTTTCACACTTTTAATGGAATATAAATAATCCCCCCCCCCCAAATAAAAAATAAAAATGTTATATAATATGTAAACATTCTAAATTTAAAGCTCAAATATTTTCATAATATCACATTGAACATCATTTCTACAAATGTTCTGCTAATTTGAATGCATGGGGGGGGGGGAAGAATTGAGCTTAAATTAAAGGGAAGTGACATGGTACGTTCATTATTAATGAGCCATTATATAGATGTAAATTTAGACATGTAATAGTATTTCAAGTCAATCAATTTGATTCGATATATATTTGCTATGGTCTTCTGATTTCTTTTTCATAGATGACAACAACGATGGATTTGAAACCACTTCTCTCGTCATTAGGAATGGAAGATGCTTTTAAGATTAACTGTGCTGATTTTAGTGGGATCACTGGAAGCCAAGACTTCTGTATATCTGAAGCTGTTCATAAAGCATTTATTTAGGTGAATGAAGAAGGCACAGAGGCTGCTGCTGCTACTGCTATTCTTCTTATGTTGATAGAATGTGACTCGTCAGACCCTACACCATACTTCACAGTTGATAATCCATTCTTATTTCTTATCAGAGATATTCGAACCAACAATATTTTATTTTTGGGACAAGTTACTGACCCATCACTATATAATAATATCCGCTAATAAAATCTATTTTTTTTTTAGCTTACAAGTTTAAAACAAACATTCTTAAAGTTATTTTTAGTTTATTTATGAATTTCTGTAATCTGACCATTTTAGCAAAATATGCAAATAATTGAAGAAAAGTTTCTGATTTAAATCTTATCTCTTATTACTTTCTGTGAAGCATTTGTATTAATGTATTAATGTGCAATTAAATATCTCAATAATGTGTACTTTTCTTGCTCAGTTTACATTTTTATACAGAATGTTATCATTCATATTTGTGGTGTTTTTTTGTGGCATCTTTGCTGACCAAAGTGCATTTACAAAAATCGGATAACATTTTAACACTATTGAGAAGTAATTTATTTTATATTTTAAGCAATTTTAAGATTATGTATTGTTCATTTGGCTAATATATGTTTTATTCTTCTCGTTTATAACATAGTTCACACTGAAAACCAAATTACGTTTTTTGTGGACTTTATTTATTAAAAGTTTAACATTAGTACGCCTATACAATAGTGCCTATGCTTCTTTTAATGTTTCATAAGTTTTAATGCCATGACTAAACTTTTATTCAGTTTATTAACTTATTTATTCTCTGTGATTCTAAAGTCGGTTCTTTTTTATTACATATCTGCCATATTAAGCTTATCAGCTGGCACAGATTCGATTACTTGTACAAGCAATGCCTGTAGTTTTTTATATAATTAATTGAATGTACAATCAAGCGAACATAATCTACTCCAAATGAGTGCTAATGATCCTCTTTAATCACACTGAGACACAGGCGAGCACATTTAGTTAAACGAATATAATTAAAATATAGTCGTCCTTGTTATGTATCATTTTATTTTTAGTTATGAGAACCTAATATTTTATAACCGAACGTTTTAACTAACTGTGCCTGCCTGTGTCTCAGTGTGATTAAATGGGATGACTTCGCTCAACGTAACATGAAATAATTAAATAAAAATAATTCTATGAAGTTTCAATTTAACAATGCAATCGGCAACATCGAATTGGAATAGTAAAATTGGAAATTGGGAAATAATTAATTGATCGGAAACGCGAAACATTGAATATACTAGCTTACTAAGAGTTTTGTTCTTTAATCAATGTTTTATGTCAAATACTTTTAAGACGGCAAGTGGAAAAAAACATATTATTAACACATAGTAAGCAATCCATCATTAGCATCGTTTGTCTTAATTAAACATGATTATCCCTTAATATGTGTTGTGAGAATTTATTATCGGCACAGATGTGTTAATCAGTATAAGACTGTTAATAGCAGATGTGGTAAATTAGGCATGTGCCAAAAGGTATTAAAAAATGCGCGTATTCAAATGAAACTATGTCAAAATTGGTGAAGAAATTTCTGATATAAAAGATTTTGAACAATCGTACATTTTCAATTTTATATATATATTTATATTTAAAGATTGTGTAAGATGTCTTTCACTGTTCGTAATTTCTCACCTAATTAATTTTATTTTTTTAAAGTTAACATGAACACATGTTTTTGCCATCCTTGTAAGGATATCGCAAAAATGTGAAATCGTAATGTCGTTAAAAAGATTCATCGTTTGCACTACTACATCATACTTTTAAAGATATTTGTCACATTATTAAACACACTTCATTTATTTTCTTTCTAGTGCGGAATTTCTCTTTTTTCTTATTCACGTCAAAAAATAAAAACAAATAAAGGCACCAGTAACTCTTGCTTGACAAACGACATGCTGAAGGGTTTTATCAAGTTGGTTTTTTATTACTTTTATATTGTTATTATAACTAAAGAACTAAAGTTACTATACAATAGGGCCGGTTTTGACTCAAAGATTTTTTCTTCTATTCACTCACAACATTGAAAGCTTTTAAACACACCAGACTTGCTATTCGTTAATTTGCGACATCAACAATTGACTTTAGCACTCAAATGAAGAAAACAACGGTTGTTCAGCCTACTTGTCACAAACTAATTTGATGTGGGTATTTTGTAAAGGTACCCTGACCCACCAGTAAACTTGTTGTGGTGAAATCCATAAAGAATATGATAAAGAAATGGCTTAGCCTCATTAATATAGTTGCAGTTGGATAGTGTAGATGTAATATTGACAACAAGGCAGTGGTGTCACTAGGGGGTGCGAGAGGGTGCGGGCCGCACCGGGTAACACCATTTTAGGGGTGACAACAAAATGAACAGTTCTAAATTTCATAGCAGAAAAAAACTCGGTATAGTTGGTTTTATAACCGATCATAATTAAAATCATGAGCAGTATCACAGGGGTGTCACCATGCAGAGCAGTAGCACAGGGGTGTCACCATGGAGAGCAGTAGCACAGGGGTGCCACCACGCAGAGCGTCTGGAGCTTAGGTAAATGAATACAGTTCAAAGCTGCTCGGATCAATCTAGAGTTGTTGTTTTTTTTGCAAACGTTCTAAAAAAAAAAAGAACGCATGTGGTCAAGGGTTAAATGAAATTGGAGACGTAGTTTACAAACACAGTTTGATGAAAGTATATACATCTTTCTGAAATACAGTCAGTAACACTATAGTTTGTATCAGTTAAGTATTTTAAAGTAAATTCTTTCAGGTCTAGTGCAGGAAAATTCGAAATTTGTACCATTGATCATGGTGGAAGTCTTGAGGGGGGCGGGGGTTTCACCCTGAATTTTCCGCACCGGGTGACACCAACCATAGTGACGCCACTGCAAAAAGATAACATTTGTTTTCTTTTCATTACAATGTAATGTACACATATTGGTATAAAATAAAGTGTGGATGTAAGAGTTACCATGTGTCAATATTTTGCAAAAAGACAGTTAGCATTTTAGCACTACAGAAAGTATTTTAACACTACAGTTAGTATTTTAATACTGCAGTTAGTATTTTAACATTACAGTTAGTATTTTAACACTACAGAAAGTATTTTAACACTACAGAAAGTATTTTAACACTACTGTTAGTATTTTAACACTACGGTTAGTATTTTAACACTACTGTTAGTATTTTAACACTACGCATTTGTCCGTACTTTCCACTCGTTGACAAGCTTTTCTTTATTTTTAGCATCGACCGTTTACTTGTCTAATTTTAACTCTCATATGCCAGAGCCAAGAATAGTTTGAGCCCCATCATGTAGAAGATCTGTTGACCTAAGCATACTGTGTGAAACTGTCTCAAGGTGTAGTAGTGCAGAGCAGTGGCGTAGCTAAGGGGGGTGAGGGGGCGGACCGCCCCGGGTGACAGCAAATGGAGGGTGACACTATGTCACCTCCAACAAATTTTTTTCAGCAGGGCTAAGGTGCGAAAATATTCTGAAAAAAGCATTGTTATAAAAACCCAACCAACACAGGAAATGTGACCGGACGTTTTCGCATACAGGTCACATGTCAACCGTAATTAGATATGTACACATCAGTTGAAGTGCGGGAGTCATTCCTTGGATTTTTTGATCTGAAAGGTAAAACAGCTAGCGTATTGACTGGCGATATCATCGAGAAACTAGAAAACTAGAAAACAAAGGACTGGATATTAAGTTATTTCGTGGTTAAGGGTACGAAAATGCTGCAAGCATTGCTGGAATCCACGGTGGTGTGCAACAAAAGATCAAAGACACTAATCCGAAGGCAATGTTTTTTTACTTTGTTCGAATCATTCTTTGAACCTTTGTGGCAAACATTCGTTTGCTAGCAATCCGTCTTGTGTAACGTTTTTTGGAAGTATTGAGGCGCTGTACATATTTTTTGCTCTGTCGACCGATGGTTGGGATATACTAGAGAAATACACAGGTTTAACAGTGAAGAGACTGTCCACAACTCGCTGGAGTGCACATGCTGATGCAGTGAAGCCAGTGATACAGAAGTTAAACCAGTTTGTGGTAGCCATTGAAGCTCTGTGTGATGTCGAAGAAAGCGTCGAGACAAGAGGCGCTGCGCACAATCTGTTGCCAGCTTATATGCGACTTTTCTTTCATTTCGTTCTTGTTTTTCTGATTGATGTTTTACAAATCGACTTAGCACAGAAGTACATGAAAACACCAGGTATTACTGTGGACATGGTTGCAACCAAACTAAGGGCTCTCAAGGTCTTTGTGGAAGAGCATCGAACGAAGGTTGTTGACAATGCCGTCCAGCAGGCACTTGCGAAATGTGAAGAACTTGATATCCCTGCAGAGAAGAGAATCATAAGAAAGAGAAGATTACCAGGAGAGTATGCAAGAGATGCTGGATTGTCATTGCAGCAGGAGACCAAGAGAGCAATGTTAGAGTGTCTAGACCGTTTTCATATGGAGTTAGATACGAGAGGAAAGGCGGTGAATGACATATTGCTGACCTTTTCTGCCGTTCAGCCAGACCATATTATTTGTACCAGCGAGGAAGAAATACAGCTGTCTGTTACCAAGCTCACAACCGTGTATGATGAGCTGAAGAAGACCTTTGTCTAGAAATTCCACGTTTAAGGCAAAACTTACTAGAAGCCGAAATAAACTTGGAGGAAGCATAGCACTGAATTGTACTGCACCTCCTACGGTTTATCATCAAGTGGGGCTTTTTTTAATCATTGCCATATCTTACGCTGACTCTAATATTCTTTCTGACAATATGTGTTTTTGTGGCATCGTGTGAAAGAAGTTTCTCCAAAATGAAACTTATGAAACATTACCTCCGGTCAACCATGAGCCAGTCGAGATTGTGAGATTGTCGGATCTGGCTGTTCTGTCCACTGAACGCGAATTTACAAGACAAATAGATTTTGACGATGTCATTGACCTGTTTGCCACAATGAAAACAATAAGACATTCCTTCTAGGACTATAGTGTCAAAGGACATACTTTTGGGCTGTGCATTGTAGTGTTTTGTATTTAGATGTTCTGAAAGTGAACAGTTGCATTTTAAAAATCTTTGGATTTGAACAATTTGTTTTGTGGTATTGGATTCGGATTTTGTCTTGGATCATACATGTAAGTAGTAACGTACAGGTCAGTAGCGTAAAGTAGAGCCTAGAGGTAGAGTATTTATGAAAATTTAGCTACACCTTACCATTCAGCAAAGGGTTGTGTGGGGGTCACAGGGGTGACATTTGAACGGACCGCCCCGGGTGACGTTTACTCTAGCTACGCCACTGGTGCAGAGGTCGTCTTAGTAATAGGGCCTACACGGGCCGGGGCCTATGGTACGAGGCCTGGAACTAACGTTTAGTTTTGCTACAGTTCATTTACAAATAAAAAAATCTTTTCACTTCTTGGCGTTCAGAAAATGTATTTATCGTTATACTGCTCAAACTTTTTTCTCGAACTGTTCAGTTTTCACGACACACCAGTAAAGAAAGCAAAAAAGGAAATAACAGAAATTAGAGTTAATAGTAATTATTTCTATTATCGATTGAGAAATAGTTAAAATTTGTGGCGACCAATTTCAAATCAGCTGGTGTGGAGGTTACGTTCTAATTGCCAATGTATTTTCATTCTCAATTAAGTGTCAGAAATTAAAACGGATACAAGTAGCAAAGTATTTCGATCACCTACATAATTAATGAAGAATCATTGATGAATCAAAACTATTGGCATTTGGATATATTATTGACCTATAAACCTACGAGTAACCAGAAGAAAATTGAGATGGATTGGCCACTCATTCAGGAAGCCTCCAGAAGAAATTACTAAAATGGTTCTGCATTGGAATCCCCTAGGACAGAGAAAGGTTGGCCGCCCAAAGATCACTTTGAATGTCTTGCAAACAATAGAGGAAAAGTTGCAACCAAACATGGGGGAGCTGATAAAGGCCTCCCAAAATAGAGTGCGCCGAAGAGTGATTGCAGAGGTCCTTTGCTCTGCAAGAATTTCAAGGAATTAATCGAGTTAAGTCATTGATGTTAGTGAATATCGTGTAAAACTATGCGGTTTTGCTGTGAAGATTCACACTTGACTTAACTTCATCAAATATTAAGTAAAATTATTTAAAACATAAAAGGATGTTGATTTTAGCTAATTTGAATATGTGAATGTTTTATTGAAAGTTATTAAAAGTGTGTAACTGTATATAAATATATATATATATATATATATATATATATATATATATATATATATATATATATGTATACAGGGCCCTGGAGATGAGTAAAATGTGCCCCTCTTTTCAATATAAAGCAAAAATTAGATTTGGCAGCTCAGCTTTCAGAGTTTATTAGTTTAGAACGTGTATGTAAAGAAGTTGAAACTTTAATAATTAAAATTATTACAAATTATATTAAGTCAAATAAAACAAGCAATCTAAGCCTGGACACAGGACATGTTAGAGCATTTTCGTGTTATAAGTAAGGGAAGTAAGTCATGTTGATTAACTGTTACAAAAATAAATAATGAGTTACGCCCCTTTGTACGCCCCTTTGTTAATATAGCTTATATATTAAAAAAGTACCTAATAAGCCCCCTTTTTCGGCCCTCAGAGGTCAGATCGCGAAATGGACTTTTGATGCACACATGGCAGGCCAAGACCTACAAAATGATATATACATCATGGATCTAGGACTTATGGTTGTTGAGATCTAGGGTGATGACGGACAGACAGACAGACAGACAAAACGGGGACCATAGAGCTTTTTTTTTTCGAAATGCACTAAAAATTTGAAATAGGTTTAATTTTTTTAATGATAAATGATTAATGCAGCTGTTCAATTACTAGAATATACAATAAACAAATATACCTAAATTAAAACAACCATTCAATTCTTCCCTCCCTGAGAAAAGACAGCAACAAAACTTACTATGTACACACACCAGGCCGGCCCCAACAAAAAAAAACAAACAACAAGGGTCCTAAGGAACCTAAGGGTGGCGAAAAAAAGGGGGCTCTTGTGAAAATAGATTAAAAAGAAAAAAAAAAGGATACAAAACACCCCCCTTTTCGGGCCCCAGAGGGGCCATAACAAAAAAGAAAAAAAGTCATTTCTAGGCAGGCCAAAACCTAAAAAATGATATATACATCATGGGTCTAGGAATTAAGGGTGGTGAAAATTAAGGGGAAGAAGGAAAAAAAAAAAAAAAAAAAAAAGGGGAAAAAAAAAGATTTTTTTTCGAAAACTCCTAAAATACACAGAAAAGAATAAAATGATGAAAAAAAATATAAACAAATATTGTTAAAACATGGTCGCTTTGCGTGCTTTTTTGGGCAAAACTACGAATGACAGTGTCAAAGTCTATATTCTTTGCAATTTCAGACTCAATACTGAGCCTAGCTATGTTGTTCAGGCGATCCTGACCCATGGTAGACCTGAGATCATTTTTGATGAGTTTAAGTTTGCTGAAACTTCTTCCTGCATAATCTACTGTGGCTGGTGTTGTAAGGAATATTCTCAAACGAACTGTCAAGTTGGAAAATATGCTTTCTAATTTGTATTCGCATAAATTATTTAGCACTTCCAATGCGCCCAACTGTTTTCCACCAAAATTGGCATTGTGAACCATTCATTTCCTGTTTAAGGTCTTCAGAGATTATGTAATTAAAATATGTCTCCGCTGGTCTCGCTGCTTTGCAATTTAATTCCTTTTCTGACATTTTTTGATAAATCCAAAGAAAACTGAAGTTATCAGAAATCAGTTTTGCTGCACTAATACAAAATGTAAACCCTTCAATAACATTTTCCAAAATTACATAAAATATATGCTTTCGAAAGTGTGCTTCCTCAATAGATTCATCTGATTTATTCATTTTATCTAAATTTTCATCTGGTGCACCCTTATCGTGGAAACGTGTTTTTTTTTCCTGGCATAGTTCCTAAACAATTTAATTTCTATCTGAAGACTGGATGCAACAAGTTTAGATTCAGCCCACATTGCTTTCCAAATCTCTCGCAATGCCTGTAGTTGTGAAAGCAAGCTTTCTATGTTTGCAACTTCTACATCTAAAGTTGCACCACTAGCTTGAATGGTTTTGTTACAAAATTCAATGGGAACTAATATTATGTACCATATGACTGACATTATCATGCAGGTGAAAGAACTGACATATCATAGAGCTCCAGTGATTTCGTTCCTAGTTTTTGCAGTGATATTAAGTTCTAGCAGGTTTTCTAAGGCCAACTTAACCCCTGGAAGATGAGCTACAAACGGTTTTACGCTTTCAACTCGATCTGACCATCTGGTACCAGATATGCCATGAAGCGAACAGCCAATTCGTTTTAACAATATTTCCCATCTTTTCGGACTGCAACTGAATAATGTATATATTGTTTGTAAAGTTCCAAAGTATGTGATTGCTTCTGGAATACATTCAGCAGCATCATTACCATATAAGTTAAGTGTGTGGCAACCACAAGGAAAGAATATGGCGGTAGGGTATTGTTTTTTGATTATCGCTTGTGCTCCTTTGAATTTGCCTGACATGTTTGCCGCATTATCATAACCTTGAGCCCTACAATCAGCAAGGGGGATAGCATGGCTTTCCAATGTTTCAGTAATTAGTTGCGCTATTTCCGATCCATTTTTTTTCACTGCAATTAACAAATTTTAGAAATTGTTCTGCTATTTCATATCCTGATTCGTGGCGAACTAAGTAACGCAAAAGAAATGTTGTTTGCTCAACATGAGATGAATCTGGTACAGAATCTACGTTTATTGCATAGTACTTTGCCGTTTGCCTTTCACCTAAAATGTACTGCTTTACAAGGTCAGAGCATTTTACAATGAATTCACTTTGAGAATCATTAGAGTGGAAATGTATTTGAAGCCTTTCCCCCTTTTTCTGCGACTCTTCTACTTTTAACACGTGTTCTCTTATAATGGGAAAGCAACTCTATCTAACCTAAAAAAATTCATTATTTGAGTTGCCAATGCCTTCCGAAGAGCCTTGAAAAGCAAGACCAAGTTCTCCTAAAAAAAGGGTAACATCAATAATTCGTTTCAAGATGTTGTACCATTTTTCAGATTCCACTCTAATAGATGCCTCTTGTAGATTTTCAATACCTTCTTGCATTGACAGGTGTCTTTCCAGTTCACGCCAAGCTAGATAGCATTCCTTATGTCCATTACTCTTTTCATGCTCGGGAACCCTGTTACATAATTTTCGCCACTTGGCGCTGGCTGGCCAGCCTTCAGGTGTAGCTAAAGCAGATTTGAATGCAGTACTCAACCTACAGTAAACTGTGTTACAAAATATCCGACAAGGGAAACAAAATAGTGATTTTTTTTATATTGATTTCAGACAAGCCAGTCTCGGGTATTCTGTTCTCCATTAATGTTTATGAACATCTATATACTTTCTGGAAATGCTTGATTGTTACTATCTTTAGGCAATGTTGAAGGAAATACAATATAACCTCTGGTAACATAATTTTCTATGTCTGATTGAGAAGTAAATTCTGCTGTGAAAAATTTAATGTCAAGACCGACAACCTCAGTGCTGATTTTTTTTTTCAAATTTCTCTTTAATAACTTTGACAAATTTATCACTTGATTTATGACATTCAGTTGCATAATCTGGCTTTTTTTCAGAATCAACCTTTTTATTTTCTAGTTTATAGTTGACAGTTTTACATACTCTTTCTTTCAAATTGGCATTGTTGTATGTTTCTAAATCATCTTGGTTTTTTGTCACGCCTACACCTACTAGAAAGAGTGTCTGTATTCCTCTTCTTTCATTTTCTTCACGTTTTTTTTTTCTTTTCTTTTTTATGCTCCAGATTTATGTAGAAATATAATTCGATTCTGGTTTAGCAAAAAATATAAAAAGCTACAAAACTTTTCACCATTATTAAAACAAAGTGACAACATTACAGTCATTACTAAAAATATTATTTCAAGTTATTTAAATTAAATTTAAAGAATTAATTTAATTATTTTCGTTCAGCTCTTGCAGAAATTCTTTATAAATATTGAAATAAAATAACATAAAAATTAGAAATAAAAAAACAAAATATAATTTTTAAATTCAGTATTTTAATCTAATTTGAATTTATACTGCAATCGTTTGTGTTTTTAGTTGAACGTGAAACTTGACATTATTAATTTAATTAATTTAAATTTGACTTATCCTCGTTAAAAAACTAAAATTAGCTAAAATAAACTAAAATAAATAAACTAAAATTTTTAAAGTGTTATTTAAAATTTAAATCAGAATTTATATTTAGATTTAAAAAAAACCCGAAGATTAGCAGAATGTGAAAAAACAAAACAAAGACGTAACACGGCTAAAATATTTTAATGGAAAGCCAAAAATATAACTAACAATAAAGATACATATTTGCGGAAGCTGAAAGATGTATAAAAATTAAATTTGATACGAATGGTGTAAATTATAATTTTAAAAAAATTTAAACCGTTTAATATATTTACTTTAATTTATATCTACTGCTCATGATGGGCCCCGGTGCGGCGCACCGGCTGCATCCCCCTCTCGTAGGGCCTGTATATATAACTATGATTTATGATTAATTGTTAAAAATTAAATAAAACGCGATACCGTATTCTAAAGACATATAGATTCCCCAACCTTTTTGTTTGTTTATGATCAGTAACACTGAATTATGTATATATATATATATATATATATATATATATATATATATATATTGATATCGTATATTACAATACAAATCTTTATTTTTTCAGGGCACATCATAGTTAGCTTTACAATCGGCATACATCAATTCATAGCTACTTTCCATTTTTTTATTTAATATTTTGTATCGCACTAAATAGCCAGCACTTGTTGAAGATTATAACTTTTAAAACTTTGTATTAAGTATTTTTTAACTATAAACTATTAAATGCCTATGTATGCCCTATGGGCAGCCTATGGACACGTGACATTGGTTTCGCCTTTTTTTATTGTCTGGTATTGTAATTTAGTATGCATCGATAATCTTGAGTTACTTGTTGGGTTGTTGTTTTTTTTTTTTAGCTGTGCTGTTTGAACTATAATACTGTATGCGTATGGTGTACGACAGTAACATATGCATTTATCGCTTTGTTTATAGACCTAGGCACTAGTCCGGGCTAGGCCAGTGGTCGGCAAACTTATCAGCCAAATAGAACATTACAACAATTAAAAAAAATAGTGGGAGCCAAATCTGCTTGTTTAGTTAAATTTTATTACACTAAATAAATAGTACACTAAATAAAACTAATTGTCAGAGCCGCACTTAAGGAGCCAAAGAGCCACATGCGGCTCCGGAGCCGCACTTTGCCGACCACTGACCTACGCCACCGTATCCACAGAAATGACAACAATTTTACTTGATATATATGTCAGGTATATAAAATGGTCACATGATTATTAGTAGTATTTGTATGTTAGAAACTAAATCCTTGCCAGCCCCACTAAATTATAAATGGTATTATTTTGAAAAAAAAAACTCAAGCAGTACTGTGTAATATGCTTTAAACTATGACTATCGCTATGTGAGTAACTCATAAGTTAAAGTATATGTCTTACTGTTACTCTTAGACGATTTCGTCTTAGTTAGAGTCAAGTCTGTCTTAGATTAGCCTTAGCCTTAGCCGCCTTAGGCTTAGACTAGGCTTAGAGGCTGGCTTAGAAGTTTAGCCTTTACGTTAGAAGATTATCAGCCTAATCTTTGTGATTGACTATTATTTATACTTTAAATTTCAACCTAAAATTTAGGCATAGCCTTAGTAGCTTACCTAACTTACTGAGTGGTTCGGCTGTTCGTAATAAGACTAAATTAAATAAGTAATTCTATTGTTAGGTAAACAGGAAATAAAATTATGAGATTTAAAATTAATTAATAGAAATTATAATCAATAATGTGGGACGGATGGCCGAGTAGTGTAGATACTCGACTGTCAACCTGAGAGTTCAGGGTTTGATCCTCAATGAGAACCATGGGAATTTTTTCAGGTGAAATGTGTTTCAAAGTCGTCCCACAAGTCCACCCAGCTTTAAATGGGTACCTGACTTTAAGTTGGGGGAGTAAAGGTGGCTGGGCGTTGTGCTAACCACACAATCCCTTCATATGAAGAGGTTGTAGAAACAGATGAAATCTACACTTCATCTGCCCTGATGGTCCTTTAGGGCTAAGGGAACTTTAAATAATAAATAATACACAGTTATAAAATGATACATTAATTGATTAATTATAATATATTATATTAACCATAACTGACATAACTTCAAGTCATGACATCATAAGTAATTATAAGTTTGTATTCTCATTTTGGTCAATTCATATTTTAATTGAAGATTTTATTTACATATGCATTTTCCCCCATAGATTTAAAGAGAGAGAAAAAAAAATTAAAATATCTTGTTTTATATATTTATTTATTTATTTAAGATGACTAAAGAAAAATAATGAATGCGATCATATCACTGTGTCATTTCTGTGAGCTACATGGTCCAAAGATTCTCTTCTGCACACAACCTTTTCGACCACAGGAACCTCGTCAGATATATGGTGATGAAGTAGAAACCAGCATTTCTCACAGGCTTAAATCGCTGTCTGTTGCTCCAAGTTCAGGCGCAGATATTCATCTTCCATCAACATGTGCTAAGGATCAATGTGAAGTAAAAAAAATTCTAAACTACGATTTGTTTTCAGTCATTTCAATACTTCTGGAGTTTTCTTAAGTTTTATTCCAATAAAATTATCATTAAACTTTTTTCCTAATATATAAAGTATGTAAAGAGGAATTTAGTCTCAAACTCTTTGAATTTTGAATAATGCTTTAGTTTTATGGCTGTGCAGTTTAGTCTTAGAGAAATAAGTCTTAACTATAATTACATTTGATTAACAATACAAAATTTACCAAAATGATGAACACACTGCCTTTAATAATTATTATTAAGAATACTAAATGCTTCTAATTTTTTAGCTTACATTACTATCTAACTTAACTTTGAATGTCATGAATGCTTAGACTGGCTCGGGTTCATAATAGCGACTGTTAAAACAGCGACTGTCAGTTGAGCGACTTCACTATAGCGACTGTTTTAAAACAGCGAATGTCACAACAGCGACCACATGATAGCAACTGTATTAAAAGAGTGATTGTCATAACAGTGACTAATCCAACAGACAACTGGCAATAGCTGAAAACACACAAACACACACATACAATAAATCGTTGTGACTTCTCATTAAAAAAAATTCAAGGCTATTGTTTTCTACCCACCTGGTCTTAAGTCGTCTATTTGACCATTACTTGTCTTAATCCTAATGGCTAGACATCTTTTATAGCACAACATCGAAGGGGATAGTCTTCAGTCTCTAAGTTTTTACTATCTTCTACCAGTGAGTAGTGAGTGTATCTCATTCTGAAGTTGACAGAAAAGTCTCTATTATAACAATCGCTATTATAATGTGGTCACCATTTAGACAATCGCCGTTATGACAGTCACCATTCTGATTACGTCACTCATGTAAAGTCGCTGTTATGACAGTCACTATCCTGCCCGAACACCGCTTAGACTATACTTGCTATGTACCTTATATATTTTTTTATACAGGGTTGTAAATCAGTTCAGTCAAGTTATGTCAGCCATGATAATGAAGCTCAAGTTAGTTATGTCAGTACCCAGCAGCCATATAATCCTGAAGTTTTTGCAAGAATTCGACAGGCTTGCATCCGTAGCCTAAGCTCTGAGGTAGGTCAAAGTATGTTGAATAAAAATGTTATGACCAATGTTTGCTAGCTGGCCAATGTTGAAATGATGATGTGAATAGTATCGTGTGTAAGAGATAACATCGTTAACGAACTTTTTAATTGTGGGAAAACAATACATTAAGAAAAGTTAATTGACCATTAACCATGGCAGACTGCTTTTTCTAATATTAAGAGATTTAGTTGAGATTTTTAGTTCTTTTGATCCTTTTTTTGATAATAAAACTATTAATTATTTTTCTAAGTCATCCATTGTTTAACAAAATAAAAAAATGCTCATAAACAAATTTAGACAGAGCTTTCTTTTGAAATATTTATTTTATTCTGTGGGTTTGTGAGTTAATATATTTGAAATGATAAGCCTTCTTTATATGTCATCATTTTATGCAACGAGATAACCTTTTGTGTCATCTAGGGCTGCAAAATAGTTTATATTTTTTTACATTTTGCACGTTTGGTACAAATAATATTAATATCCTTGAAGTAATAATAATCACCCCAATTTAAAATCACTCCACACCACATATATCAAATCTGTCCTCCACACCACATATATCAAATCTGTCCTCCACACCACATATATCTAATCTGTCATCCTCGCCAAATATGTCTAATCTGTCCTCTACACCACATATATCTAATCTGTGCTCCTTACTGATCACATAAGTTGACGAACTATTTTAAAAGCAGAAGACCATTAGAAGTCATCTAATCTGTTCGCAATTAATGTAAGCCTATCTAACACAATTATGATCACCTTAACTATAATCTTTGATTTAACCCTTCTACACATAAAGATCCAGGGCTTTTCATCCAAGTTGTGTTAAACTAGCCAGATTGTCTTTCTGCACCAAAAAAATGTTATCATGTCACACCTTTGAACCATTATTGTTCAGATCAACACCTTCAGTAATAAATTAAATAGCTTTAAAATAATGCATTTCCCACAACAATGATCATACAATCATCCATACAAATTATATCAAATAATGAAAGATAATTTATCATTTCAAATGTTTTTATTCAGTAACACAAGAGAGCAATAAAATAAGACTGATCTTAATTTTTGTTCATGATATTTTGTTTAACAAGGGATGACAGTGAAAAAATAATCAGCAGTTCTAATTATCTCAAAAAGAACTACAAATCTGAACTAAATTTGTTCAGATCAAATAAAAAATCAGTCTGCCACATCTAGTAGTCAGACTGTTTGTAGTAAATTTATCTTGCTTTAATGTTCTACTTCATATACTATTCTGCTTCGACAGTGGCCAGCCAGTGTCCGACATTGGCTGACCTATGTAAACATCTGCCATTTTCACTGGCCAATGTCAGACATTAGCCAGTTAGCAAACATTGGCTTAACAAAAACATTATTCCTGTAATTCAAGTTGAATATTCAAGCCGTGTTTACAAGAAGTCTTCTATCGGTCTTATTTTGTCAGAATTGTATATCATTGAATTTATTGAGTACAAATTTTACAAAACAAAAGCAGAAATATTTTATTCCTCTAAACTATTTGTTTACTTTTTTCCAAAATTTGTATCGCACACTTCTAATCTTTAAACTAGGGTTATATTACAAACCTAATAAACTGTTTTTTTTTTATCATTCATTTCACCAAAATGAAAATTAAGTTGATAATGAAAATGACTTTTTTAAACATTTTAATACCTAGAGTTGTGATTTAAACTTTTGAAAAAAGTGATTGATCTTAGATGTGTCAAAGTGATTTATCTACATTTTCTAAAGATTCTGAACAAAATGTTTACCCAATAGAATTATAATTTTTATTTTTACAGGTTTGTCCAGGAAGAGAAGGACCAATATTCTTTGGTGACTCACAATGTGGCCATGTGCTGAGTTACACCTTTTACATTCCTGATAACCAGGCTAGAGGAATGCATAGATGGTACTCCATCTTAATTGTCATGATGGACAAGATCTATCTCCTTAACTCTTGGCCTTTTTTAGTTCCCCACCTTAGAATAGTTATTGAAAATTTACAGAGTAAGGTTAGTATATGATGATATATCTATATGGCAGAATTAAGGCAGAGTTCTAAGCTATTACTAGAATAAAACCTCTGTAAATCAGGGGAAAATCCAAAAGCTTGAACCCGGAATATCTAAGTGTTTGTTGAGCCCTCTAGACTGCACTCTAGACAAACATTTGTCTCCCTTTTATCATTTGTAATTCAATGAAACTTTGCTTAAATATTTCTCAGTCTAACTCCTGTCTATAATTAAGGAACCTTTAAAATGGTTTTGCTTTATATATGTGTCAGGTGACCGTAAAACATTTTTCTTGCTATATTTCATTGTTAAGCACATACATATTGGTGGGAAAAAATTCAAGAATATTTTTTTTAAATGCATTCATTTATTCCCAAATTTTTGCAAAATAAGATTTTTTTCCTCTTTGTCTTTTTTTTCCACTTTTTGATCTAGATTATATCTTTCTTTAAATCCTAGACTAGCGTCCAGAGGGTTCTGAGCTTGATCTCTTGTGAGAACCAAAGAAATTTTTCAGGTCATGGTTCCCTCTATGTTTCTTGTAGGCCCTTCATGGTCCTTCCACTATTAAAAAAGGGCACTGCAATAACCATCCTGTAGTGGTTTATAGGATCTAAAAGATAAACTTCTCTTCCTTGCAGGGACTCACATATCTTTTTCAACCCAAGCACAACTTCAAAAAAAAAAAAAATTTTATGGATAAGAGCAGATAAGGATTCTAGCTTAAAACTCTGTATCAGATGTCTTATTGTTATAGAACTAGTTAAGACTAAATAATTTATTTTTAAAAAAATACATGCAGAGTTTATTGATACTAATGTAGCTTTTTTAATCCAAAAAATAAGTAATTTGTGTTAATAGTGAATAAATTATTTTGACTACTGTCAATGGATTGAATATTAATACATGTACTTATTTTGTTTGTATTGATGTTGATAATATTTTTTGTTCCTTTTTGTTAAAATTGCATAAAAGTTAAGAACTTTGGAAAAAAAAAATTCTGTTTTACAACTGCATAAGGCTTCTGTTTTTATAGGCTGCAAAAGTATATGAACAAGAAGAAGCCAAATGTCCTCAGAGGCCTCTGAGATTAGGAGCTAGAGTAGATCCAACAAATTTCATCAAACAGAGAGGAGGCAATAAACCTGCCCTCTCCCTTCAAGAATTGACTGGGGACAAAAATGTATTCCGTATGCTACATGTAGCATTTTTGTGGATACTTAAAGCATGTGGCAATCGAATTACTGAAACATTATTAGAAGGTCCTCCAACTGAAGATACTATAATTGATATGGAGAAGCAAGAAGGTACAGCATAAGGATTATAAATTGTAATTTAAATTATAAAATTTGCTGACCTAAATTAAATTAAATACTGAGATATATTTTATGCTTAATAATGTTTTTAACTGCATTTTGCAAAAAATTCTGGCAAATTTCGGCAAGGCTATGGCTACATAGACTGTTTTTATTGTTCAGAAATTTTCAAGATAGAATTTTCCTTTAAAGACTGTTTTCTGTAAACTGAGGATATGCTTATAATTTTTTTGGCATTGAATTTTTTTTGTTTCAAGATGGTACTTCCATAGTTTTGTTTATATTTATTAATGCAATCATTTTTATAAAAATTGTGTAAGTCAAGTAATTAATTACTTTTATTTACCTCTTTATTACTTGTGTGATAACTCTTAAAAATTTCAATACAGTATATTTAAAACTAAAGAGTATGATTTGTTAAAAAAAAAATTCTTCTTTTTTTTTATTCTTTTGCACTTTTAAAAAAAACTTGTACAGAGACTGAAGAAGGTTTTATTAAGCTATACACACGCAAGGCTGATGAGTTTGGTGTTCTTGAAGAAAATACAGATTCAGAAAAAAAGCCAATTGAAAAAAATGAAGCTTGTAATAGTGTTGATGAAATCGATTTTGATGATCCATTAGCACCAGTTGTTAAAAATCTCAGGCACCTTAGGAAGGTTTGTCATTTATTACTGGTAGATTAATTTGTTTGATTTTTTAGTTGTTTTTTTAATGTTTCTGTAAACTGTCTGGCTCGAAATTTTAGAAATGCATTATGATTGTTAATTGAACTTATACATAATAAAAAATTTACATAGTAGGAAAATTTCACAAAAATTCCTATTAGCTCATTCGTTCTGGATGCACACTTCCAAACTACGGTTGCAGATTTTTTTTAAACATTTCACTTCAGAGATAGATTTCTATACCTAATTTTAAATGGATTGCAAAGAAACTTATAGAGAAATTATTTCTGCACAAAATCATGTTAGGTTTTTATCCGTTTCTGCTTTCTAGGCAGTTCTTTTTTTATTACGTTTTAGTGGGGCTTTTTTTATTACCTTTTTAGCAGGGGGGGGGTAAATATCACATGTTTTCTCCGCCAATCAAAATTCTGCTGAAATGGCAGTTTTTAATGTACGTCAATCAAATGTAAGATTACACATATGCACAAATTAACTTGTTCTAGACTTTAAAAAACATAAAAGAGAAGATCCTTTCTTCCAGTTTGATTGTTTTAGTTTTGTGAAAGTGATAAACTCTGATAGTAATGGACACAAGTTTATGTGAGACTTAGTATTTCATAATGAATTATATTAATTAATGATGTCATTGATGACATTCTAGGATGATGTTAATAGCTACATTTTTAATTTCATAACACTTTTGTGTCCCAAAAATGTATAATATTAGTATAACTTGGATCACTTTATTTTTTTAATGATTACGATTTTATTAGTAAATAGAGTCCTGACGTTTTTATGTACTGATATGGTTACCAATTTCAAAACTTCACAAATTATTTTTTTTTATTTAAAGATAGTATAACAAATATTGAGAGTAATGAAAATTTATTATTATAATGCTTAAATATGTACATATTTCTTATTATTATTTGGCTATGTTTTAGTAATATTTAAGATTTGAAAGCATAACCAATGGGAAAGTATGAATTATTTAGACTATATATATTTTATCCTCTTCGTTTATAAGTCAACATACATGAAGTATATATCAGTAGAAAGATCATTTAGTTTACAACATGTTAGTAGTATAAAGATCTATTATTTAAGTTTGTAGTTGATAAATAAGTTTACAATAAATAAAGGGTATATAAACAGCCCACACTCCGGTTGACCATTAAAAATTATGACTATGTTCAAATCATAAAAACTTCATCAAATCTTCATCAATTTTAATAATTTTTCCAAATACCTTTAGGATATTTTTATATCCTCCTGATTTAATTTTAAATTGAAAATGGGGTTTAAAAAATAAAAATTTTAAAACAAATTATCATATTTTTCTTGTTAATATTTTTTTTCTGTCAAATTCGTAACTTTAATTCTTTCAAACGTAGAAAGATAATTCATTTCTTTGTAATAAAATGTATCTCTTCTTCTCCCCCCCCCCCCCCCCCCCCACCCCCCCCCCTATTACTTTAAAAGTTACAGGTGTTTTTGTGTCCCAACCTGTTTATTCAACAAAATTTTTGCTCAAGCCCAAAAACACACAATAATAGCTGGGTTTTTTCCCCTAAGTAACCAGTGGGTTAATCTATGGACTCCTTTCATATCTTTGAATAAAAATTTAAATGCATTTCATAATTTTTTTATTCATTTTTTATTCATTACATTATTAGATTGCATAACTATAAACTGTCCTTTAAACTGATATTAATGGGGGTTTTTTTTTGGACTACATTATCTGAAGTTTTTTAACTGAAGAGTTTGAACAGATTTTTTTTTTACTTGGAATTTCTACTCTGTACCCAATGAAGACTAGGTTCACTTTTATATCTTTAGGAACTAGTACATGACATATCTTTTTTTTTTAATCGGGGGGACAGGTGATTTTGTGTAGAGCTCTGAAATTGAGGAGTCCTGGGTTCAAACTTCAATGAGAACCTTGGAATTTTCTGGTCCTGCCCAAAGTACCTGACTTTAAGTTGATAGACTAAAGGCAGCAGGTTGTTGTGCTAACCACATTATCCCTTTATAAGCTTGGGTTACTGAAACAGAATAAATCTACACTTCATCCTCCCCGATGAGCCCTTAGGGGCTTAAGGGACCTTTACCATACATGACATATTTTAGAAAGATTTTTTTGTGTATACAGCTTTTTTTTTTGCACATGCTGAAACCAGTTTCTTCTTTGTCTTAACTCTCATTTCATATGTCCCATTACATTCTTAATTTATGCTATTCTTACAGTTATTATTTGTAAGAATGCAGTGAGTTCAAATTCCTAATGTAGTTAACAAATTAAAATTTTGATTGGAAGACACACAAAATAAAGCTTTATTTATTTCTATATTACTAATTGGCTAAAACTGCCAATCATAATTTTTATTTGTTGTTTTTTAATAACTATCTTTAGTTGGATAATAATTTTAATGCTGATTATTACAGATACTAGGAAGTTCTAACTTTCTTTCTTTGGCCCATCATGTCGTAGTTGGCAATCAAGTGATTGTTAGTGGTCACCAGCGCCCTCTAGTCAAATCAATATTGAATACATTGAAGGTAGTTATTTTTTATGTATATTTATTTATTTAAAGCTAAAGTTATATCTTTATCTAAAAAATATACGTAGAGAAATTATTTTTTCAAAATGTTTGTGTTTTCAGATTTTCCTTCCTAAAGGATGCTGCCGTGTGATACCTT
Organism: Bulinus truncatus; assembly: GCA_021962125.1. Classification (NCBI taxonomy): domain Eukaryota; kingdom Metazoa; phylum Mollusca; class Gastropoda; family Planorbidae; genus Bulinus; species Bulinus truncatus. The sequence goes on along the minus strand of JAGDYQ010000146.1, from coordinate 1,093,753 downwards.
ACAGCAATAAGTATGAAGAGTCATTTAGATGTAACTTTTTAGGCTTATCACCAGATGTGCAGCTGCCTCAGCATATGACCTCATCAGAACTGTTTGTTCTTATTGAGATTGTACCAAAGTCAAATTTACCCCCATCCAAAGAGGCGGAGGCACATTTAAATAGTTGGAGTGGTCCTGAATCAGATATTAGTGACCCAGACACTGATGGGGATACTAGACTGGACAGTTTTCAATTCAAAATGTCAAGTACAGTGACACTTCCTCAAAGAGGTGCCATTCTTTATTACAGCGACTCCAAACGCTTGCTATCAGAAAATGCATCAAATCTTTTCTTTGATATATTAAAAAATATATCTTTTTGTTTACTATATGATAGGGGGGAGGGTAGAGTCTTGAGTTTTAAACTTGGTCACTTTATTTATTTTTTAAACTTTTATTTAAAAGATAGAAAACAAATTTTAAGTGACAGTTAATTAAATGCATTTTTTTCATGTTAATATAATCAAAATAAGACATCCTGTATTTTTAATATAATCAAAATAAGACATCCTGTACACATTTTTTATTTCAGTTCCCACAGTTTTGGCTCGAATGTTAATGGCATTACAGAACAAAAATTTAAGCTTAGAAGTAGTCAGTGCTGTATTTACTTGTCTTAAAGAGGAATGGATGAAGTAAGTTCAGAATGTAATTTTCTCCACCTAGAGTTTTACCCATTACAATCTATTATTATTCACATTAGTGGACAGGTGGTCGTGCTTGACTGTCAACCGGAGGGTCTCGGGTTCGAATCTCACTGAGAACCTTGGGATTTTTTCAGGTCCTGGTGAAAGTCCCCTCAGTCAACTCAGCTTTAAATGGTCACCTGACTTTAAGTTGGGGGAGTAAAGGCTGCTGGGCGTTGTGCTAACCACACAACCCCTTCATATGCCGAGGTTATAGAAACAGATGAATTCTACACTTCATCTGCCCCTATGGCCCGTTACAGTTAAGGGAACTTTACTTACTACTATTATTCATATTGTAATTATTAAAACATATATGTACCAATAAAAGCTTCTTTTATTTTTAGCAAAGTCAAGGTTTTATTTAAATTTACTAAGGCCGGAGGTAACAGAAATGAAGAGGAAACTAAAAAGCTATTACAGGTATAAAAAAATGATTTCAGTTTAAAAATTTATTTTGGAAACTAATTTTTTTTACTAAAAGCAAGTTTTATTATTTGATTCTTTCTAGTTAACATAGTCGTACTGTATACAGTGAAATGTCGTTATTACGAATGTCAGTGTAACGAATTATTCAGTACAGCGAATTTTTTTTCGCCCCCTTCGCCATCGCTTATATAACATCTGTTAAAAAGTGTCGTTGTAACCAATTTCTTTTTTCAGTATTGCGAAAAAAATAGCCGTTTTGCCGATATTTAATTTTATCCTCTTACCAAAAAAAAAAATTCAATTCGTCAAATTTCTAAATTTCAAGTCAACTTGAGCTCAACAACATCCACAGTTACTAGATAATGGGAGAGGAGTAAGATATTATGGTAACTTTTAACCTCTGTTGATGATGATAGTAAAATTAATTACACCACGTGCGTTGCTGAGTCAAGTGTCGTCTATGGACAGCGGGAGGGGGGTCGAAATGGGGGGGGGGGGGGCACAATTACGTAACAACGAACGGGGAAGGGATGAGATGAGAGTTTTAGCAAGGTGGGGAAAGGGGAGAGGAAGAGGGCTAAGACGTCATGAGACAGCCGAGCTACGGCGGGCACAATTACGTAACAACAAACTGGGAGGGGGGGAGAGGATGATAGTTTTGGCAAGGTGGGAAAGGGGAGGAGGAAGAAAGAGAAAAAACGTCATAGAACAACCACGCTCGCCGGATTAAAAAAAAAAATCAATAATGTTAACGAACTGCTGGTACTGGTATTTAATTAATAACACAGGATGAGAAGAATAAAAGAGTGATTTATTTGACCTCTTTGTGATATAACTATACTTTTTTTCTAATTGAAATATAATTGATTCTAGTTAAAAAATAAAGATATATGTTTTTTATAAATATATACATTATTTCATTGTTTACTAGATGAGACAATATAAGAGCCGTCATAGGCACATTGCACATGGGTCTCATAAATTAAAGGGAGTAAGTCATGTTGAATAACTGTTACAAAAATAAATGAGTTACGCCCCTTAGTTCAATGTCCGTTAGCAGTAAGTAATGAAAGCTAAAAGCTAAATTAGTAGCTAAACTAATAAGAAATAAACGGAAAGAAAATTTAACATTTTTAGCTAAATATCTTTGGAGAAATTTGCAAAATGCCACAATATATTTGCACTGATACCCAAATGAACTATATCCACATATTAAGAATAGAAAATGGCGTCGTCGAAACCGCCCTCCCCCCCCCCCCATTTCATTGTAACAAATTTTCAGTATTACGAACGAATTTCGAGTCCCCGTCAATTTCGTTATAGCGACATTTCACTGTATATATTTTTGGAAAAAAATAATAATTTCAACTCTCATCATTTATTTTAGATTGTTGGAGCGAGAGAGGAGGATAAACAACTATTGAAATTTTGGATTACAGGCCTCAGCATGCAGTATAGACATCATATACTGTCTTCATCCACTCCTAGTAAATAAAAAGGAAGGCGAATTAAAGAAAAAGATTAAAAAGATTTATGTTTGATTTTTATTTTAAATGTTATTTCATAAATATTCAAACAATTATTCAGATTATTGGTGTTGTGTTTCCTCCCTTGAATAAGAATGTAAGAATTGCCAGCAGGATGTAAACAAATTTTAGTAATTAAAATATGACATACAATGATTTCTTTCTTATTATGACTTAAATAATATTGTAAATTTAAGTTGGAGAATTGAAAAAGATCACAAGTAGCAATTTCTGAGAAGAAAATGTTTCTTACTTTTATCTTTGTCCGATTCAATTAGCAGTCAGAATTTTTTCTTTAACCAATTAAATTAAATATAAGTATACATTATACAGAAGCTTAATTTGATATGAATATGCAATCAATAATTTAAGGCTAACTTGATATTGTGCAATATTATTACAGTTTTCAATTAAATTTATGAAGCAAAATGACACAATTTAAAAGCTCATCTAATTTACCACTTTGACAGCAATGTGTATAGTCACAAAATTCAACATAAGGCTATTTAATTTTGTATTAAAAGACAAATTGGCGCATTTGAAAAACTTTATGGTGCACATGCGCTAACTTAAATAGATTTATTAGCAATAATACAATAAGTTAGTAAACTTTCATATAATATAGCCAATAATATAGTAAGTTTTAGTAAACTTTCTTAGAACATAGCATTGGTTATCAAGTAGATAGTAATGTTTGCATAAAATTCAAATATTTCAAAATATGTATTAATGACGTCATGTTATCTTTTTATCATGTTTGTGATATTTTATTAAATATATTAATTTGAATAGTACGCTTAAAAATTAAATAAAATAGAAGTGATGGCTAGTGATTTATCCCCATCATCTTTTGGCACCTAAGCACTTAATACATGTATGATCTTTTGCATTTGGAAACTTCTTGTGAAATGCCACAATATTTTTCATTCGTATCTTATTCCCTTCTCCATGTTTTGTGGTGAAGAATCTACTGATTAATGAAAGTAAGAGAATGTTTAATCCTGCATTTAAATATTGTGCTGAATTATTACTTTACCAAAACAAAAGAAATAAGTCTTTTTTTATTGTGAGAAAAATCTTTATTAGTGATAAGCAAAAGTGACACAGCCCAAATAAACTTTCCAGATAACTGGAAAGTCAATACATAAATCAACAAGAAATCACAAAAATATGAAAATAAAAATAATGGTATTTTGTGTGTAAAATGAAATATATAAATCACAAAAAAAAACCCAGTGTAAGACATAAATGGATCATGATAACTAAATTCATTTCTGGGGTTATGATAAATACATGACATTCAGATTATGGCATACTTTGTGTTCAGTCTAAACCGAAAACAATTAAAGAAAATCACCTTTAACAACATTCAAGTTAATTATTTTTAACAGCTGTTCAAATATGCAAAAAGCAAATAAACATTTAAAAAATGCAAGCAAAAATATATGAAGCATTTAAATGTAAAACAACTAAATGGAGAGAAAATTACTAATACATGTAATACATGTAGTATGAGCTTCTTAGGAGTAAATCTCATAAATGTGTAAATTGTTGATTTGTTCTTTCTGTACAAAAGTGATATACCTGCTGAAAGTTAACAGTAATCTGCAATAAGATTAATCTACATTGCATAAAGAGTAATGATGTTAGAAGTATGAAAACTAGCTCATGAAATGAATTATGGCAATGAACTGTTATATGTCAAGTTAATTCACACTCTGCTGCCTATTTAAGATCATTATGCCATTCACATTTTTACCACTTTAGTAAACATTTTGTACATTACTTAAATTGTAAAACAAAAAAAGAAATATAAATATAATATAGTTAACAATGTAAAATGAATTAAGATTGCCTTTACTAAACACCTGTGTATTCAAACAATAACTTTACTTAAGATAAAGTAAATACAGTTTTCTTTTGTATTTTATTTAATTGCTGCTAAAAAACCATTGTAAATAAAAATTATTAAAGGTGCTTTTAATGAAAAAACCACTATTATGATAGTCTTAAATATATATATACATATATATATATATATATATGATTTTAAAAAATATGCTGAATATTCAGAACTACAAACAAATTAATACATGTATTGTTTTTCTATCCCTAAATGAAAGCACTGCATATATTGTGCGTTTTAATATACAACTCCATCTTTAAGGCAGAGTAACATCAATGGATGGATTTTTACAGAGTACTTAAACGTTTATTAAACTAGTATTTTCTTAAAATTGGATTAAATAATCTAACAATAAAAATTATATCTTAATGAAAAAGGAAATGAGATAGTTAACCATCAAGACGTGCTAGTTCTGTTGTGTATACATTGACACTTTCAGCATCATACAATACAAAGTAGATCTGCTTTAGTGACGTTGTTTTTGCATTAGCAAAGTAGTCTCGTATGGATGCTAAGATGATCTGTGCTGCAGTTTGCTTTGGAAATCCAGCACTGGTTTAAAAATAAAAGTTGAATATAATTAACAGATGGAAAATTAAAATAATTTAATATCTCAGTATTAAAGTATAAGTACATTTAAAAATTTGCTGAAAAATTATTTCTATTAAATCAAATACTTTTGATTATAATTATATAAGCACCTATTAATTAGAAAACAATGGGGGAAAAAATATGTTTATTTCCACTATGAAAGCTAATTAAGTTTTTCACTTTATGTTTCAAAATCTGAGAATCCGAAGTGTAAAATATGTGAAGTCAAAAAATCTATCAAAATTATTTTTTTAAATTAAAAACTAATGTTTATCATAGAACGATATTCTGAAACATTCTGAAATTCAATGATTTTAAAATTTGTTTACCTAAAAACTTTGAAACAATAGTTAACATTTTCTTGTACACCAACAAACATTTTTGACATTTTAAAATTATTCCATAAAAAAAAAACAAGTCATTGTAAACTACAATGGAGAAGAATTTTTTAAATCACATAAAGCTAGCTTGCTCACTGTTATAACTGTTTTTGGAACTCATTTTAACAGTTTAATGAGATTACATGTATTATGAAGAAAGTTGGGAAAGGATTCCAGCAAAGGATGGAAGAAACTTTATTTTCTTCACTTTGTGGCTATGCCAGTTTTTTCTGTGGACTTTATCAAATTTTATCAGTCACTCTTATACTAACAAATATATGAACGCCAACTCAAAACTGCATATTAATAGTTAAACTCTTTCTCAATGAAGAGGCCATATTATAAGTAAAATTTCTTGTAGCTAAAGCCCATTTAAATTCTACAAAGGAATAGAATGGTCAAGATAAAAAAGGGCTATCTCTTAAGCTTACCGACCACTCCCAAGTGATGGAATGGCCAAAGATTTAATTCCTTTCTCATCTGCTAATTGAAGACAATTCTTGATAGCCTTATCCAGTAGTAATTGAGCATTGTCTGTTTTCCAAGTAGGCCCATTACAGTTGATTACAAATTTGGCTGGCACATGATGGGCAGGACAAATAGTAGCTATTGAGGGTGTCAGCAAATTCAGAAAGGGGCAAAGATGAAAGATAAAAATGATTTGGTGCTGAAGGAAATGTATTGTACAAAATTTGTACTCCTGAACTATTTTTAAACAATGGAAATGAAATGATTCAACAGCCACCCACAAACAAAATGAGTACTGGGTATACATTTTTTTTCATTTGATCTATCCATTATTATAAATTAGTTCAGAAGACAAATGAGTCTCTCCCACACTACCAAGATTAACTTACTTCCCGCTGCTTATAGAAGGTATGGCTAAACTTTTCAACAGTTTATCATCAGCCAACTTGAGAACATTTTTCACTGCCTTGTCTAAGTTTTGTTGGGAGTTATTTTCACTCCAAACTGGACTGTTTACATGAATGACATACTTTGATGAAAACTTGTGGGCAGGACAAATAGCAGCTGAAACATTATATCTGGCTTGTCACAAACATCAACATGATATGCAAATGTTTCCAAATGCGTTAAGTCAAATTTATGTACTCGCTGTCTTTCGGTCTAGTAAATTAATTAAGAGCTGGGTAATTTTAGGGTTCATAGCAAAATTTATGCTTTATGTCAAACTTCTAAAGTATAGAACAAATTTATATCACAGATATAAAAATACAAGAAAAATATTGACATAAAATATCAGCTAACACAGTAATTAGGTATATAGCTTCAGATAACATGCTGTTTAACTATATTCCCTAAATTACTCAAAATTAATACAGTGTATATCGACACAACTTTTGCTATTGAGCAGTGTTATCTCTATACTGCTGCTTAATCTTTGCCATATGACTAAAAAATTGAGATGGTAATGACGCTTACATTTTTTAAAATAAAAAATCTACATTTTTCTCACATATATTATCAAAATGTTCATAATGATAAAACAAATGTGCATTTCTCAATAAAGATAGTAGTCTTTTAAATATAATCAAAAATATTATGTCCACATAAATTACTCTTTAGGTAATTGTCCCAAAACAAAAAACCTTTATGGCTTAAAAGTTGTACAATTTAGATCACAAGATATGCCAATAATTCATACAATCATTAATGTGAATAAAATCTTTCTTAGCTGGCATTATTAAATGGTGTGAAAACTATCTTTAAAACATTTGATATTTAAGTTGTTTTTTTACCTAATAAGTGCAATTATGTATTTTAATTGATGTAATGTCAAACGTATAAAGTACACCAGTGGTTCTCAATCTTTTTTGGGACTGTACCACAAAAGGTGCAAAAGTATGTCCATGAGTACCCCTCAAATGTAAATTCACAAACAAATGAACTTATTTTTATAATGGACTGTGTTCATCTTTCAAATACAATACTTGGGCATGTGGTTTGGTGATGAGTCACGCGACCTTTTTCAAACTGTTGGTTGTTTTGAAAAAAAATTGCATGTCCATGAGTTCCCCTGCATAACCTTTTCCTTTGAGGTAATCGTACCACCGATTGAGAACTGCGGTATTAGAACTATTAAAATATATATAACATTGTTCAAGAGTAACCAGTTATTTTTACCTTCAGCTGTTGCAATAGATCCCTGAGTTTTCAAAAGAGTGTCTACTTCTTGCTGAAATTCTTTACCACCAGCTTTAAGAATAGCTTGTCCTGTATGGTCAATCCAAAGAAAGATAGAAAAAAAAATATTTTTTTTTAATTTAAATTTGTCATGAAAGCTATTAATTATATACATTAGTAAGAAAAGTATTTTAAGTAATATTAACCAGGCAACATTGCAAATAATGGTGTAATATATGTCAAGATAATTTTCTGAGCTTTAGTTGAAATGATTAAAATTAATAATGCCTTAAACAAACATTTATTTTGAAAAAAAAAAGTCTTTATTAAACATTTCATAACTGAAACAGAAGACCTAAACCATAAAACCCATAAATATATTTTCCAAGTAAAAGGCTACAAATCTAATAATTAACTTTTAAGTAGCTAACGTAGAACAACATAAATTTATTCTTTTAATCAATGCATCTATTTAGAGCAAACTGTAAGCTTCTAAATAAGATGTTTAAATAAACTGGCAACAGGTTTTTTCAAAATATAATTAACATACACGAATAAAAAAAAGTACTCAATTATTTATAACTGCAAATGAGGTATTTTTTTTTACCCTTAACCGATGAGGTCATTGGGGAAACTAATGAACACAACAACAGATGTGCTTTCAGACATCTTTTCTGTGGGCTTATAGACTTGGTGAAGCCCATCTCCTCTCCAAGGCAGCGGTGAACATATTTAGCTTAAAGCCATAGGAGGGAGAGAGTGGAGGAAGAAGACCATGGATCGGGAAAAGTGGAGAAGAGTAGTATGGCAGGCCAAGTGGAGAAGAGTAGTATGGCAGGCCAAGTGGAGAAGAGTAGTATGGCAGGCCAGGGCCCTGAATGGGATGCAAAGCCAAAGGAAGAAGAAGAAGGATTGAACCTGATACACTCTGGATGTTAGTCAAGCTCACTAGTGACTTCGCTACACAGCCGACAAACAAGGTATTACCAAAAGCTAATTCATTAGACTAATTGTTGTAACGACTTACCAACTTCTCCACCCAAATGATAAGATGAATTTGTTGGGTGAACAATGGCATCTGAGACCATCTTAACAATATCACCCTGCATAACAGTCAGCTGGACAAAAGAAAAATTAATATTCTAAAATTATGTACCATAAAATACTATCTCAAAGAAAAAACAAAACAAAATTTAAATTAAGCAAAATAAAAAGCACAATATGCAACTATGATGGCTAAATTAAATTGTATAACAGAAGGACCATGTGTGATTTTTCATTTATGTTTTTATTTTTACCTGGTTACATGATGAAGAAAATGTCTCCACAATCATTTACTTAAATGACTAGAATGTATGAATAGTATATGAGGTCAACCAAATCAAGAGAGCCAGCAAGAGACTTATTCTAAATTGATGAAAACCATCAACAAAGACTCAGTTGCGCTCATAGCAAACTTTTCAAAACTGCAAAGCTTTCATTAAAAGTGATGAGTCGATTGACCGGAATCAAAAGAATCTGTGCTTTTTGATAGAATCGATGTCGAATGATTTTCAATTTTTTATTTCAAATTCTATGTCTGACAGTGGTATTTGTATGGCATCATATGTTATCACTGAAATGCCTTTAACACCTGTGCACATCGTGGTGCACTAACATAATCCGGACATTCCTTCCTTGGAACAATGTCATTTGTCACCTTGACAGATGCGATGCCTGACAATAAGGGAATGACATACATGACCCAGAATTAAGTCGCTCCCTTCCCACCTTAACGAGGAAACTGGAGCCGTCAACAATGGGAATTCTATGAGAGTCACGAGATAATGTTTTTGGTGTGGAAGATATTGAGTGCGAGAGGACAGTCAGTGAGTTGGTTAACAGTCAGTGAGTTGGTTAACAGTCAGTGAGTTGGTTAACAGTCAGTGAGTTGGTTAACAGTCAGTGAGTTAGTTAACAGTCAGTGAGTTGGTTAACAGTCAGTGAGTTGGTTAACAGTCAGTGAGTTGGTTAACAGTCAGTGAGTTGGTTAGCAGTCAGTGAGTTGGTTAACAGAGAGAAAACTAAGACCTTTAGAATGGCGAGTTCGTAATTTTTTGGATTTATTATTTTGTTTTTTAATCTAATGTGTACTGGATAATAATTATCATTTTTAAACTAGTGTATTATTTTCATTATTGAACGCACGTCTTGTAATTTTTGAGGTTTAGAACGTTACTTTAGAGATGTGCCTTGCTTTGAGCTCATGACATCCCCACTGTGTCTGGTGGTCAACTTTACCATTCCTTTACGTATGCACTTGTGGGACGGATGGCCGAGTGGTGTAGATACTCGACTATTGACCTGAGAGTCCTGGGTTCGATCCTCCGTGGGAATTTTTCCAGGTAAAATTTGTTTCAAAGTCGTCCCACAAGTCCACCCAGTTGTAAATGGGTACCTGACTTAATTTGGGGAAGTAAAGGCGGTTGGGCGTTGTGCTAACCACACAATCCCTTCATGTGCTGAGGTTATAGAAACAGATGAATTCTATACTTCACCTGCCCCGATGGCCCGTTAGGGCTAAGGGAACTTAACTTTCACATGTGCACTTGTGGTATTCTGTCATGTAATGTCATTGTTATACATAGTAGTATCTGTATGACATTATTTGTTATTCCATTGGTGAAATGTGCAATGTCCTCTGTGCACATGTTGATGTACTTTCATAATAGACTATATCTCTTGTCAATAGATGTTTATGTGTCAGTGAGTCTGTGTTATGCCCTCTCAATAGATGTGTCTGTGGTATGTCCTCTTAATAAAGGTATGGATACACCAAGACGAAATTCCGGTATCTAAGGGCATTGCGAATTCCGTCTCTGTTTCGCTGCAATGATATTCTAATGAGAACATGTACACCGGTCAGGAATTCCGTTGCGGAACAGAGAAAGTTTTCAGTTTCGCTGCTTGCAGAGTTTTTTCCGGAGAGCTACATTTTCCATCATGATAAACAAACAAAATGGGTGCTTAGAAACGTCGATTCGAATAGAAAAAATGATTCACATTAGTGTATATTCATTAAAAACAACAACAACAAAGTGAATTTTGACAGAAAAACATGAATTACTATAAGTTTTGGCCGGCAACAGTCTTTGTATATGAATTTATGAAAGGAAAATATACATCGTCTATCTACATATTCTACAAATGAAATTTCTTTCGATCGAAGAGCTGTCTGAAAACATAAATGCTATTAAATAAATGTTTGGCTGATCATTAAAACAAAAAAAAAATGAACGGCTACCGATCGAATAAAAAGTTAAAAAAAAAAAACAGTTTTCCATTTCCAGTTATACAATTTATTTGTAATAAGAACAAAAAGGCACACGGGATGCAGTATTTTCTGCTTTTCAAAGTATCGTTTTTTTTTTCACTAGCAGGAAAAAGTGCGAAGTAATCATTAAAAAATCTTGTTTCCGGTGAGTTGTTTCGGCGCTCACCGTTTCGTCCCGGTGGGTCTAAAAGAGTTTCGCTAAGTTGAGACTTCCGCGCGGAAGGTTCAGCGCGAAAGTGTTTCGTCTTGGTGGATTCAGAACTTAAATGTATGTGTCTGTGAGTCTGCCTGTACCTCGTGTGAAAACTTGTGTGTCTGATTCAGTGAGTTTGTATCATCCTGTTGAAAGATGTATATTTCAGTGAGTATTTCTGTATCTCCTGTCAGTAGATGTTTTTGTCTGTCTGTATCCCCATTCAATAAATGTGTGTATGTGTCAATGAGTCTGTATCTCCTGCAACATGTGCCAGTGAGTCCATTAAATTGATGTGTGTTTGTGTCACTGAGTACATGTGTTTTTCCTATCAACAGAATTGTTTCTTGTTACTATTTTGTTATTATTTCAGGAATCAGAAATCTTACATTTTAAGGAAAAATCAAAATGGAATCTGCATTATTCAAAATTCTGACATTGTCCCATCATTATTAATTTTTATAAAACATTTTCTTTTTTATATTAAAAAAAGTACCTTTTGACCCAAAAACAATTTCTTTTCAGAAAGAGTCAGAAATCCTCCACTTCCATCTGGTATAGAATCAGCCTACATGATAAAAGAAATTTCGAGACTGTTAAATATTTCAAAGGGAAATAAAATTTTAACTAAAATATTAACATCCAATGTATGCAGTCTTGTATTCTGTCCAATGACATTCTGACAATGTTTATTTACAAAACTATATAATTTTTAGAAAAACCTTCAGATGGATTTACATTCTGTACATTTTTAGTTCATTTATTAAAATGTATTGGAATTAAGAATTAATAATTAGCAAGTAAAGCAGGAAATTAATGCAAAAGTGAATATAATTAATGTGTTGTAAGGTGGTGACATCATGAAAAGGGGAAAAAAGGCTTACATTGCACATTGTTTCAGTCAAAAGGTAACATATACTTGACTTAAGAAGTTTTTAGCCGTAAAAAAAAAATTAAATTCTGTTTAAAAAGCTTTTCCTGTGCATCAACTTACTTTTTTGGGTTTTCCTTTGAACACAGAAGTAGCATTCACTACAGTAGCAGCTTTCAACTTTTGAGCACTAACTTTTGTTGCTGTCTTTAATTTAGATGGTGATGAGGAAGATGAAGTGGATGGTAGAGCATTTACTGCAGCATGTTTGCCTCTTGATGGTCCTATCAAAGCAGCATGTATTTTGGGAACAACTCCACCTTGGGCTATTGTAACATGCTTTAAAAGCTAGAAAATAAATTTCAAAATAATCAATATTAAAAAAATAAATATATTATTATTCCTTCAAATCCTCAAACTTAAGCAATTTTTTTTTAAATACAATATAAATTTAGTTTTTAAATATTTAATGATTAATTTTAGAGTAATAATTTAGTATAATTTACACACCTGATGCAATTCATCATCATTAGCTATAGCGAGTAAAATATGGCGAGGGGTAATTCTACCTCTTTTAAACTCTTTAGCTGCATTGCCTGCTAACTCTAAGATCTCAGCTAAAATAATTAAGTAAATAAATAATAAATGTAAATGAAGATAATTATGAGTCAATTAAACATATGACATTATATGCATTTGAATATTAAGTATCTAGCTTAATTAAAAAGTACTTATTGGTTAAGAAATTGGGGGTTATAAAAGTATAGGTGGGCAATAATGATTATTTATAAGAGCCTTGGCCTATTTCATTTGCAGTATGTGGCCTTTATTAGGCTGGTTTATATGAAGATCAAAAGTCCAAAATTACCAGCTAGCCTTGATGATTATATTACATAATAATTTAATTAAACTACACAGAGAATTATCATTAAATCTGCTGAAAATAATTCAGACCAATTTTAAAAAAGACAAAGAAAATGTCTTTTTTTTATAATTCTATATTTTGTGTAATAAAATCTTAATAATTACTATTAATAATCTGATGTGCCATTTTAATCATAAAAATATTTTCTTTACCATACAGCTCAGAAAGCAAAAAAATAACAATTAATAACAAAAATGTACAAATACTGGCTATACAAAGTTTACTGCCTTTAGTTTAGCTAAATATATCTCTTGCATTTTTTAATTAACTAAATTAACCCTATAATATAATATAGGCTACTAAATATTAAAATGATAACTGGGCATGAAAATGGGTGCATGTTTCCTTATTAATTTAATGCTAACAAAATGTCAATGTGAACAGCAGGGCTATAATGGTAAAGGCCTATTATACAGTAAGTTGCTTAGTCTAGTGGCAGTGTTAGACCTCTGGCTCTGTCAATGGTTGAATAGGCCTAGTCCCCCTGGCCTAGTAAATAAATACCTTATTTTATTTAATTGCCCACACATCAAATTTTAATTTTATAATTACAATTCTTTTTCACAATAATATTCAGTTTGAAGACAAAATGGTAAATATTTGTCGCACTACTATTGGGGGTAAAAATGTACAAAGAATCACAAACCAACAAGGTACTCAATAACTGCAGCCATGTAAACTGGTGAACCGGCTCCTATACGAAGGTGATGTGTATCTTTTCTCAAATACCGCAGCATTCGAGCCACTGGAAATAAAACCCCTGCTCGTGCAGATCGAGACAGAATTTTTTGTTTCTTCTTTCCTCCTCTGCCTGACATGTTTGGTTTGTGCGGTAATATTACTGCTGGTAAACACGAAAAAAAAATTCGAGCTAACTTTTCGCTGGTATGTCTCTGGGTCAACCCAGCCCACTTTCAATATAAAGAATCAAACTAGAAGACACATGTTGAATCTTGGATACGTATCCGCGAAGTAAATTAATAAATAAATGTCAGTTATACAAATATCCAACTTACATATATCAACATACTTACACCGTAATTATTTTTCACTCTTTCAAGAATCTTAATATAGACACAAATTTTATGCTTGTGCAATATAAGTCAATTGTTGCTAAGCAGCATAAGTTCTTAATGATCATTTGATTTTAAAAGCAAATGTCAATTTCGTTTTTAGCTCCCCACTTCTAGTTCTATATACATGGGCAGTCTAAGTGCATTTTTTTTCAAACGAATTGAACATTCATTAGCTTAAACATCCGTCGATGAAATTACTAAATTATCTATGGGATAAATGACAACTAACTCTGTAAGAAATTGGAATTTGAATTCATAAGACACAATGTAGCCTACTGAATAAGATCGTCCATTAATTATGACAATAAATTTTAGCTCTTTTTAGACTACACCTTGTCAACAAGTATCGAAATTTCGGTTCTCCCTCCCCCCTTCCCCCTCCTAATAAAATTACGTCAATTTTCAGCAAATACTCACATACATAGTCACACACCACTAAAAATACAAAAAAAAGGAAAAACCATTCTCCCAACAGTGGCGTAGCGAGGGGGGGCATCCAGTGGCGTATAGCTAGAGTACACGTCACCCGGGGCGGTCCGTTCAAATGTCACCCCAGTGACCCCACACGACCCTTTGCTGAATGGTTAGGTGTAGCTAAATTTTCATAATACTCTACCTCTAGGATCTACTTTACTCTACTGACCGGTACGTTACTGCTTACATGTATGATCCAAGACAAAATCCGAATCCAATACCACAAAAAGAAATAGTTCAAATCCAAAGATTTTTAAAATGCAACTGTTCACTTTCAGAACATCTAAATGCAAAACACAGCCCAAAAGAATGTCCTAAAAAGAATGTCTTCTTGCTTTCATTGTGGCATACAGGTTAATGACATCGTCAAAATCTATTTGTCTTGCAAGCTCGTGTTAAATGGACAGAACAGCCAGATCCGACAATCTCGACTGGCTCATGGTTGACCGGAGGTAATTTTTTTATAAGTTTCATTTTGGAGAAACTTCTTTCACACAACGCCACAGAAACACATATTGTCAGAAAGAATCTTAGAGTCAGCGTAAGATATGGCAATGATTCAACAAAGTCCCACTTGATAATAAACCATATGAATTGCAGTACAGTCTAGTGCTCTGCTTCCTCCAAGTTACGGCTGCTTGGTGTCGACTTAAACGTGGAGTTTCTAAACAAAGATCCTCTTCAGACAGCTCATCATACACGGCTGTGAGCTTGGTAACAGACAACCGTAATTCTACGTCGTTGGCACAAATAATATGGTCGGCTGAACGGCAGAAAAAGTCAGCAAAATGTCAATCACTGCCTTTCCTCTCGTATCTA
This sequence comes from Bulinus truncatus, assembly GCA_021962125.1. Taxonomy (NCBI): domain Eukaryota; kingdom Metazoa; phylum Mollusca; class Gastropoda; family Planorbidae; genus Bulinus; species Bulinus truncatus. The sequence goes on along the minus strand of JAGDYQ010000146.1, from coordinate 1,078,380 downwards.
ACTCCATATGAAAACGGTCCAGACACTCTAACATTGCTCTCTTGGTCTCCTGCTGCAATGACAATCCAGCATCTCTTGCCTCCTCTCCTGGTAATCTTCTCTTTATTATGATTCTCTTTTCTGTAGTTATCAAGCAGCCCCGTAGCCAAGGGGGTACTGGGGGGCTGTGCCCCCCCCGCTAAGTGTGGAGTGCCCCCCCCCCCCACCGCTTAAAAAAGAAGAAAAAGAGGAAAAAATAAAGAAAAAGTAAAGGTGCTGGGTATAGCTGGCAACAGATTGTGTGCGGCTCCTCTTGTTTCGACGCTTTCTTCGACATCACACAGAGCTTCACTGGCTTCCACAAACTGGTTAAACTTCTGTATCACTGGCTTCACTGCATCAGCATGTGCACTCCAGCGAGTCGTGGACAGTCTCTTCACTGTTAGACCTGTGTATTTCACTAGTACATTCCAGCGATGGGTCGACATAGGAAAAAAAAGTGTACAGCGCCTTAAGACTTTCAAAAAAAAGTTACACGTTAGCAAACGAATGTTTGCCACGAAAACTCAAAGAATGATTTGAACAAGGTACAAAAATTGCCTTCGGTTTAATGTCTTTGATCTTTTGTTGCACACCACCGTGGATTCCAGCCATCGTACCCTGACCGCGACATAACTGAATAGCCAGTCCTTCGTTTTCTAGTTTCTCGAGGATAGTAGCTGTTTTACTTTTCAGAAGAAAAAAATCAAAGGAATGACTCCCGCACTTCAAATGTACCACCGCTGATGTGTGCATATCTAATTACGGTTGACATTTGATCGGTATGCAAAACGTCAGGTATCTTATCAAAAAGTATGCTAAAGTACTTTGCATTGTTGATATCAGAAACGAGTTTTCCAGTCACGTGTTTCGCCAAAAGAGAAATGAACTCGTTTTGTGTTTCAGTTGCCATGTATGAACATACTACATGACTGTCTGTTCTTTGCTGGAGTCTGACAAGATGTACATAGCCAACATAATATCAATGGAAGCTGTCGTCTTTCGTCTGTAGTCTTTCGACAGCTTCCATTGATATTATGCTGTCGTCGACGTTCTTTCATATAATTTGACAAAGCCATGGTCGTCATTTATTTCGAACATTGTTCGAAATAAATAATAAGAAAAATGTAAGAAAAATTACTCACCAAAAGAGCTGTACTCGCCCAGACAATATTTTTGACAAATTAGAAATGTGTGACGTCATAACGGTCACATTACCTGTGTTGGTTGGGTTTTTATCACAATTCCTTTTTCAGACTATTTTTGCACCTTAGCCTGGCTGAACAATTTTGTTGGAGGTGATATTGTGTCACCCTCCATATGCTGTCACCCGGGGCGGTCCGCCCCTTCGCCCCCTTTAGCTACGCCACTGGGGGCATCATGCCCCGGGCGCTACTCACAAAGGGCAGGGCCGGCTTTAGCACTGTGCATACTGGGCATTTGCCCAGGGCCGCCAAATTTAAAGGGGCCGCCAATTTTGTAAAAATTATTGAAAAAAAAATTAAAATATCACAAATTATTTACAATGTTTTAAAAATTTTATTTTCGTTCAATAGCTGGCGCAAACTAACGATCACAATAATATCATTGTTATTAACCCTTTACCCTAGTTTACTCTGTCAAGCATGACCGGGTGTACTGTTTCTGTTATAAACTTTTGTCTAACGCTTCTAACTCATTTTCCTCTGACGGTTATAATAACTGGAAACATTTTCTTGCAGTTGTCAGCCTTCGTGAAACATCATGTAACCACATCACCAGCGCAGATAAACTGGATCGAAATGGAGAATAGATGGAATTTAAATATAACAATTGATAAAGAAACTATTAGATTAATGAATGCAGAAAAAATGCATTGGCGTGGTGTACTTGAAAGGCTGTTAGCTATTATCCAATATTTGGCTAAAAATAATCTCGCATTTCGAGGAACAAATGAAAATTTGAATTGTGCTAACAATGGAAATTTTTTGGGATTGGTAGAGCTGTTAGCTAAATTTGATTCCGTTTTGCAAGAACATCTTCGCAGAATAAACAATAATGAAATTCATGAACACTATTTAGGTAAAACCATGCAAAATGAATTTCTGCATTGGATCAGACAGAGAATTTTTAAGAAAATTGTAGCCAGCATTATTGAATCAAAGTATTATTCTGTCATGTTAGATTGTATTCCGGATATTAGCCACCAAGAGCAAATGACATTAATCATTCGGTATGTTGAAATAAAAGAACAAACTATGAATATTGTGGAGCGATTTGTAGGTTTTATACCAACCGAAAATAGCACTGGAATCGGACTTGTTAATGTATTTTTACAAAAACTTGATGAACTGGGTTTGTCAATCGCAAACTGTCGTGGCCAATGATACGATAATGGCGCAAACATGCGGGTTTGTAATAAAGGAGTTCAATCCAGAATTTTGCAAATAAACAAACGAGCATTGTTTGTGCCATGCGGTTGTCACAGTTTGAACTTGCTTCTTGGAGATATGGCTCAATCCTCTGTAGTTGCTAAATCTTTTTTTGGTATTGTTCAGCAAATTTAAGTTTTATTTTCTGCATCAGTTCAAATCCTAAAAAAACATGTGAAAAATCTTATAGTGAAACCATTGTCCGACACTAGATGGGAGTGTAAAGTGAGCAGTGTAAAAGCCATTCGCTATCAAATTGGTGATATATACGACGCATTGGTTGAGGTCTCAGAAACAGCTAATGATCCAAAATGTAGAACAGAAGCTAATTCTCTAGCAATAGAGTTAAAAAACTTCACGTTCCTTGTAACATTGTCAGTTTGGTATGAATTGCTAAATAAAATAAATTTGCTAAGTAAGACGATGCAGCGTGATAACATAGAATTGGATCTAAATTTGGAGCTACTACAAAAGTTGCGTGAGTTTTTTATTTCGTTCAAAGAAAATGGCTTCCAGGCATCGGAAATTGCAGCAAAGTCATTAGCAGGAGAGCTGGAAATGGGTGATGACGAAATGGGTTTTCCAGCAATTGTTACTTCGTTGAGACGAAAAAGAGTTAAAAAACAGTTTTTATATGCATCTGCTGAAGATGAATCAGTGCAAGATCCCAGAGAAAAGTATCCCATAGGTTTCTTCAACGTGTTGATGGATCAAGCTATAATGTCTTTTAATGAACGATTTGAACATGTAACCCAATTTAACAATAATTTTGGATTCCTCTTTAAAATTTCAGACGTGAAAAATCGTGACGACGCAATGCTAAAAAAAACAATGCAAAAACTTATATGATTATATGAAGTGTTCTCTGATGTTAGCAATTCTGCCTCTGCGCATTTACCAATCACGGAAATCGATAGTGACATCGAGGAACTCAATTTGCTACTGAACTAAAAACTTTAACTTTTGTCATACCTGAAGGTACATCTCCACTTGACGTGTTAAAGTATATTAATGCACACCGATTAAATGAAGTCTTTCCAAATGTTACAAATGCTTTACGCATTTCGTTAACAATACATGTTACTGTTGCATCAGCAGAACGCAGTTTTTTCAAAATTAAAGTTAAAACTTATTTGCGTTCCACAATGACGCAAGATAGGCTGGTATACCTTGCCCTGATTTCCATTGAGAATGATATAGCATCATCGTTGGATTATGCAAGTTTAATTGACGAATTTGCAAGCATAAAATGTAGAAAAATTGTCCTGTAAATAAACCTAACTATTAAATTTCATAATTCTGAACACAATAATCTCTCTTCTATTAATTAAATATTATCGTTTACTAGTGTCACTATCTAGTCCAACTTTGCTGTTCATGATTACTATATCAAAATTAATATGTAGAGGGGCCGCCATTTTACTTTTGCCTAGGGCCGCCAAATATCTAAGGCCGGCTCTGACAAAGGGGTATATTTTACATATTATAATATATGGTTTTAGAAGGGGGGGGGGCTAAAAAGATATTGTGCCCCGGGTGCAAGTTAAGCTCGTTACACCACCACCTCCCAAATATAAGTTTAATAACAAACTTTAATCTCAGCCCCCTAATTTTAATCTTTGTAATTTAATTTGACTACTAGTCTCCTTCCCTAAATATAGAGCTTTAGCAAAAACTGAAACTCATTTCCAGCCATCATATTTTATATAACAGTATGCCGCACAGTATGCGTCTCTTCAATGCGTTTTGTTTGGACAGAATTGACTACTTGGTTATCAATTATCCGGTCATCACACTATTCGCACAACCGTATCTATCTATTTAGGCGCCCTGTGCGAGTTTTAAAAAAGTATGAAACCTTTAACAATTAAACTACACATTTCATGCTTTAAAACTGCTTAAGATCACTTCCTCTTTTTCCTTTTATGTCTTACTCTAAATTTCTCAATCTTTGTCTATGTAGCCCTTGCCGTGATAAGATTATATTATTTCGTATACTCGGGAATTGCAACTTATAAACTTCAAATCATCATAACTGTAGTTCTATTAGATATGACCGTACTTTGCAGCAACTTGCTGACTTAGTCAACCATCCTTAAATACATAATCGTCTAACCCGTGTGTCTCCCTCAGGTAATTTTCATATCGTGCGGTGTATGCGTTGCAACCGCGTGTCTCCCTCGCAGGTAGTTTTCATATCGTATCGTGTTCATGGCAATAAAAGCCAAATGTTATTTTCTATTACAGTATTTCATTCATTTCTTTGTTATTTCTGTTCACATCGTATTCTGTTCATCATGTTCATGGGTACAAAGGCCACATGTTCTTTTCTATTGCAGTATTTCGTATATTTCTTTGTTATCCCTTCTGTAGGATTTCGTTCAGCCAGCTTCAACAGGCTTTTCCACTAGTTGACAATAATCTTCATCAATATCCCAGCATATGTCTACACATAAATGAGAAATTAATCAAGAATGGTAGGCCTACTCCACTGGCTTGTTTAGGGATGGTGAAACTACTACAAACTGGGGTAAAATTACTTTCCCCAATTATTTTTAGTGTGGTCTTGACGAAAGTTTTTCATTAAAAAAAAAGAAAACAACTATGTAAAACCCTTAAATTCGCATCTGATTGGAACCTTAAATCCATGAGATTTTTCCAACTTTGTGAAACTAAATAATCTTTCATTGAGTTTATAACAATGTTAAAATTTAAAAAAAAAAAAAAAACTTCATTGCGCTTAAAAAAAATCTTCAATATTTATTTTTCGAAACTGATGAATTTCTAAATAGAAGTTCTCTGATAAAAAAAAATTACAGTTAGTTTTATTTTATTGTCAAAATGAACTAGGGACATAGGGGTGCCCGTAGGCTAAAAACCTTGACCCAAGGCTTGAGTTTGGTGGTCGAAAAGATAGCTGACCACTGGCCTGCACTCTGTTCCCGGGCCACATCAAAAAGTGAAAAAGAAGACCAATATTTAAAAAGAAAAAATAATATAAGATCGAATACATGTACTTTTAAACAGCAGTTTGAAAATAAACGATATTTTATCAAAGCGATACGGAAGTAGTTCTCGCTATAGCACGTTAACAAACTTGGCCTTCTTCGTCGACGAATTATTTTATTGAATTTAATATAATTAAATATGCCCAGAGGTAATAAATAAAAAAATGTTAGCATTACGCTAAACTGCAATTCATTTGAATCTCAATACTATTTATTATGTATACGTAAAATTTATAGTGTATCCTGTACTAAAATGAAATATGTCTCAAAGAAGATAAAAATCTACTACTTCACAATACAATGAAAAATCGTCAAGTTTAATTTACTTCAGAAATATAGCCTTATTAAACTCAACTATGTCTATGTAGATGTCTGTATATTATTTTTTTTCATATAGATCACTTAAAATATTTGGATTCCTTTTTTCGTATATTGCTTAACCAAAACAATGATTGTTGGTAAATTATTACTTACTGAAACAACAACAAAACAAAGAAAATATTAATTATAAACGAAAAAGTGAGGAATTTTTCTAAAAAGTGAATCATTGTAAATGCCTAGAATAAATTTAGAAATAAAAGCTTATTATAAGTTTATGTATATATATTAATATTAGTGTCAATGATGATGCTCAAGAGTAACTACTTTTAATTTACTCATCAATAACTAATTTAAATTACCAATTATCAGTTGAGACAAATTATTCAATTCACTAGGTACTTCAGTGGCTACGTTGCGCCCAGCATAAAATGACCTTCATTTTCAGTTTTCGTTTTTTGGAAAAACTATATGGCGGTGTTCGTTTTTAATTAAAGTTGTCTATTTTACAGAGAATTTGTATAAAATTAATTAAAAATGGGTTAGAAAAATGATTTTTGGGTGAATTGATACATTTTTTAACATCCTATGTTGTGTAGTAAAAAAGTTGGACTTTGAAAAAAAAATAGGTCACTTTCATTATAAAAAAAAAATGTCTCAGGCATTTGTCTTTTAATTCTCATATCTTCGCTAAAATTCTTTATCCATTTTAGCATAAGTATGCCAAATTTGAAGCGTTTTTAGCGTGTAACACGATGTTAATTTTTTGACGCAGAAATGTGACCATATCTGAGTTTTCAGCATATTTTTTTTACTGATTTGTCCGGACCGGTAGCGATTTGTCCGGACAGGAAGCTGATTTGCATATAAATGACGGTAAGTAGTGTCTATTGTTATGGTTGTTTTTAAGACAATAATCTATTGCATCCATGCAGTGCATAAGTTTTATTACTTGAAATTTATTTTTAAACCACTTTGACTTATTACTTAAATTAATTCTTACAATATTTTAGTCATTTTATAAAAATTTAAATTATTTGTTTATTTTGGATAATAACCGGCCCCATTTGTTTATGATAGTTACATCCATTCTTCTGTCACTTTATTTTCTTTTATCTAAGAAAAAAGATTCTGCTTGTTTTTCTTAATTTATCTTTTCAGCTGAGAATAATTTATCTCAGGAAATGTGCTCCTCGGACCAGCCTAAGACCTACACACTTGCTGATTATAATCATTTTATTATGTCTTTGGATTCTGATGATCAGTGGCGCAACCAGCAAAAAGTGCTGGGGGGGGGCTCACATAGTGAAAAAAGACAGTTTGACATTCTTTTTGTAACTTTATAACGTAAATTATGAGCCCCCCCCCCTGCCCCCCTCCTGGTTGCGCCACTGCTGATGATGGTAAGCTGTATTTTAATTATTTTTTTTTATTTTTAGAATTTGTAGTTTTACAAGCTAATTTAAAGCATGTACATTTATTTTTTAAGTGGTTAAGCCTACTTTTAATAAGTCTTATACTTTATCTTTAGGTACCTCATTTACAAATGGATATGTTAGATATGTTATTAACAAGGAAAAAAGAACCTTAAATTGTCAAAGTAACTCACCAATTGTTAAATGTCCTTGAAAGAAAAGGTTACCATGTTATGTTCAAGAGTTTGTATAACTTAGTCTATTTTTTTTTTATATAATGCCACATGTAACAACACAATGGAATGACTTGCTAAGCAGGGTCCAGAAAAACAAGAAAATATTATATCTTATGCAGTAGTCCAAGGTAGGATTTATAGAAAAAAATGTAAACTAAGGAATGAGGAGGTAAACAAAACATCCAGACAGTACAGAATTAAAGTCAGCCAGAAAAGAGAGAAAGTTAAAAGAAGGGTTGTTGAGAAAAATATCAGAGCATGCATGAAAACTAAAGAATGCCAAGATCTGTCTGTAACACTAACTACTGAAATAAAAGAGTGGTGTCTGTGTGTTATAGCTAAAAATCCTGCTATAATTGGAAAACAGATTTGGCATATTTGGATAATTGATGGGCACGATATAACTTTTGAAGGTATAATAACTGGATATACAAAAAATGAAGTTATTGTTACCTATAAAGAGAAGTTTGATGAAACCTTTATTACTTTGTAAGAATTGTATTCTGATTGCCTCATGGGCTTTATCAGATTGATTTCTTAGGAGGCTGTCCTAATAAAAACAGGTGATAGTCTCAGAGAGCAGGATGGGTTAGTTGTGTGGTGGGGGTCAGCTAATTCTATAAAAATGCCTCAAGTGCTCACTGATGAGGCAACCATGTGGGTAAATAGGCGCATTAATATTTCCCTATTTTTGTTGAAGCTTACTTTTAGATTTTCATATTGTTAAATTAAATGTGTTTTAATTATAATAAAAACTCAGTTGAAAACCATCATTCTTATATTCAATAATTTTTTTTTGTTTGTTGAAATAAGTTTGTAAATAGACCTAGAATATCTGATAAAAGTTATTTAAATATAAATAAAAATAAAATAAAAAATAAATGAAAAATATAAATAATAATAAATAAAACACTTAAGCATTAAATATTCATAAAATTAAATTATATTTGCTGGAAGTTGCTTTATCGAAAGGGCCACCAACAACTACTCCTCCACACACACATTACATTCAGCTAATTTTTTTCAATGCATGATTTTTTAAAAGCTAAAATTAATCATATATATATTTAAACAATATATAATTCTCTATGTTTCAAAAAGATGCAGAAAATAATATAATTATACTAAGCATTTTAGAGGAAAAATTGAAAATAGCAATTTGTAAGAGCCGAGTCCACTTCAAAGATGTCTTATTTTAGTAAAGATTTCTTTATTAGATATAGCTTTTTGTCTCTAAAATAATAATAATTATCAAGATATAACATAAATTCATAAAAATACATAAGAATTTTACTTTATTATACAGTTATCATCTTTATAGTTGGTAAAAAAGTAAAATTTAGAAGCACCCCCATTAAACCATAAGTCCAACGCCCACTTTATTTTTAAAAGGAAGAGTCTTGTATTTATTTAATAAATAAATAACATATTAATCTATAACATACTCAAATTTCATCTCAATATCCCAAACAGTTCAAAAGTTATTAGCTTTTTAGTGCAAAAATTGAAAATTTCGGTCACTAATTTTGACCATTTTCCCCCATGTTTTTTCCAACACTAAAAATGTCATAACTTCGCTTCTAATTGAGCTAGAGAGATAATCTTTGCTGTTTTGGAAATGGTTTAGTGAGCTCTTAAATGCGGTATCAGTCATTTTAATGAATTTTGAATTTCACTTTTTTCACTGAAGTACCTAAATTCACTGTGTTATATTATGCTCCTTATACAACAAGGAAATTACAAAGCGGTAAAATTGTATAAATATTATTAAAAATTACTGAGTCATTTAGTTTACTCTATCATTGCAAATGATACTCATGACTGTCTTGAGTCATGATAAGCAAGACTGTACTGTTAATAATATCATGATATTTTTAACCAGTTTGTTACATTATTGAAAAAAGGGGGAATAGTAATTATGAAATTATGTAATATAAATATTTAAGTAATAATAATTGTTAAATTTATAATTGTTCTTTTTAATTAATTTACATAAACCTCTTAACTTATTCCACACCACAGAACACATTTTGCTTTCCCAGTATTTATTCAGACAGACTAACTTACTATTGTAATAAATTGCTGTCTAGTTTTTATATTTATTTAGAACATCCAACATCTATACAAAGTATGATTTTAATATATTTTTTGAGTGTTTATGTGGTCAAGTTTTTTATCCTTTAGGAAATCACCTTTGACTTTGAGCTGGCACCTACCCACTCACAAAGTGTTTTAAATTTTTTTTCGTAATTTTTTTTCTCATTTTATTTATTTTGAAATTTGGATTAGTTTTTCAGAATTGATTAAAAATTAAATTTTAGATATATTTTTATACTGTTAAAATTCATTTGTTTACTCCCTGATGATGTAAGCTGGAGGTTTCATTACTTTGTCATGTTTTCAGACAAATTTTGCTATTAAACCTCAAATGATTTTGAGAGGACGGATGGTTGAGCGGTGTAGAGCGCTCAACTGTTGATTAGAGGATTTCTGGTTTGATCATTTCATTTCTTATAAAGTTGATTTAAGAAAACATGTTTGGTTAAAATGCTTTATTATGACACTTGATTCTGTTGATGGGGGGAGAGTGCACCAAAAAAAGCTGGTTCAGAAAAGTCAGTGAGAAAAATGGTACTGTGAGGAACGTATTCAAAGAATCTGTGGGGAATTAAATTTCTTACAGAAATTAATCAATGTGAATTTTAAATTTGTATCTAGAATTATTTATTGCAGTTTAAATTTTATGATGGTCTTTTACAGGTGGTGGAGCAGGTGGCAGGGGAGGCAAGAAAAGTCACAAAGGCCAGCGAAGACATTTTACTGATGAAGATGAGTTAAGAGAGCAAGCACAAAAAGCAGAAAAAGAAAAAGCCTGGAGGGTATTTTCCTTACTTTACATTTTTTTTTAAATTACACTATTATCTACAATATACATGTAATATTTATTCTTGTTACTTTGAAACTGACTTACAGTTTAATAAAAATACATTTTTCTTAGCGTCAACAAGGAATAGAAAGTGATGAAGAAGAGGAAGAGGAGGTAAAGGAAGTGGCTGGAGAGGCTGGTGCGAAAAATCGTGATATGCCTCCTTCAGAATCATCTGGGTCTGAAAGTGAGGAAGAAGATGAAGAGGTAAATTAACCATTAGATTAACTGCCCTTTTAATAAAAAAGCAGTTTAGTGTCAAGAATTTAGGAGAGTAATTATGATAATTAATCTAACCTACCATTAATAAAACAAAAACAACAAGTCAAAATTTAGATGAAGTCATTGTCTTTTAATAATTAAGTCATTTAACTTATTTTTCATACCTTATATTTACCCGTTCATTCTGGAAGCAGATTTTTGACAACACTTGCTGGAAGACACGAACTACATGAGTGGATTTTTTTACTTTCCTCTTCCAATGTTAGATTTCTATACCGGATTCTAAATTTTTCATGAAGAAACCTATATTTTCTTGTAGCGTAATTATTTCTGTACAAAATCATGTAAATTTTGTCATTAGTTTCTACATGTCTTTTTTTTTATTATGCATTTAATGGGAAGGAGTTGAGAATTACACATTTTCTCCAGTCAGAAAGTCTGCTAAAATGGTCACGTTTGATGTATATTTTAGCTGCCATTCTGACCTAAGATTACACATATTTGGTATCTGTGTGAAGATAGCAGGGTCACTGCACATGCTCTCTGCCATTGTTAGCTTTGTCGTTTGAGGCTTTTCTAAGTAAACTAACTGCACTTGTTTGCGGTGCTACAATTTGTTTCTAGTAACTTTTTATGGACTAATACACATACAAGAGAGTTATAAATTTTCAAATCCACCCTTTCAATAGCAGTTTGTTTGTTTTTGTTTTATGAAAATGATATTTTCCTGATAGTGTTGTATTCTTGTTCATGTTAGACTGAATATTTCATTATGGATTACATTAATTTTGATGATGTTCTAGGATGATGTGAGTAGCTGTATTTTAATTTGATAACAGTTTTGTGGCACTGTTATTTATTCAGACCTCATAAATAGAATGTGGACCGTTTTGTATGGTGACCTATTCAAAACTTCACAATTTTAATATTTTTGGTAAAAATTTGAACACCCTATAACAGATATTGAAAGGAATAAAAGTATATTTTTATAATGCTTAAATATTTTTTATCATTATGTGGTTGTTTTTTAGTTTGTAATGTGTAAGATTTTAACCTATTGGTTATTTAGAAGAAAAACTATAGATACCCTGCAATTACTGAGGGTTTTTGGGCTTAATCAAAAATTTGGGTGAAAAAGCGGGTGGGAGCACAAAAAACGCCTAACTTTTAAAGTAATAGAGATAGTGTGCATTTTATTAGAAAGAAATGAATTATCTTTCAATCTGTGAAAGAATTAGTTATACTATTGGCATATAAAAAGTTCTTAATCAGAAAAGTATAATGATTTTTTTTTTCAATTCTGATTTTTTAAACCCTATTTTCAACTGAAAATTTTATCAGGTTATAAAAATAGCCTATAGGGTAAATGAAGATAAAACAATTTAATAGAAAATAATTGTAATACTAATTAGAAGCTGTAAATCACGCCTATGGCAGCTATGGCCTCATCTCGGATGGGGGGGGTTAGTGATTATCAAAATTGATTACATCGTTGTATAATTACTAGAAATCATTAATTAAAATAATTTTTTATATTGTTTACTGTAAACATATCATTTTTAAAAGTTAATGTGAAATAATTTGTATTCCATGTTTGGTTTTGAAGCTACACGATGTGGTCTGTGTCTAAGGCTAACAATGATACTGCGCATGCCCAGTGAAACTGTTATGCAATTTTTACAACCTGTGTCTGTTGGAAAAAGAAATTCCTCTCATAGTGGGTCTGGTTCCTGCCTCTCTGTTATTACATAATGGAACAGTTACGCAAATAACCTTGATACTCGAATAGACAAAAAGCTGACCTTCACTTTGATACCACATGTGTGTAATCTTATGCTAGAGTGGCGGCTTAAACCTTACATCAAAAACTGCCACTTAGGCCAACTTTTCGACTGGAGAAAATGTCATTTTTACCCCTTCTCCGTTAATAAAATCAAAATTCATGAAATATATTAGAAAGATAATTTTAATAAACTGTTGTAAAGGAAAATTGGATTCTCTTTATATCTTCTTATAGGCTATTTTTTTTATCCATCTGATACAATTTTCTGTTGAAAGAAGGGTTTTTAAAAAAATAAAAATTTAAAAAAAAAATGTACTTTTCTGATTAACAGCATATTTAAAATTAAATTTATATCCTTAATTCTTTCACAAATAGAAAGAAAAGTTGTTTCTTTTTAATAAAATCTGTACTTTTAAGGCAGTATATCTAATACTTAAATTCTGTTATTTCACAAAAACTCTCAGTAATTTCAGTGAATGTTTAGTTTTTCACCTTAGGAACCAGGGGACTAATGTTTCTTTATTATTGGTAAAAGGAAAATAATTGGATATTTTTCCAATTGTATAAAAATACATAGTGCATTTCTGAAAATATTTTGAAAATAGAAGTTTCAAAATTATTTGTAATAATATCAAGTTTTATGTGTACTATTGTACTAAACTTTTATGGCCATAAATCTGCATTTTTTTTTACAGTTGAATCTGGTGGTAGCTGGCAGTTAGGAATGGTTGATATTATCAATTTCATTGTAATAAATGATTAAAAATGCAAACATTTTTTTAGAAAGACTTTAAACATGCAAGATGATCCAGTTTATAGTTAGTTTGAACAGACAAGTAATGAAAAATGTCACCTTCGTTAGATGAAAAGAAAAGACTTTTTTTTTAGGGTACAAAACATTTCTTATTGTTTTGATATGAAACATCAAACTATTTGTTAGATTGAAGCTAGTTGATTTCTTACAGGTCAAATATCCTTCAGTTTTCTTTTTCCTAAATTCTTTTTGTGAGGTTGTTTGTTTTTCTGAAACTGTACTTGATATATGCTTTAATAATATTTTTATTTTTTAGTTATTTTAGCTGATAGTTATAATTCTTCTGAATGGTTAAAAGTTTTACCTCATAATTTGTGTTTTAACATAGCTAAGTGTAGGGTATGACTTTTTAAAGGAAGAAATTTTTTTTCGTTTTAGGGAAAGCCAAAAGGAGTCTCTCATTTGATAGACATAGAAAATCCTAATAGAGCAGCTGGTAAAAGTTCCAAAAAAATTACAGAAATAGGAGAATCAGCGGGCAGTAATCTTTCAAGAAGAGAGAGGTACTCAATGATTACTTATGTAATTAAAGTGATGTGATTTCTCTGTCTTTGCTATTTTATTTACTTTATTATCAAACATTTATATTATCTACACTTCTAATTGATCTTAACAGAGAAGAGCTTGAAAAAATTGAAGCTCGAAGGCGCTATCAGGCCCTCCATTTGGCTGGAAAGACAGAAGAAGCACAATCAGATTTAGCTAGACTGGCTATTATTAGGAAACAGCGAGAAGAAGCAGCTAAAAAGAAAGAAGAGGAAAGAAAGTGTAAGTTTAATTCATAAGATTTTCATTCTTTTGATGATAGTAAATTTAGTGTTAATCACATTTCATTATTTTTGTCAGATTAAATTTATATAATTAAATAAATTATAAAATCTAATTTTCATTGAATAATCTGAGAAAATCTTTTTTTCAAATTAGCAAAAGAAGCAGCTAAAGAATTAGCAAGCAAGACAAAAGGAAAATCTTGACCTTGATAACAGATGTTAAAATTTTGACAATAGTTTACAAATTTTATTACTGCAATGCATGACCTGTTTGGGTTAAGTCAGTAGTGTTTGTTAATTCTACACAATTTCATAATTTTACTTATAGAAATTAATGGTGTTTGGTGTAAACATAATACCGCTGAGTATAATGTATGTGTGTCAGGTTTGTTTTAAAATTAAAATTACATCAGCAATCTTTTTAAGAAATCATAAATTCATAAATGTTGATAATTTGTAAAGCTGGCATTTATATTAATTAATGAGTCTGGTTATGCTATGCATGTCCTGACTTATGTAAAGAAAAATTATGATTTATGTTTGATACGAAAATTTCCTTTTCAGTAAACTTAAAAAAAATATTTTTTATTGCGTTTTTTTTTTAAAATATTATTTGTCATTGGAAAATACTTTGATTGTGTTCTCTTATAAAAAATAAATTTACTTGATTGAATTTATCTATCCAATTGTTCATATTGTTTATTATTTTCAGTTTAGAAAAGGAAAGGTCTCTTGATGTCCATGCTACATGTATTACTCCAATAGTTTTATCTCATGTTGCCTCTATAATCTATTTAAATGAAATGATATTTCGGATCATACTGAGTTAAATGATCATGAAAAGTAAAAACATTTGCAACTTCTATTTTCATTAATTTTAATCCATGCTTTTGATTTCAACGCAGTCAAATCCAATACATATTTTAATTTAAATAACAATACATGTAGATGTATTTACTTCTATTTTTATATAATTAATTATTTAGTATAAATTAAATAAAAAATTGTTTTTCATTATACGAGAAAAATATACAACATTTTACCTATTGATTTGAGAAGTTTAAGGTTATAGCATAATTCTAATTGGATAATGTAACCTATGTAAAAATAAGAAATCATGTTCTATGATTATGGGTAGTAATATTTTAAAGATTATTTAGATTGGTTAATAAATGTTTTCTTAAATTTAAGAATTTGACAAAGGTGAAATAAAGTTGATTTTGAAAGTGATTATAAGTGTTGAGTGTATTATATCTTGTGCAAATTATTTTTTTTTATATCAATGAGATCTTATAAAATGACATTAACTTCATATTTAAAACAGAAAATTATGGGTTAGTGTGACCATGTCTATTGTCAGCCAAAGTTAGATGGTACCACTGGGATTTGTACCCTTAACCTAAACCCTACCAACTGAACATGCTTCTTCATTATTCTGCTAATTCTGACGTCAATGACTCATTCCAAAAACTTAGGAATAACAGCTAGTTTCTAATATTAAGAACAAATATTCAAAGATTCGTTTAAAGTTAAAAAAAATATATTTTATTAGAAAATCCCCTAAGTAGTTTGCTGCTAAGAAATTATCAGTGTCATCAATTACATTTATTAAAAATCACAGAAATCTGTTCAAATATTTAGAATACAAGAGTATAATTATAGACAAATTAATACATTTCTATGAGTGAATTAAAATATTTAACAACAATAAAAGCTAAATAGTCGAACCTTGGTTTACAAGTAACTTGACTTAAAGTGTTTTGTAAGGCAAGCCAAATTGAAACTAAATTTGCTTTGATCTTACAGAAATTTTTAAAATAAATTCTAAATGAATAAACAAACAAGGTCTTGCAACTATTGGCTCAATTTCTTATCCTGACCATTATGTGACCACTTTAATGGTTCTTTCCTAAGCTCCGTCTCACTCAGCTAGATTTGTTTTATAGTAAAAATCTGTGAGAGCCTACTATGCTTGCTAGAGTGTTGAAACTATTGTGACTGTGTAGTAGTTTTACTACAACTATAACCCATATAAAAAAAGTGAGAAATCTCTCACTTGGGGAATTTTGTATATATGGAAAGCATTTTGCAAGTTATTCATACCAGACTGAGCAACAATGCCTTGTCATATTTCTGCAAAACATTTCAAATAAGGCAAAAATCGTGTCACTGTTTTATTTAACACCATACAAAAAGAAGATGGTGAGCAAACAAAATGTAGCTAATGCTAAATATTACATTTGTAACAACAACAGAAGTCCCACAGTAATTCTTTTTACTACCGTATATAAGTGTAAAAAATAAAAGTATAAAACAGTTTCATTATTATGCATAAAAAGAGATACCATTTTTTTTATGGAGAAGTGTCTTAGATTGCAAGCACTTTTTGGGAACGAATTGTGCTCGTAAACTGAGGTTCAATTGCATAATGAGTGAACTTATTATATTTAAATACAGGTTTTTAACAAAATGTGATCTGTACAACAGTAAAAATGTTAAACTGTGTGAACTAAAAGTTATATTAAAATACATTTTTTCTATTTCATCAAAAATCTGTTCTTTACTATAATTAAAAAACATATGCTAGTAAATGATAGAGATAATTAATAAACTTCCTTAATAAAAAGCAAAATGTGATAAAGAAATCATAAATAAGGATTGAGAAAAACATTTTCAGTACCACTATAATTTTAATAAAGAGAACTAGACTCAAAAACTACAAAGGTAATATAAAAAACAAACAAAAAGAAAGCACTTGGATTCAAACCTGACACATTCAGGTTGTAAGCAACATGCTCTATGGCACATCCACCTTACTCCACTAAACATAATACTGTAGGGTTGAAAAATTGTTCATTTTAAAAAGAATAAACAGGTTTAAAAAAAATAAATTTTAATAAATGTCACAACCTGTTCACCAGTAGGGAACCTTGTGTGTTATTAATTGTGCAATTGACTATTAGTTTATCTAGAACAGAAAAAATTATCATTGTAACACACATAAAAAAAAAACAACCTAAGCTTAGCTTTACAATTTTACATTAATTACATGTAAACAAGTTATTAATTTTCAAGAGTAGCAATTAGAAAAACACAAACTCAGTAAAAATGATCCACTAACTTGCATCATTATAACATTATCAGAATTGCCTGATCTGCAGATCTTAGTTGAACATTGATATACCATACACATTTTTTCTTGTTTCAAGGAAGAAATTATTTTGCACATCTCAATAACAATAATTCTGTTCTTGTTTACATGTACTTATATATTTTTTAAATCATCACAGATTTTGAGCAATAAAAAAGAAAACAAAAAAATATAATCTTTTTTTTTAGACAGACTGATTAAATTGTAACTAAAAAGTAAATATATTAATACTCCTTTGGGCAGAGGTCATTAAATTAATTATATAATGTACTGCCTGAAGCCTGCGAAGACCATTGCAAATTGTATCTATTTATTCATTGAAAAAATAATTAAACCTTGAAATTATCATAAGCCAATGCAATTATATATAAATTTCTCTTATGAAATCGGCTCCATTTACTATGCTTTTTTTTACATTCAAATAAAAATCTCTTAAATAAAATGACTGATAAATGTTTGTTGAGTAGTAAAAAAAATGCATAAAATAGACCGTTACAAACCAAGAAATAAAAAAAATCATACCAAACAGTATTAAATATGCACCTTTAAAAACAATGAATAACTGATGACTGATTTATAATTAACAATTTCTTAACAAATAATTGACACTGACAATATTGTATACAATTTAAGATATATCGAAGTGTAAACATCACAAGTACATTTTTTATATGACTTGAAATGTTGGTAATCCAGAAAAGGCCTCAGTGCCTGCAATAAAAAAAAAGGATAAAACTACTAATGAAATCTAAAGTTAAGCGTTGAAGAAATTACTGTTATAGGCTATCAAATGTTCAATGATATTTAAACCTTACCAAGTAACTAAAAAACATTTTTAGAATTCACAATATACTTACGCAACAGATGTTCTGGAACAGAGAACAATGAGGACGAAAGTTTTGTTTCGGCATTAAATGTCCAGTCAGGTGGGTGCCAATTTCTCCACTGCAGATAAGTAAATTTAATTTGTTTTAAATGCTTATAAATATTCTTTATATTTAAATCAGTATATAGTGAAATTTCGCTATAACGAAAATTGGTGGAAACGTTATTCCACTGATATGGGAAGAGGATCCCTTTTTTTGTTCATTTTGTTAATTATAGGTATGATAAAAGATATTTTCTATAAGTGAAATATTTAACTGATAAAATTAGCTAAATGAAAAATAAGGTAACGATCGTCATTTAAATTTTTATATGTTTGTATACCTTAATTACCCCCCCCCTCTCCATTGCATAAGAATTTCGTACGTGTATCGCTAATACTAGCTTATACAATGTAATAATTAAAATAGTTTTTTAAACGTAAAAGTAAAGTTCCCTTAGCCTATTGGCATATGAAGGGATGGTGTGGTTAGCACAACACCCAGCCGCCTTTACTTCCCCAACTGAAGTCAGGTACCTATTTAAAGCTTGGTGGACATGTGGGATGACTTAGAAAGAAATTTCACCTAGAAAAATGCCCATGGTTCTCAACCCAGGACTCTCAGGTCATCAGTTGAGTATTTACACCACTCGGCCATCTTTCCCACTCTTTTTAAACATGATACATTTTTAATTACATTTACATAAAAGGTTATAAATAGCAATTTAAAAAAAAAAATCTGTACATAAATAAGTGACTTAAAAGCACACTGCTCCGGTTAGTAAAAGCAAAGTAATTTGGTATTAACTTGTTGACTTCTTACGTAACGTTTTTTGTTCACACAACTTTTTAAACAGATTAAATAACCTAAGGGGCTGAATATATTTAACTGTACTAAAAAATTAATTACTCTGTCTTTTGTAATAATGACATCTCACTGTAATAAATCAATAACTACATACAAAATATTTATGAGCCAAACAAGTACATGATTATGAAATAGTGAATATAAATTTTTCTGTTTAAGACAAGACAAGGATAAACAAAATTACCTGTTCATTTTTTAGGGGTAATATGCCAGGTATTGGTAGCATCAGATTTTCTGAATGACCATTACTGAAAGTAACTGATATTTCAAGCCCATAATGATTCTGTGATAAAATAGTAGATAGAAAACAATTTATAAATTTTTACATGAAAGAATAATACATAAATCATTTTAACTTAATTGTTTTAAAAATATAACATTACCCTAAACTTATTACAAATATTTATAGCAGTTTCAGCAAATATTCTAGACAAAAAGCATTACAATTTGTTGGTCATTATTTCAATTTAGATGTTGTTTTTTTTTAACATATCGGTTCTTCTAGCCTAATGATAGCAGCATGGAATTCTGATTTAGAAGTGTTCGATGAGATAGAGAGAAATTTTTTGGATTGTCAGATTGAGGTAGTTTACTGAGGACAAGTAATTTTTCCATTACCATTTTTAATTTCATTTTAAGGGTGATGCAAAGTTGTTGTAGAAACAATGATAATGCTAATCAGTTTATTAAGAAACTTTTATTCATTTTGATTTCATTTTTACCGTTCAACAGACTAAATATGGCAACCATTTTTTTTTCTAATTGTTCAGTCATAATATGTTTCGGCTCTTCCTTTTAACCAATCACTTCTATAATCATTTGATGTGATGTAGATTTTGTCAACGATGTAAATACAGAATCCTTAAGAGAAAAATACCTTAACATTTTTCCCATCCACAGAAGGAGGCAAACATGCATAGTTTTCTTTTAATGGGATCATTAACCGATCCAGGCAGGAGCTAGAACTCATGAAGAAATATACACATCAATGGCTATGCACGAAAATTAACGAGCATTAATCATATTTTTAAATGTTTTATTAAAACAAGCTTTACTTATTGTTGTATTTATTTTGAGTAGCCAAGAAAGAATTAATTTTTAAAACAGTAAAGAAATACAAAAATTAAATGAAAATATATTCTACCAAATAAAAATAGCCATATTAATGAAAATTTTTTTTTAAAACAAACTAACAATTTAAATCATCACAGATTGAATGCAACTGATGCAATGTTAAAATTGAATATGTACAAATAATAACGATTATCAAACATACTTTCCTGCTAAAAATTCACCAGATTTTCCTTCTTTAAGCTGAACTATATGTGGACCAGATTCAGGTGCTATGTTAACTGTCTCACTGGTAAACTCTATATTAGAGATGGTAGATTTATTCTGCGAAAGACCACTGTTTCTAAAATGCAGTTTTAAATAGCGAAGTAGCTGTAAAACAATCAATGGAAAATAAAATAAAATTGCAGATTTGAAAATGAGGATCTACTAAATAATAGTAAATGGTGAGGTCTTGATACAAATTGTAAAGGTCATGCATCATGCACCGAAGCATAACAATTACATCAATGGTTGTGATATGGAAACAAACCCTGAACAGTGAACTGCTGAGTAAATAGCCACAAGGTATCGAACATATGGATAATGGTATCTGATAAAACAGTTAGGAAAGACAGGTAAAAAGTAGACTAATGGCAGCATCTGACTGTAACACAAAATTTAGAAGTTAAAGATAGCGCTCTATTAACAACTTGATAGGAAAGCAAAAATATAAAAGATACCAAATATTTCAATTGTACTTGAAAAAATTATTTATTGTGCCATTCCTTTATAAACATTAGAACACTCTTGACTAATAATTTTTAAGTAATTTTTTATTTTTCCAGTCTCTCTTCATTCATTTAGGTAACCTTTCTACTGTTAACATCATGGTTAATGATGCGTGTAGAAGGTCAACAGTGAAATGTACAGTGGTTAAAAAAAAAGGCAACAAAAAAAACTGGTTCTACAGTAAAGTAGTAAAAGTTGGAATGATAATATATACTAGGGCAGGGATAGAAAATAGACATTGGGGGAAGGGGGCGGGGGAGAAAAAATTTAGATTAGGAAGGGGAAAATAGAAAATAGACAAGTAAGGGAGAGAATATAAAATAGGGAGGGATAAGTATAGAAAAGGAATCGGAGGGAGACAGAAAACAGAAGGAATACTTTATTGGGGGGGGGGGGGAGAAAATACTGAATGGGGGAATAAAAAAAAAGTGAAGGGTTACCAAACTCAGAATACGAACTGAGAGAAAAGAAGACGGGAGGCGAGAATGTAGGATAGGGAAGACAATCTTAGTGTAAATAACAATTGTGAAGTTAGAGTTGATGATACTAAGTTCAAGTGGCAGTAGTGTTTAGTAAAACCTTAAAAAATATTTTAAGAAACTGCGGCGAACTAGGATGTAGCCTAAGTTAAAAGTCAACAATTAACATAGGGATAGAAAAATTTTTTTTTTAGCCATCACAGCAAAATGTACATGTCCTAATATTAGTTAATAGTATTTCATTTGCTTTAGTGGAGCTTTAAGGGTGCAGTGTTCAATATACCTTGGGAAGACAACATGTGGCTAAATGCATTGACTGCTAAGTAACAAGAGACAATTCATACCTCAAATTACACCATACAAATAGATAGATAGTTCATTGTTTAGAAGGAAAAACAGGAATGATCTTAAAAAAGATAAATTGGAAAAATGATAAGAAACAATAAAAATAAACATAATAATAATATTACACCTATTAATACACAAGCAATGTCTTCATTAAAATAAAATATTATTCATGCGACATTGTTTCAGTTACCTTTATTGAAAAACCAATGACATGCAGCTTTGATTGATTCGTTATGATTAGACGTAGCATCATATTTTCACCAGTTTCTACATAGTTTTTTAACAGGCTAACAACAAAATGTAATGAATAAATGAATGTTTTTAATCACATGAAAAAATTAAATATATTTTTTAATCTAGTGAAAAAATTAGATATATTTTTAATCTTAAGAAAAAAATTTTTTTTTTTAATCTAACAAAAACTTGAAACAAATTAAATATATTTACAATAAAAATATGTGTTAGTTTTTGTAAAAGGGCCGGCACCAAAAAAAAGTAAATAAAAATCAGTCATTGACTATTATCCGTTGAAAAATCTGACAAAAAACATCCTTACAAGTACATGGTTAATACATTACAAATTCCATGCAGTAGCTTCACTCCTGAAATTACCAGAGTGTATTAACACATATTTTCTAAAAGCTGACAGTGTAAAGAGTTACTACAGCACACAAATAAAAGCATGGGCTTTAACGACAATTTACATTAAAAAAAATTGAAATACATAGCCTTGTAAAAGAAAATTTGGAAGTTTAATTAGGCTGATGTGCAGTTACTAATGATGTGACCTAAATCATATCACATAAATCTGTATCCCATAAATATCTGAAATCTTCATTCAAAGTATAAAATGTTGTCTTCCATTAACTCTGTACACTCAACAAGAACCATTCACATGGACAGGTTCATAATGCATTAAGTGCTCAGACATCTCTGGAAGTCTATCTAGGGACTGCAAATACATATGAATGGCAGTCAACATTTGAAGAAAATTTTTACGTAACGTTATTTCTTCACAGATGTTTCTATAACAAAATTGATGGAGCTCGTAATTTATAAGTTATATGAAATCTGTCCTTTTGTGTATTTCATACAGTTATGGTATAAGATATTGAAATATTTTAGTAAAATAGTCCTAAGTAATTTTTTGTTAATGTTCAATCTAACTGAAACTGTGATAATAGAAATATTTTCTATTCGTTAAATTTTTTTACAAAACAAAATTAGCATAAAAGAAATTTGGTGGGTAAATGCCATTAATTTTCTTTGGTTTTGTATGCCTGAATTACCTTCCTAGAATTTCGAATGTGTATCGCAAATAGTCTAAATGTTTAAAAATATGTAATGTAATAATTAATTTATTTTTGTATACATGATGCTTTTTAACTACATTTATAAATAGTTTTCAAAATAAATGCATGCATAAATTGTATGCACCTACGGTGGTACCTCTTCAACCATCTCCCTCACAGTAAGCTATCATCCTGCTCTAGGTATGTCCCACACAATCAGTATGGCAAATAAATTGTATTTTTTCCCTCCTGAACTTATATTGACCTCTCTGCCAGGTTCAGTGAATTTTCCCCCTATCGCTTGGACTGTCTTAATGCATGAAATCTCACAAACTCCATCTAACCCCTCATTATCTGTTTTTACACAGTGAACTCAAGCCAACTTTTAAAAAGATTTCGAATTAGTGATAAAATATATGCAAAAGGCATATTTTTTTGCAATACTGATAGTAAGTAATTCGCTACAATAACATTGTTTAACAAAAGTGATATAGAAGGAGGGGAAGGGACCAAGAGAAATTCACAATACTGAAAAATTCGTTACACTAGCATTTCGTAATGACATTTCACAAAAATTAGGTAACTATTAATTTTTCCGGGATGTATAGATTTTCATAAATTTTCAGGTGTTTTTTTTTCAGGCTTCTGGTGAGCATAAAACCCAGAAAATATATAATGAGAAAGTGACAACATGTGTCAAGAAGTAATTCAAAAATTGAGTCAGGTAATAAAAAGCTTATCAATCATTCAAACAAAAGAGAAACAACATTTTTGACCAAAAAAATCTACAAAATCAATTTAAAAAAAAAAAAAACTTACCGAGCGGTGACATGTATTTTTTTGCCTGACCAAGGAAAATGGGAGGATTTAAAGCTAACATCTTTAGCTTTGCCTATGGTGTTATCTTGTAAAGCCCTTTCTTCAGCTTGATAGACAACTAACTGCTGAGATACCTGTCTCAATGTAATGGGTGAAATCTTGATGATTAAATGATGAACAAAAATAATGTCGCAAACAAATATTTTGTGATATGATGATGCCAAAGTTTACTAAACTGGTCTTGAAACCCAGCTACTAATGATTCTTCCCTCTTAAAAATGTCTTTTTTTAAGCCCAACAGTAACAAAACATGAACATTAGAACAGAAAACTTACCTGCATTGAATGAGCTTGGGCTTGAAGAACGTATGAAACATCAACTTCCCATTCTGCTCCATTCAGTTTACCTTTGCAGTGAAATGTACCTAACACGTGACAAATTCTCAACAACATTAGGCATTTTTAAAAATCACACTTTACAACCTGAATTAACACATTCAAGCTGATCTCAGTCAAATACAATGGTAATAGTATTTTTAATTTTGAGGCATACATTCTTTTTTATTGCAGATCAAATATTAAAAATAGAGCTGCTGTTCAATTAAAAAACATTGATCGAAATTAATGCACAATTCAAATTTTTAATAGCAAATTAATGCAAGTTTAGCTTTCACAAACTATTTCACTTATTATTTGTTTTTAAACAAGTTTATAATTATATTCTATCAAAACATTGGTATAATACACAAGTCAGTTTAATTTATGAAAGAAATACAGTGGATTCCGCTTAATTGGGACACCGCTTATTTGGGACAAAGCTCAGAAAAACCAAACCAAGAAGCCACTGGTAAATGTGTATGTTTAATTGGAACAGCCGCTTAATTGGGACAAAAAGCCTCTGTCCCGATGTGTCCCAATTAAGCGGAATCGACTGTATATTTAATATTGACAGATCTATTAAACATTAGCATATATGTCTATTTAATTATTTATTCAGATCAGCGTATTCACAAGTATCAATTAATTCAAAGGATCCCATTTTTGTTTACAGCAAAGTCAAAAATGAATCTTTCAACTGAATGTAGGTTTTGAACACATGACAAGTATCAATCCAGTGTTACAGACCTCCCCCTTCCACCCCTTTCACATTTTGTCAAACTTCATCACAGTGCACTACAACACGATGTTAGTCTGGCTTACCTTACCAACCACCTCCTCCACCTCCCTAAAAAAAATTAGACACATGACATTTCTATTTATTACGAGATATTTATTCATTGTATTTTTCGGATCAGAAAAAGATACTAAGAAATAACTGGGTCACCCAGCTGCTATGATTTCCAGTTAACATGATATTTCCTGAGTTTTCTTTCGTAGTTACTCCGATCTGTGATGATCAATCTCGTTTTAATCTAAAACATTCACTAAAGTTACAAGCTGTTTCTTAACTTCTCAAAAATAACAGAACTTTGCCAAATCATATATACTTTATAACAAGATATCTAAAAATAAAACTGCAACCTGCAAATTTCTGGTAATAGAATTAGGTTAGTGGGTAATTTACTGATTTTATTTTTATTTCAAAACTCTGAAATAAAAGCATTTTAGTCAAATTACTGCATTTTCGGTGTTGCCCAAAAAATTTTAATGGCATAATTTTTTAATGCATTAATGGTGTTTAATCAGCAGCCCATTAAAAAAACTATTGCTTTGCAAATTGACATAGAAAAATAATAACACATAAAAAATAAAGGTCAGTTGTTGAGATGTTTTAATATACTGTAAGTCAGGCATGTCAATTTCAGAGACCTTTGAGGGCATCTTAATAGAAGTCTTTTATAAAAAAATCATTATAAAATATAATTATGAACTAATTATACTAATGCTATGGCGGATAGCTATGTTCATGAATAATTTAGAATTAAAGGATTGAAATATTGAATGAAAAAAAAATATAACTCAACTAGAATTATTTGCAACAGCAACCAGAGCCATTTTAATGTTGGGGAATGAGGGAGGGGCAAAGGGCAGCATGTGGTCCGCCAGCTTGATCAAAATGTACAAATAAGATTATACATTTCAACAATATTACAATCTAATAATGAAAACAAAAATAGCTAATTTTTTATAATAAATCACAGGATATTTTAAAGATACCTGGAATGGTTTGAGGCAGATCAAATTTGAATGGAAACACATAAGAGCCAAACTGGAAGAATTCTGAAAAAGCAAAAATGTCCATAATAGTTCAAGTTTATGATAAGTTATAGAAACCATTAAAGTTCACACAAGTAATAATTAGTGGAACACATTTTTAGTGCCTTTTCTGAATGTCCACTATTGAAAGGGCATTATGGCCATGGAGGCCTTAGCACATAAGATGATAGAACAAGACAAACTATCAACAACTGTTTTTAAATATTTGACAGGTATATCAATTCAGGCATAAAGCTTAAACTTGAGTTAAAAATAAAGGATGAGTTGGGGCTGAAGCCATCAATAATGTAGCTTTTGTTGTCTCATGATTAGTTGTGCAAAAGAGTAATACATATACATTCCAGTTTTAGGTTTATTTTTTGTTTTATGCTAGAATTTAGAGACCCGGCATCTGTGGAGAGTGGTGGGAATGCTGTTTGGATTTGTAATTTGTTAACTTTATTTAAACGCATGAAACATATTTTTTTTTTTTTTTTACATAAAACAAAGTATCATTAATGCCCCCTCAGGACAGTGGTCCCTTGCACTAAAAGCTGGTTTCTCATGCTGTTTGAAATACTCTTTTCAAAATTTGTAATGAACAAGAAACCAATGAGTCAAAGTTTAGATAGTTTAACAGAGCCCTACTATTAGTGTCAACAAAAAAGAAATATGATGCATACCTTTCTGTGAGTAAAGATTAACATTGGAAAAATCTGCATGGGCTGTTTCATTTTCAAATACTTTCTTTCCATCATTCTCATATTTATAGATACCTGCAGAAAAAATAGAAAATTATGACTGAGAAAAAAAATGTACATTAGTATATAATTCTACACCAATATTTTTCAAAAATAAAAAATTTGAAACCAAACATAATAACATATCAATAATTAAAAGCTAACCGCTTACATTTTTCAATTCCTCTAAAGGCTATCTGTATACAGTTGACTTCTGTTGGACGACTAATAAGCAAATATACAGCACTGAAAGAAAATTGTTATACATGTATGTACACTTACTTGTATTTTTCATTGGTCATGACAGTTTTTATACTAATTTAAAAAGATAAAACTTTCTTTATTATTAAATAATATGGGCTTTAATTTAAAGTGATAGTTAAAAAAACGAGTATAACATGTTTCTAAAGTAGTCCAAGCTATTATTTTTTCTAAAGACATTAAAACATAATTAAACTAAATTAAGCATAACAAATTTTTTTGTATGCGAAGTATGGACATATTACGAATGCAAAATTAGAATGGACAGGTGTAAAGAAAGCCTGCTTTACTGATGAGTTTGTGCAGGGAGGCATTATAAACGACAGCAGTAAGTGAATATTTATCATTTGACTTTAAATGCTTGATGTTGAATATTTTCACAGATTTTCACTCTACATTCTATAATGTCTATATGAACTACTTGAACATTATGCAAGTTCCAATTTCCCAAAATTTTCTATATTTTACACACGCATAACCTTTTAGTCACTGCATAAAATATTTTAAAATTTTCAAAGTTAACAGACCAATTTCTCAGATGTTACCTTTTTAATACAGAAATTGATATTTCTATATTTTATCTCACACAGACAACAGCAGCAGTACTGCTTAGGAAATGTCTATATTTGGCTGAAGATATACATAGGTCTGGCCTTTGTGTCAAAATAGGATAAAACGAATGGAAATAGATAAGCCCATAAGCCATCAACACTAAGTATGGAAAAACCGAAGTCAAAGAGTAGAAAGTAGAACCAATTGAAATCCTGATCTGAGTGATGCGAAAAAAAAAGAAGTAAGAGTAGACATGACTATACGTTTGTCGACTTTGAGAGAAGGGAAGGGGTGAAAATATTAACTGTCCCTACAAAAAATGGGGATATAGTAGCTTCATAGTTGGCAGTTATAAATTATAGTATTTATAGGCCTAATCATAATTTAAAACTAACCCATGAACAGTTTCTCCTGGAAGATATTCTCCTTTTACAGTCCTCAAAGAAATTTCGTTGTTCATATTTTTTTCTTAAGCATTAAATTCGTAAATATATTAAGTCAACTACATTGTTCAACTCGACCACAAAAGCTGTTTTCAAGTAAATTTAATGTGCAGACTCGTAGCCAGGATTATTGCATTGGGGGGGAGGGGCGAAGAAATGTTTTCGGCCCCGGGGGGGGGTTAATGAACTGATCCTGGGGTACAGATGCGGATCTAGAAAACTTTGACCCAAGGGGTTGAAACTGTTTTCATTGTTGAAAATTGGTCTTTGAACAAAAATATTTCGATAATTTAATGATGTATTACCTAAACTTGCGATAACCGGGGGAGGGCAGAGGGAAATGCCCCTGGCCCATCCCTAATTCCGCCCCTGGTGCTAATATAAATAATTTAAAAGTTGATTGGCCAGCTCAGTCCGGGCCCCTAAAACAAAATTGAAAAAAGGATTGATGTTTTATAGCCGTTATTATTAAAATTTTGTCAAAAAGCTCAAATCATACATGGAGGGGGGGAGGGACTCAGGTCATGAACGGGGGCTTAACCCTCCTAGCCCCCTCTTGCTACGGGCCTGGACCCGGGTACCAATAATTTTATGATTTAATCGTTACTCAGTGTCTAGGGTTCCATTAAGCGGACTCTGTATTATTATTTTTCGGGTTCCGTCTAATAAAGTTTAAATATAGCTAAACTTAGTGCATATTTGCCACGGGTCCGAATAACAATCGGATTTTATTGGGACCCGGGTCCGAATTGCCACAGCCTTAAATATTTATCTACTCTATTTCAGATATTCTGTTTATAATAAAATTGTTAAATACAGAAAGCGACCATTTTGTTTTTAGTCTATTACAAATTCGCGGTCAAATAATACACGAAATGATGCGTTCTATTTGTCGTTGTAGTACAAATTTATTTTAAATGATTGATACAATTATTCTAAGAAATAAAACTGTTTAACTTTATATATAACAAAATAACATGCCATTAAAAATTCGGAGGGTAAACAAGACTTAAAACGAACATAAAACGATTCCCCGTTAAAGATTTCTTGTGGTGATGTGCGCGTTACTGTTGTGGCATTCGTAAAACATGACAACATTTCAAATTGTAGGAGGCAAACAATCAAACAAATTTGTAATTTTAAAGCTAAAAAAAATTCTGCTGTAAAAAAAACATTTGGGAGCCGTGGAGCCGCCAGCATTTTTCGGCTCCGGCTCCGGCTACAGCAAAAAGTAGCGGCTCCCGGCTCCTCGGCTCCGGCTCCGCAAGCCTGGGCGCGAAGCGCCGAAAGCTTGCGAACGGAGAGGAGTTTGGGGAGGATCTCAGAGTCCCCTCCCAAGAAATTTTTTGCAGTTCCATATCTGGAATGGTGCATTTTAGTACCGATTGTTTAGCTATTAATTAGAAATATATAATTTTAACTACGTTTAAATAATGCATGGCATGTTGCAGTTTTGTTAAAAATAATTTAAATAGTAAAGAGTTTTAATGATAAAAATTTATTGAAGCTGAGCAATTTCTGATTCCTGTTATAAATATATTGACCAATAGTTCTCCTACACAATTGTTACATAATAGATACCTGATTTATATTATTATACTGTTTGTTTAACGTACAACCCGGGAAGAACGACAAAGATGCATGAATAAAGCTTAGCTATTTGTGTGATATTTCTTATAAAATATTGAAAACAAAGAACAGATCTATCATCAAAAACAGTCGCAATTATTCAATTTAAAATAAAATTAATTCTGCTAAAAAGTAAAATTGCAAATTAAATAACATCACTCAGAAATCACGGAGTTTGTACTTTATTATTTTATTATGCATATGTATAAAAATGAAGTCAAAGCCAATGTTATTTTATTAACTTATTTAAGTTGCTAGTTGTCCTCAGAAGATATCAATATATAAAACTATTACAAGGTTGCGAACAGGCCCATCGACAGAAATTTCGGGTCCCTGAGCTGATATTAATATTTTAAAAAGTTGATTGGCCAGCTCAGTCCGGGTCCCTAAAACTCGCCGGCCCCCTGGGCATTGGCCCCCCTGCCCCCCACTCGTCGGCACTTGTTGCGAACTTATATTATTATACGTTTCAAATTTGCAAACTTCGTCGTTAGCCAACCCCGTAGCCAAGGGGCACTGGGGGGGCGTGCCCCTCCCCGCTAGGTGTGGAGTGCCCCCCCCCCCACTTAAAAAAGAAGAAAAAAGGAAAAAATAAAGAAAAAGTAAAGGTGCCCCCTTGCTGGGTATTGGTGCCTCCCTGCTTACTTTGACCTGGCTACGGGCCTGGGTTTAGCACTGAATTTACCTAAAAATGCTTCAGCATTCAGATTGTCTGTTCAATCTTTTTCAAATGCAAGCAGGAAAAGATTGCTTAGACCTTTTGTAACATTGATCTGCGATATGGGGTGAGCATTCGTGTGAGGGTTGAGAAACTGCTCTCACGCACGGCTGTTGAAGCACCAAATGCCAATGCTGCCCAAAATACCCAGAAGTGAACTTCAATAATATTCAATCTTTTATGCCCAAAAATTAGAAAGCTATATATGTAAGTAAAATAGCCTGAATGATTGCCAAAATATAAGCTTTTAAGTTTTTATTATTAATGATTTATTAAACAAAATGATTGATGTTTTATAGCTGTCATTATTAAAATTTTGTCAAAAAACTCAAATCACGCACAGGGGGGGGGGCTCAGCCCCATAGCCCCCCTCTGGCTACGGGCCTGTAAGATGTAATAACTAGACATTTCATTGATACACTATAAAATGTAATAACTAGACATTTCATTGAAACACTATAAGATGTAAAAACTAGACATTTCATTGATACACTATAAGATGTTATTTAAAAATGTGTTTTTAGTACTCCCAGCCAGTAGTTTTTGTTTGTTTATTCTTGACGTAAATATTTATCTATGGAAACTTTTGATACATTCAATCTTAATACATATTTAATCTGTGGCCCAGTCACACTGATATTAGTTAATTTCATTAATTCGTTGTATTTTTTGTTCATACACCACTTCTAGGTCTCTACCTTTTGAAGAACAACTGTTCCAACCAGTTCCTCTGGCTGGTCAACTTGTTTAAAAGTAATACAACTTTGTTTAAGTCCACATAATTTGACGGCCCCCTTTGATCCCATCACATCAAACGGTCTGCGAGCACTCAGATTCATTTACCTGGTTGACTTTTTAGACCAGTGAAATAAAGCTAGGCTCTTTACAATTTATTATGGCTGACAGAGTTCTCCCCCTTAACCCCACCTCTCCTTTCCCACTCTCTTCCACTTTTGTCCCCCTTTCTTTTCATTACGAAAATGTCGCACAATTCATGGCTTTAGTTAGAAGAAATCTGTGACTTTAGTAACAGAGCAATTATAAGTGAATACAGGGGTGTTTCTTTAGTAGCTCTAATAGTGATAGAAACATAGCTACATTTAGACTTGTTTGATTATGTTCTGGACGTTCTTTGCAAGAATCGGACAATGGCAGTGAAGTCAATAATTTCATTTCTAAATATAATAGTTGGACATTGTTCTTAGAGGTTAATACAAGATTGGGAAATGGATGACTACAACATGTCTCTAGGTAATTTCTATTAAAGAAGAGGAAAAAATCATTTTGAAAGCATATTGTTTTTTAAATGGATTTATGAGAATTTGATACATACAACCTAAAACTTTACAAAGTGTGAGCTCAATGTAACTGATTATGATATTAAAGAATTACAGATGTTCATTTAGAACTAATTATCTTTAACATAAGGACTATATTTTTTATGTAGTGGTAAAATATTGAACAAATACTAGAATTATTGTTGAATTAAGTGCGGTTATCATTCAAATTTTTTTCCTTACCATTCAATTACCCTTTTTTCCACAGGTATAGCATTTCTTTGCTTATGATAGCCGGAAAACGGCTTACCTTTGACCTCATGTAATGACACCCCATTAATGAAAATACATTGAGTAACAACAGAAGAGCCATATGTTTTGTATTTAAATGGACTTGTATTATGACCGAATGATCAAACGTAAGAGTGATATATACATATATATATATATATATATATATATATATATATGTATATATACATATATATATATATATATATATATCACTCTCATCATAGATATATATATATCACTCCCTTCAGATATTTATATATCAATCTCATTATATATATAGCACTCTCATCATATATATATAGTTTCGTTACAGAAGTTTTTGGACCTTACGTAGAGGTACATGTGGGGCCCCCTGATATATAGCCTATAAATATAACTTATTATTTAATGTTTTTATGAGAAATAATACGCATCAATTATTATGTTGTCAGTTATCTTAAAATTGTTATTACACATTGATATTTTCATCTATACAACACTTATTATTTAATAAACGTTCACTATATATAGCCTAATTTTATGATTGATTTAAGTTAACTATATATATATATATATATATATATATATATATATATATATATATATATATATATATATATATATATAGTCTTAAATGTTATGAATGATTTCATATCGTAACTTTATTTATGGCTTTAATAAATCTAGCAAATTGTTTCTAAGGAATGTGGAGAAATGATATTTTCGGAAGCGCCAAATAGACATCATCGCTAGTTAGTATTACAAATTCTTCACCAAGTGGTTTAAGGTAATTAGGTAAAGCCTATAAGATGATCTTTGGTGTTAAATATAACTCGTTAGTCAACAATCTGACTCCCAGGAACGTCACTATTTAAACAACGGTCACTTTGGCTTTAGTCGTGTGTAAACATTTCACATTGTAGTGTTATAGTCATAGAAGGGACACATTTCAGATCGTTGTATTATGGTCATTGAAGGCACACATTTAATATTATGGAACAAGGTACAAAAATTGCCTTAATGTCTTTGATCTTTTGTTGCACACCACCGTGGATTCCAGCAATCGTACCCTGACCGCGACATAACTGAATAGCCAGTCCTTCTTTTTCTAGTTTCTCGAGGATAGTAGCTGTTTTACCTTTCAGATGAAAAAATCCAAGGAATGACTCCCGCACTTCAAATGTACCACCGCTGATGTGTGCATATCTAATTACGATTGACATTTGATCTGTATGTAAAACGTCCGGTATCTTATCAAAAAGTATGCTAAAGTACTTTGCATTGTTGATGTTAGAAACGAGTTTTCCAGTCACGTGTTTCGCCAAAAGAGAAATGAACTCGTTTTGTGTTTCAGTTGACTTACTTGACTTAATCCTCTGACTCCACGTGGGAGCATAGGGCCTCAACAACGCTCTTCCAGCGAACTTTATTTTGGGCGTCTCTCTTCAGCTGAGCCCACGTCCATCCAGCTGCCTTCATCTCTCGCTCAGTGCAGCGTCTCCATGTCTCCTTTGGCCTGCCTGCTCTTCTCTTTCCCTGCGGGTTCCACTCTAGCGCCTGCCTTGTGACATTGTCTGGGCTCTTGCGCAGAGTGTGACCTATCCAGCCCCATTTTCTCTTCCGGATCTCTTGGTCAATGGGGGTCTGCTTTGTTCTTTCCCACAGGGCGGTATTGGAGATTTTTTGTATGAACAATTCTGAACATACTACATGACTGTCTGTTCTTTGCTGGAGTCTGACAAGATGTACATAGCCAGCATAATATAAATGGAAGCTGTCTTCTTTCGTCTGTAGTCTTTCGACAGCTTCCATTGATATTATGCTGTCGTCGACGTTCTTTCATATAATTTGACAAAGCCATGGTCGTCATTTATTTCGAACATATAAGAAAAATGACTCACCAGAATAAAGCTGTACTCGCCCAGACAATATTTTTGACAAATTCGAAATATGTGACGTCATAACGGCCACATTACCTGTGTTAGTTGGGTTTTATCACAATTCCTTTTTCAGACTATTTTCGCACCTTAGCCTGGCTGAACAATTTTGTTGGAGGTGATATTGTGTCACCCTCCATATGCTGTCACCCGGGGCGGTCCGTCCCTTCGCCCTCCCCATTTGCTACGCTACTGGGGGCATCATGCCCCGGGCGCTACTCACAAAGGGGTATATTTTACATATATGGTTTTAGAATGGGGGGGGCTAAAAAGATATTGTGCCCCGGGTGCAAGTTAAGCTCGCTATGCCACCACCTCCCAAATATAAGTTTAATAACAAACTTTAATCTCCGCCCCCTAATTTTAATCTTTGTAATTTAATTTGACTACGAGTCTCCTTCCCTAAATATAGAGCTTTAGCAAAAACTGAAACTCATTTCCAGCCATCATATTTTATGTAACAGTATGCCGCACAGTATGCGTCTCTTCAATGCGTTTTGTTTGTACAGAATAGATTACTTGGTTATCAATTATCCGGCCATCACACTCTCCGCACAGCCGTATCTATCTATTTAGGCGCCCTGTGCGAGTTCTAAAAAGTATGAAACCTTTAACAATTAAACTACACATTTCATGCTTTGAAACTGCTTAAGATCACTTCCTCTTTTTCCTTTTGTCTTACTCTATATTTAGATTATATTATTTCGTATACTCGGGAATTGCAACTTATAAACTTCAAATCATCATAACTGTAGTTCTATTAGATATAACCGTACTTTGCAGTAACTTGCAGACTTAGTGAACCATACTTAAATACATAATCGCCTAACCCGTGTGTCTCCCTCGGGTAATTTTCATATCGTGCGGTGTATGCGTTGTAACCGCGTGTCTCCCTCGCAGGTAGTCTTCATATCGTATCGTGTTCATGACAATAAAAGCCAAATGTTATTTTCTATAACAGTATTTCATTCATTTCTTTGTTATTTCTGTTCATATCGTATTCTGTTCATCGTGTTCACGGCAACAAAGGCCACATGTTCTTTTCCATTGCAGTATTTCGTATATTTCTTTGTTATCCCTTCTGTCAGATTTGGTTCAGCCAGCTTCAGCAGGCTTTTTCACTAGTTGACAATAATCTTCATCAATATACCAGCATTGGTCTACACATAAATGAGAAATTAATCTGGAGTTGTAAGCCTACGTGACTGTCTTGTTTTGGGATGATGAAACAACTACATACTTGGGTAAAATTACTTTCCCCAGTTATTTTTAGTGTGGTCCTGACAAAAGTTTTTCATAAAAAAAAAAAGAAAACAACTACGTAAAAACCTTAAATCCGCCTCTGATTGGAACCTTTTATCTATGAGATTTTTCCAACTTTGTGAAATTAAATACTCTTTCATTGAGTTTATAACAATGTTTAAATTTAAAAAAAAAAAAAAAACTTCATTGAGCTTAAAAAAATCTTCAATATTTATTTTTCGAAACTGATGAATTTCTAAATAGAAGTTCTCTGATAAAAAAAATTACAGTTAGTTTTATTTTATTGTCAAAATGAACAAGGGACGTAGGGGTGCCCGCAGCCCTGTAGCCAAGGGGGGGGGCACTAGGGGCCGTGCCCCCCTCTAGGTGTGGAGTGCCTTCCCGCTTAAAAAGAAGAAAAAGAGGAAAAAATAAAGAAAAAGTAACTAAAATGAGAAAGTACCCCCTTGCTGGGTATTGGTGCCCCCCTGCTTACTTTGACCTGGCTACGGGCCTGGGTGCCCGTATGCTAAAAACCTTTACTTAAGGCTTGAGTTTGGTGGTTCAGTGGTTCGTAAGGTCGAAAAGATAGCTGACCACTGGCCTGCGCTCTGTTCCCGGGCCACATCAAAAAGTGAAAAAGAAGACCAATATTTAAAAAGAAAAAATAATATAAGATCGAATACATGTACTTTTAAACAGCAGTTTGAAAATAAACGATATTTTATCAAAGCGATACGGAAGTAGTTCTCGCTATAGCACGTTAACAAACTTGGCCTTCTTCGTCGACGAATTATTTTATTGAATTTAATTTAATTAAATATGCCCAGAGGTAATTAATAAAAAATGTTAGCATTACGCTAAATTGCAATTCATTTGAATCTCAATACTATTTATTATGTATACGTAAAATTTATAGTGTATCCTGTACTAAAATGAAATATGTCTCAAAGAAGATAAAAATCTACTACTTCACAATACAATGAAAAATCGTCAAGTTTAATTTACTTCAGAAATATAGCCTTATTAAGTTCAACTATGTTTATGTAGATGTCTGTATATTATTTTTTCCATATAGATCACTTAAAATATTTGGATTCCTTTTTTCGTATATTGCTTAACCAAAACAATGATTGTTGGTAAATTATTACTTACTGAAACAACAACAAAACAAAGAAAATATTAATTATAAACGAAAAGAAGTGAGGATTTTTCTAAAAAGTGGATATTGTAAGTGCTGGAATAAATTTAGAAATAAAAGCTTATTATAAGTTTATGTATATATATTAATATTAGTGTCAATGATGATGCTCAAGAGTAACTCTACTAAGATTGAGGTGATACAACTTTTAATTTACTCATCAATAACTAATTTAAATTACCAGTTATCATTTGAGGCAAATTATTCAATTCACTGTGTTATATTATGCTCCTTAGGCCTAAACAACAAGGAAATTACAAAGGGGTAAAATTGTATAAATAGTATTAAAAATTACTGAGTAAACTAAACTTTATCATTGCAAATGATACTCATGACTGTCTTGAGTCATGATAAGCAAGACGGTACTGTTAATAATATCATGATATTTTTAACCAGTTTGTTACATTATTGAAAAAAGGGGGAATAGACGATAGTAATTATGAAATTATGTAATATAAATATTTAAGTAATAATAATTGTTAAATATATAAATGTTCTTTTTAATTAATTTACATAAACCTCTTAACTTATTCCCCACTACAGAACACATTTTGCTTTCCCAGTATTTATTCAGATAGACTAACTTACTATTGTAATAAATTGCTGACAGGCAAATAAAATTCATATAAGAATTTTATTGATTTCTAGTTTTTATATTTATTTAGAACATCCAACATCTATACAAAGTATGATTTTAATATATTTTTTGAGTGTTTATGTGGTCAAGTTTTTTATCCTTTAGGAAATCACCTTTGACTTTGGGCTTTCCTACCCACTCACAAAGTGTTTTTAATTTTTTTTCGTAATTTTTTTTCCATTTTATTTATTTTGAAATTTGGATTAGTTTTTCAGTATTGATTAAAAATTAAATTTTAGATATATTTTTATACTGTTAAAATTCATTTGTGTACTCCCTGATGATGTAAGCTGGAGGTTTCATTACTTTGTCATGTTTTCAGACAAATTTTGCTATTAAACCTCAAATGATTTTGAGAGGATGGATGGTTGAGCGGTGTAGAGCGCTCAACTGTTGATTAGAGGATTTCTGGTTTGATCATTTCATTTCTTATGAAGTTGATTTAAGAAAACATGTTTGGTTAAAATGCTTAATTATGACACTTGATTCTGTTGATGGGGGGAGAGTGCAGCATAAAAAGCTGGCTCAGAAAAGTCAGTGAGAAAGATGGTACTGTGAGGAACGTATTCAAAGAATATGTGGGGAATTAAATTTCTTACAGAAATTAATCAATGTGAATTTTAAATTTGTATCTAGAATTATTTATTGCAGTTTAAATTTTATGATGGTCTTTTACAGGTGGTGGAGCAGGTGGCAGGGGAGGCAAGAAAAGTCACAAAGGCCAGCGAAGACATTTTACTGATGAAGATGAGTTAAGAGAGCAAGCACAAAAAGCAGAAAAAGAAAAAGCCTGGAGGGTATTTTCCTTACTTTACGTTTTTTTTTTAAAATTACACTATTATCTACAATATACATGTAATATTTATTCTTGTTACTTTGAAACTGACTTACAGTTCAATAAAATTACATTTTTCTTAGCGTCAACAAGGAATAGAAAGTGATGAAGAAGAGGAAGAGGAGGTAAAGGAAGTGGCTGGAGAGGCTGGTGCAAAAAATCGTGATATGCCTCCTTCAGAATCATCTGGGTCTGAAAGTGAGGAAGAAGATGAAGAGGTAAATTAACCATTAGATTAACTGCCCTTTTAATAAAAAATCAGTTTAGTGTCTAAAATTTAGGAGAGTAATTATGATAATTAATCTAACCTACCATTAAAAAAACAAAAACAAGTTAAAATTTAGATGAAGTCATTGTCTTTAATAATTAAGTCATTTAACTTATTTTTCATGCCATATATTTACCCGTTCATTCTGGAAGCAGATTTTTGACAACACTAGCTGGAAGACGCGAACTACATGAGTGGATTTTTTACTTTTCTCTTCCAATGTTAGATTTCTATACCTGATTCTAAATTTTTCATGAAGAAACCTATATTTTCTTGTAGCGTAATTATTTCTGTACAAAATCATGTAAATTTTGTCATTAGTTTCTACGTGTCTTTTTTTTTATTATGCATTTAATGGGAAGGAGTTGAGAATTACACATTTTCTCCTGTCAGAAAGTCTGCTAAAATGGTCACTTTTGATGTATATTTTAGCTGCCATTCTGACCTAAGATTACACATATTTGGTATCTGTGTGAAGATAGCAGGGTCACTGCACATCCTCTCTGCCATTGTTAGCTTTGTCGTTTGAGGCTTTTCTAAGTAAACTATCTGCACTTGTTTGCGGTGCTACAATTTGTTTCTAGTAACTTTTTATGGGCTAATACACATACAAGAGAGTTATAAATTTTCAAATCCACCCTTTCAATAGCAGTTTGTTTGTTTTTGTTTTATGAAAATGATATTTTCCTGATAGTGTTGTATTCTTGTTCATGTTAGACTGAATATTTCATTATGGATTACATTAATTTTGATGATGTTCTAGGATGATGTGAGTAGCTGTATTTTAATTTGATAACAGTTTTGTGTCACTGTTATTTATTGAGACCTCATAAATAGAATGTGGACCTATTCAAAACTTCACAATTTTAATATTTTTGGTAAAAATTTGAACACCCTATAACAGATATTGAAAGAAATAAAAGAATATTTTTATAATGCTTAAATATTTGTTATCATTATACGGTTGTTTTTTAGTTTGTAATTTGCAAGATTTTAACCTATTGGTTATTTAGAAGAAAAACTATAGATACCCTGCAATTACTGAGGGTTTTTGGGCTTGATCAAAAATTTGGGTGAAAAAGCGGGTGGGAGCTCAAAAAACGCCTAACTTTTAAAGTAATAGAGATAGTATTAGAAAGAAATGAATTATCTTTCAATCTGTGAAAGAATTAGTTATACTATTGGCATATAAAAAGTTCTTGATCAGAAAAGTATAATGATTTTTTTTTTCAGTTCTGATTTTTTAAACCCTATTTTCAACTGAAAATTTTATCAGGAGGTTATAAAAATAGCCTATAGGTAAATGAAGATATAACAGTTTAATAGAAAATAATTGTAATACTAATTAGAAGCTGTAAATCACGCCTATGGCAGCTATGGCCTCATCTCGGATGGGGGGAGGGTTAGTGATTATCAAAATTAATTACATCCTTGTATAATTACTAGAAATCATTAATTAAAATAATTTTTTATATTGTTTACTGTAAACATATCATTTTTAAAAGTTAATGTGAAATAATTTATTACCTTCCATGATTTTGGTTTAAAGCTACCATAGTGATACTGTGGATACCATCTAAAGGCTATAGACAAAGATACTGCAGCTTGCCCAGTGAAAATGTTATTCAGATTCTACACCTGTGTCTGTTGGACAAAGAAATTCCTCTCATAGTGGGTCTGGTTCCTGCCTCTCTGTTATTACATAATGGAACAGTTATGCAAATGACCTTAATATTCGAATAGACAAAAAGCTGACCTTCACTTTGATACCACATGTGTTTAATCTTATGCTAGAGTGGTGGCTTAAACCTTACATCAAAAACTGCCACTTAGGCCAACTTTTCGACTGGAGAAAATGTGTCATTTTTACCCCCTTCTCTGTTAATAAAATCAACATTCATGAAATATATTAGAAAGATAATTTTAATAAACTGTTGTAAAGGAAATTGGATTCTCTTTATTTCTTCTTATAGGCTATTTTTTATATCCATCTGATACAATTTTCTGTTGAAAGAAGGGTTTTTAAAAAAATAAAAATTGTAAAAAAAATGTACTTTTCTGATTAACAGCTTTTTTAAAATTAAATTTATATCCTTAATTCTTTCACAAATAGAAAGAAAAGTTGTTTCTTTTTAATAAAATCTATACTTTTAAGGCAGTATATCTAATACTTAAATACTGTTATTTCACAAAAACCCTCAGTAATTTCAGTGAATGTTTAGTTTTTCACCTTAGGAACCAGGGGACTTATGTGTTTATTTCTTATTGGTAAAAGGAAAATAATTGGATATTTTTCCAATTGTACCAAAATACATAGTGCCTTTCTGAAAATATTTTGAAAATAGAAGTTTCAAAATTATTTGTAATAATATCAAGTTTTATGTGTACTATTGTACTAAACTTTTATGGCCATAAATCTGCATTTTTTTTTTTACAGTTGAATCTGGTGGTAGCTGGCAGTTAGGAATGGTTGATATTATCAATTTCATTGTAATTAATGGTTAAAAATGCAAACATTTTTTTAGAAAGAATTTAAACATGCAAGATGTTCCAGTTTATAGTTAGTTAGACAAGTAATGAAAAATGTCAACTTCATTAGATGAAAAGAAAAGACTTTTTTTTAGGGTACAAAACATTTCTTATTGTTTTGATATGAAACATCAAACTATTTGTTAGATTGAAGCTAGTTGATTTCTTACAGGTCAAATATCCTTCAGTTTTCTTTTTCCTAAATTCATTTTTTTGTGAGGTTGTGTGTTTTTCTGAAACTGTACTTGATATATGTATATGCTTTAATAATATTTTTATTTTTTTAGCTGATAGTTATAAATATTCTGAATGGTTAAAAGTTTTACCTCATAATTTGGCTTTAACATAGCTAAGTGTAGTGTATGACTTTTTGAAGAAATTTTTTTCGTTTTAGGGAAAGCCAAAAGGAGTCTCTCATTTGATAGACATAGAAAATCCTAATAGAGCAGCTGGTAAAAGTTCCAAAAAAATTACAGAAATAGGAGAATCAGCGGGCAGTAATCTTTCAAGAAGAGAGAGGTACTCAATGATTACTTATGTAATTAAAGTGATGTGATTTCTCAGTCTGTATTAAACATCTTTATAGTTTAGTCATCTCGCAAAACTAAACATCTTTTTATGATTTTAGTCATCTCATAAACTATTTTATTTACTTTATTATCAAACATTTATATTATCTACACTTCTAATTGATCTTAGCAACAGAGAAGAACTTGAAAAATTGAAGCTCGAAGGCTATCAGGCCCTCCCATTTGGCTGGAAAAGACAGAAGAAGCACAATCAGATTTAGCTAGACTGGCTATTATTAGGAAACAGCGAGAAGAAGCAGCTAAAAAGAAAGAAGAGGAAAGAAAGTGTAAGTTTAATTCATAAGCTTTTCATTCTTTTGATGATAGTAAATTTAGTGTTAATCACATTTCATTATTTTTGTCAGATTAAATTTATATAATTAAATAAATTATAAAATCTAATTTTCATTGAATAATCTGAGAAAATCTTTTTTTCAAATTAGCAAAAGAAGCAGCTAAAGAATTAGCAAGCAAGACAAAAGGAAAATCTTGACCTTGATAACAGATGTTAAAATTTTGACAATAGTTTACAAATTTTATTACTGCAATGCATGACCTGTTTGGGTTAAGTCAGTAGTGTTTGTTAATTCTACACAATTTCATAATTTTACTTATAGAAATTAATGGTGTTTGGTGTAAACATAATACCGCTGAGTATAATGTATGTGTGTCAGGTTTGTTTTAAAATTAAAATTACATCAGCAATCTTTTTAAGAAATCATAAATTCATGAATGTTGATAATTTGTAAAGCTGGCATTTATATTAATTAATGAGTCTGGTTATGCTATGCATGTCCTGACTTATGTAAAGAAAAATTATGATTTATGTTTGATACAAAAATTTCCTTTTCAGTAAACTTTAAAAAAAAATTTTTTATTGCGTATTTTTTTTTTTAAATATTATTTGTCATTGGAAAATATTTTGATTGTGTTCTCTTATAAAAAATAAATTTACTTGATTGAATTTATCTATCCAATTGTTCATATTGTTTATCATTTTCAGTTTAGAAAAGT
Source organism: Bulinus truncatus (assembly GCA_021962125.1). NCBI lineage: Eukaryota > Metazoa > Mollusca > Gastropoda > Planorbidae > Bulinus > Bulinus truncatus. Next base: position 1,036,475 of record JAGDYQ010000146.1, on the reverse strand, counting down.
TAAAAGTAAAAACATTTGCAACTTATATTTTCATTAATTTTAATCCATGCTTTTGATTTCAACGCAGTCAAATCCAATACATATTTTAATTTAAATAACAATACATGTAGATGTATTTACTTCTACTTTTACATAATTATTTAGTATAAATTAAATAAAAAATTGTTTTTCATTACATAAGAAAAATATACAACATTTTACCTATTGATTTGAGAAGTTTAAGGTTATAGCATATTTCTAATTGGATAATGTAACCTATGTAAAAATAAGAAATCATGTTCTATTATTATGGGGAGTAATATTTTAAAGATAATTGATTGGTTAATAAATGTTTTCTTAAATTTAAGAATTTGACAAAGGTGAAATAAAGTTGATTTTGAAAGTGATTATAAGTGTTGAGTGTATTATATCTTGTGCAAATTATTTTTTTTTATATCAATGAGATCTTATAAAATGACATTAACTTCATATTTAAAACAGAAAATTATGGGTTAGCGTGACAATGTCTATTGTCAGCCAAAGTTAGATGGTACCACTGGGATTTGTACCTTTAACCTAAACCCTACCAACTAAACATGCTTCTTCATTATTCTGCTAATTCTGACATCAATGACTCATTCCAAAAACTTAGGAATAACAGCTAGTTTCTAATATTAAGAACAAATATTCAAAGATTCGTTTTAAGTTAAAAAAAACATATTTTATTAGAAAATCCCCTAAGTAGTTTGCTGCTAAGAAATTATCAGTGTCATCAATTATATTTACTAAAAATCACAGAAATCTGTTCAAATATTTAGAATACAAGAGTATAATTATAGACAAATGAATACATTTCTCTGAGTGAATTAAAATATTTAATAACAATAAAAGCTAAATACAGTCAAACCTTGGTTTACAAGTAACTTGATTTAAAGTGTTTTGTAAGGCAAGCTAAATTTGAAACTAAATTTGCTTTGATCTTACAGAAATTTTTAAAATAAATTCTAAATGAACAAACAAACAAGGTCTTGCAACTAGTGGATCAATTTCTTATCCTGACAATTATGTGACCACTTTAATGGTTCTTTCCAAAGTTTTGTCTCACTCAGCTAGATTTGCTTTATAGTAAAAATCTATGCTTGCTAGAGTGTTGAAACTATTGTGACTGTGTAGTAGTTTTACTGCAACTATAACCCATATTAAAAAGTGAGAAATCTCTCACTTGGGGAATTTTGTATATATGGAAAGCATTTTGCAAGTTATTCATACCAGACTGAGCATCAATGCCATGTCATATTTCTGCAAAACATTTCAAATAAGGCAAAAATCGTGTCACTGTTTTATTTAACACCATACAAAAAGAAGATGGTGAGCAAACAAAATGTAGCTAATGCTAAATATTACATTTGTAACAACAACAGAAGTCCCACACAGTAATTTTTTTTACTACTGTATATAAGTGTAAAAAATAAAAGTATAAAACAGTTTCATTATTATGCATAAAAAGAGATACCATTTTTTTTATGGAGAAGTATGTCTTAGATTGCAAGCACTTTTTGGGAACGAATTGTGCTCGTAAACTGAGGTTCAATTGCATAATGAGTGAACTTATAATTATATTTAAATACAGGTTTTTAACAAAATGTGATCTGTACAACAGTAAAAATGTTAAATAAACTGTGTGAACTAAAAGTTATATTAAAATACATTTTTTCTATTTTATCAAAAATCTGTTCTTCACTATAATTAAAAAACATATGCTAGTAAATGATAGAAATAATTAATAAATTTCCTTAATAAAAAGCAAAATGTGATAAAGAAATCATAAATAAGGATTGAGAAAAACATTTTCAGTACCACTATAATTTTAATTTAAGAGAACTAGACTCAAAAACTACAAAGGTAATATAAAAAACAAACAAAAAGAAAGCACTTGGATTCAAACCTGACACATTCAGGTTGTAAGCAACATGCTCTATGGCACATCCACCTTACTCCACTAGACATAATACTGTATGGTTGAAAAATTGTTCATTTTAAAAAGAATAAACAGGTTTAAAAGAAATAAATTTTAATAAATGTCACAACCTGTTCACCAGTAGGGAACCTTGTGTGTTATTAATTGTGCAATTGATTATTAGTTTATCTAAAACAATGATCATTGTAACACACACACAAAAAACAACCTAAGCTTAGCTTTACAATTTTACATTAATTACATGTAAACAATTTAATAATTTTCAAGAGTAGCAATTAGAAAAACACAAACTCAGTAAAAATGATCCACTAACTTGCATCATTATAACATTTTCAGAATTGCCTGATCTGCAGATCTTAGTTGAACATTGATATACCAGACAAATTTTTTCTTGTTTCAAGGAAGAAATTATTTTGCACATTTCAATAACAATAATTATGTTCTTGTTTACATGTACTTATATATTTTTTAAATCATCACAGATTTTATTGAGCAATAAAAAAGAAAACAAAAAAATATAATCTTTTTTTTAGACTGACTGATTAAATTGTACTAAAAAGTAAATATATTAATACTCCTTTGGGCAGAGGTCATTTAATTATTTATATAATGTACTGCCTGAAGCCTGCGAAGACCATTGCAAATTGTATCTATTTATTCATTGAAAAAAATAACTAAACCTTGAAATTATCATAAGCCAATGCAATTATATATAATTTCTCTTATGAAATCGGCTCCATTTACTATACTTTTTTTTACATTTTACTATACTTTTTTTTACATTCTAATAAAAATCTCTTAGATAAAATGAATGATAAATGTTTGTTGAGTAGTAAAAAAAATGCATAAAATAGACCGTTACAAACCAAGAAATGAAAAAAATCATACCAAACAGTATTAAATATGCACCTTTAAAAACATTGAATAACTGATGACTGATTTATAATTAACAATTTCTTAACAAATAATTGACACTGACAATTTAAGATATATCGAAGTGTAAACATCGCAAGTACATTTTTTATATTACTTGAAATGTTGGTAATCCAGAAAAGGCCTCAGTGCCTGAAATTAAAAAAAAAAGGATAAAAACTACAAATGAAATCTAAATTTAAGCGTTAAAGAAATTACTGTTATAGGCTATCAAATGTTCAATGATATTTAAACCTTACCAAGTAACTAAAAAACATTTTTAAAATTCACAATATACTTACGCAACAGATGTTCTGGAACAGAGAACAATGAGGACGAAAGTTTTGTTTCGGCATTAAATGTCCAGTCAGGTGGGTGCCAATTTCTCCACTGCAGATAAGTAAATTTAATTTGTTTTTAAAGTCTATAAATATTCTTTATATTTAAATCAGTATATAGTGAAACGTTATTCATTATACTGATATGGGAAGAGGATCCCTTTTTTTGTTCATTTTGTTAATTATAGGTATGATAAAAGATATTTTCTATGAGTGCAATATTTAACTGATAAAATTAGCTAAATGAAAAATAAGGTAGCGATCGTCATTTAAATTTTTATATGTTTGTATACCTTAATTACCCCCCTCCCCATTGCATAAGAATTTCGTACGTGTATCGCTAATACTAGCTCATACAATGTAATAATTAAAATAGTTTTTTAAACGTAAAAGTAAAGTTCTCTTAGCCTATCGGCATATGAAGGGATGGTGTGGTTAGCACAACACCCAGCCGCCTTTACTTCCCCAACTGAAGTCAGGTACCTATTTAAAGCTTGGTGGACTTGTGGGATGACTTTGAAACAAATTTCACCTGGAAAAATGTCCATGGTTCTCAACCCAGGACTCTCAGGTCATCAGTTGAGTATTTACACCACTCGGCCATCTTTCCCACTCTTTTTAAACATGATACGTTTTTAATTACATTTACATAAAAGGTTATAAATAGCAATTTTTTAAAATAAATCTGTACATAAATAAGTGACTTAAAAGCACACTGCTTCAGTTAGTAAAAGCAAAGTAATTTGGTCTTAACTTGTTGACTTTTTACGTAACGTTTTTTGTTCACACAACTTTTTAAACAGATTAAATAACCTAAGGGGCTGAATATATTTAACTGTACTAAAAAATTAATTATTCTGTCTTTTGTAATAATGACATCTCACTGTAATAAATCAATAACTACATACAAAATATTTATGAGCCAAACAAGTACATGATTATGAAATAGTGAATATAACTTTTTTTTGTTTAAGACAAGACAAGGATAAACAAAATTACCTGTTCATTTTTTAGGGGTAATATGCCAGGTATTGGTAGCATCAGATTTTCTGAATGACCATTACTGAAAGTAACTGATATTTCAAGCCCATAATGATTCTGTGATAAAATAGTAGATAGAAAACAATTTATAAATTTTTACATGACAGAATATTACATAAATCATTTTAACTTAATTGTTTTAAAAATATAACATTACAAATATTTATAGCAGTTTCAGCAAATATTCTAGACAAAAAGTGTTACAATTTGTTAGTTATTATTTCAATTTAGATGTTTTTTTTTAAACATATCGGTTCTTCTAGCCTAATGATAGCAGCATGGAATTCTGATTTAGAAGTGATAGATGAGATAGAAATTTTTTGGATAGTCAGATTGAGGTAGTTTACTGAGGACAAGTAATTTTTCCATCACCATTTTTAATTTCATTTTAAGATGATGCAAAGTTGTTGTAGAAACAATGATAATGCTAATCAGTTTATTAAGAAACTTTTATTCATTTCGATTTCACCGTTCAACAGACTAAATATGGCAACCAGTTTTTTTTTCTAATTGTTCAGTCATAATATGTTTAGGCTCTTCCTTTTAACCAATCGCTTCTAGAATCATTTGATGTGATGTAGATTTTGTCAATGATGTAAATACAGAATCCTTAAGAAAAAAAATACCTTAACATTTTTCCCATCCACAGAAGGAGGCAAACATGCATAGTTTTCTTTTAATGGAATCATTAAGCGATCCAGGCAGGAGCTAGAACTCATGAAGAAATATACACATCAATGGCTATGCTTGAACATTAACGAGCATTAATCATATTTTTAAATGTTTTATTAAAACAAGCTTTACTTATTGTTGTATTTATTTTGAGTAGCCAAGAAAGAATTAATTTTTAAAACAGTAAAGAAATACAAAAATTAAATGAAAATATATTCTATCAAATAAAAATAGCCATATTAATGAAAAATATTTTATAAAACAAACTAATGATTTAAATTATCACAGACTGAAAGCAACTGATGCAATGTTAAAATTGAATATGTACAAATAATAACAATTATCAAACATACTTTCCTGCTAAAAATTCACCAGATTTTCCTTCTTTAAGCTGAACTATATGTGGACCAGATTCAGGTGCTATGTTAACTGTCTCACTGGTAAACTCTATATTAGAGATGGTAGATTTATTCTGCGAAAGACCACTGTTTCTAAAATGCAGTTTTAAATAGCGAAGTAGCTGTAAAACAATCAATGGAAAATAAAATAAAATTGCAGATTTGAAAATGAGGATCTACTAAATAATAGTAAATGGTGAGGACTTGATGCAAATTGTAACTGAAACATAACAATTACATCAATGGTTGTGATATGGAAACAAACCCTGAACAGTGGACTGCTGAGTAAATAGCCACAAGGTATCGAACATATGGATAATGGTATCTGATTAAACAGTTAGGAAAGACAGGTAAAAAGTAGACTAATGGCAGCATCTGACTGCAACACAAGATTGAGAAGTTGAAGATAGCGCTCTATTAACAACTTGACAGAAAAGCAAAAATATAGAAGATACCAAATATTTAAATTGTACTTGAAAAAATTATTTATTGTGCCATTCCTTTATAAACATTAGAACGCTCTTGACTAATAATTTTTGTTTTAAACACATGCATAAGTAATTTTTGATTTTTCCAGTCTCTCTTCATTCATTTAGGTAACCTTTCTACTGTTAACAACATAATTAATGATGCTTGTAGAAGGTCTACTGTGAAATGTACAGTGGTTAAAAAAAAAGGCAACAAAAAAAACTGGTTCCACAGACAAAGTAGTAAAAGTTGGAATGATAATATATACTAGGGCAGGGATAGAGAATAGACATTGGGGGGAGGGGGCGGGGGAGAAAAAATTTAGATTAGGAAAGGGGAAAATGGAAAATAGACAAGTAAGGGAGAGAATATAAAATAGGGAGGGATAAATATAGAAAAGGAATGGGAGGGAGACAGAAAACAGAAGGAATACTTTATTGGGGTGGGGGGAGGGAGAAAATACTGAATGGGGGGAATTAAAAAAAAGTCAAGGGTTACCGAACTCAGAATACGAACTGAGAGAAAAGAAGACGGAAGGCAAGAATGTAGGATATGGAGGGAGAGAGTATAGGATAGGGAAGACGATCTTGATGTAAATAACAATTGTGAAGTAAGAGTTGATGATACTAAGTTCAAGTGGCAGTAGTGTTTTGTAAAACCTTAAAAAATATTTTAAGAAACTGCGGCAAACTAGGATGTAGCCTTAGTTAAAAATCAACAATTAAACACTTTTTAGCCATCACAGCAAAATGTGCATGTCCTAATATTAGTTAATAGTATTTCATTTGCTTTAGTGGAGCTTTAATGGTGCAGTGTTCAATATACCTTGGGAAGACAACATGTGGCTAAATTAGTAGGCAAATGCATTGACTGCTAAGTAACAAGAGACAATTCATACCTTAAATTACACCATACAAATAGATAGATAGTTCATTGTTTAGAAGGAAAAACAGGAATGATCTTAAAAAAGATAAATTGAAAAAATGATAAGAAACAATAAAAATAAACATAATAATAATATTACACCTATTAATACACAAGCAATGTCTTCATTAAAATAAAATACTATTCATGCGACATTGTTTCAGTTACCTTTATTGAAAAACCAATGACATGCAGCTTTGATTGATTTGTTATGATTAGACGTAGCATCAAATTTTCACCAGCTTCTACATAGTTTTTTAACAGGCTAACAACAATATGTAATGAATAAATGAATTGTTTTTAATCACATGAAAAAAATAAATGTATTTTTTAATCTAATGAAAAAATTAGATATATTTTTAATCTTAAGAAAAAAATTTTTTTTAATCTAATGAAAACGTGAAACAAATTAAATATATTTACAATAAAAATATGTGTTAGTTTTTGTAAAAGGGTTAGCACTTAGCACCAAAAAAAAAAGTAAATAAAAATCAGTCATTGGCTATTATCTGTTGAAAAATCTGACAAAAAACATTCTTACAAGTACATGGTTAATACATTACAAATTCCATGCAGTAGCTTCACTCCTGAAATTACCAGTGTATTAACACGTATTTTCTAAAAGCTGACAGTGTAAAGAGTTACTACAGCACACAAATAAAAGCATGGGCTTTAATGACAATTTACATTAAAAAAAAAAATTGAAATAAATAGCCGTGTAAAAGAAAATTTGGAAGTTTAATTAGGTTGATGTGCAGTTACTAATGATGTGACCTAAATCATCTCACATAAATCTGTATCCCATAAATATCTGAAATCTTTATTCAAAGTATAAAATGTTGTCTTCCATTAACGCTGTACACTCAACAAGAACCATTCACATGGACAGGTTCATAATGCATCAAGTGCTCAGACATCTCTGGAAGTCTATTTAGGGACTGCAAATACATATGAATGGCAGTCAACATTTGAAGAAAATTTTTACGTAACGTTATTTCTTCACAGATGTTTCTATAACAAAATTGATGGAGCTCGTAATTTATAAGTTATACTGAAATCGGTCCTTTTGTGTATTTCGTACAGTTATGGTATAAGATATTGAAATATTTTACTAAAATAGTCCTAAGGAATTTTTTGTTAATGTTCAATCTAACTGAAACTGTGATAATAGAAATATTTTCTATTCGTTAAATTTTTTTACAAAACAAAATTAGCATTAAATAAATTTGGTGGGTAAACGCCATTAATTTTCTTTGGTTTGTATGCCTGAATTAGCTTCCTAGAATTTCGAATGTGTATCGCAAATAGTCTAAATGTTTAAAAATATTTAATGTAATAATTAATTTATTTTTGTATACATGATGCTTTTTAACTACATTTATAAATAGTTTTCAAAATAAATGCATGCATAAATTGTATGCACCTACGGTGGTACCTCTTCAACCATCTCCCTCACAGTAAGCTATCATCCTGCTCTAGGTATGTCCCACACAATCAGTATGGTAAAGGAATTGTATTTTTTCCCTCCTGAATTTATATTGACCTCTCTGCCAGGTTCAGTGAAATCTCCCCCTATCGCTTGGACTGTCACAATGCATGAAATCTCCCCCTATCGCTTGGACTGTCACAATGCATGAAATCTCCCCCTATCGCTTGGACTGTCACAATGCATGAAATCTCCCCCTATCGCTTGGACTGTCACAATGCATGAAATCTCCCAAACTCCATCAAACCCCTCATTGTCTGTTTTTACACAGTGAACTCAAGCCAACTTTTAAAAAAATTTCGTATTAGTGATAAAATATCTGCAAAAGGCATATTTTTTTTGCAATACTGATAGTAAGTAATTCGCTACAATGATATTGTTTAACAAGAGTGATATAGAAGGAGGGGAAGGGATCAAGAGAAATTCACAATACTGAAAAATTCGTTACACTAGCATTTCGTAATGACATTTCACAAAAATTAGGTAACTATTAATTTTTCCGGGATGTATAGATTTTCATAAATTTTCAGGTGTTTTTTTTTTCAGACTTCTGGTGAGCATAAAACCCAGAAAATATATAATGAGAAAGTGACAACATGTGTCAAGAAGTATTAAAAAATTGAGTCAGGTAATAAAAAGCTTATCAATCATTCAAACAAAAGAGAAACAACAGTTTTGACCAAAAAAATCTACAAAATCAATTAAAAAAAAAACAACCAAAAAAACTTACCGAGCGGTGACATGTATTTTTTTGCCTGACCAAGGAAAACGGGAGGATTTAAAGCTAACATCTTTAGCTTTGCCTATGGTGTTATCTTGTAAAGCCCTTTCTTCAGCTTGATAGACAACTAACTGCTGAGATACCTGTCTCAATGTAATGGGTGAAATCTTGATGATTAAATGATGAACAAAAATAATGTCACAAACAAATATTTTTTGATATAATGAAACAAAATTTTACTAAACTGGTTTTGAAGTCCAGCTACTAATAATTCTTCCCTCTTAAAAATAAGTCTTTTTTTAAGCCCAACAGTAACAAAACATGAACGTTAGAACAGAAAACTTACCTGCATTGAATGGGCTTGGGCTTGAAGAACGTATGAAACATCAACTTCCCATTCTGCTCCATTCTGTTTACCTTTGCAGTGAAATGTACCTAACACGTGACAAATTCTCAAAAACATTAGGCATTTTTATAAGAATTTTAAAAAATCACACTTTACAGCCTGAATTAACACATTCAAGCTGATCTCAGTCAAATACAATGGTAATAGTATTTTTAATTTTGAGGCATACATTCTTTTTTATTGCAGATCAAATATTAAAAATAGAGCTGCTGTTCGATTAAAAAACATTGATTGAAATTAATGCACAATTCCAATTTTTAATAGCAAATTAATGCAAGTTTAGCTTTCACAAACTATTTCACTTATTATTTGTTTTTAAACAAGTTTATAATTATATTCTATCAAAACATTGGTATAATACACAAGTCAGTTTAATTTATGAAAGAAATATATTTAATATTGACAGATCTATCAAACATTAGCATATATGTCTATTTAATTATTTATTCAGATCAGCTTATTCACAAGTATCAATTAATTCAAAGGATCCCATTTTTTTTTACAGCAAAGTCAAAAACAGATCTTTCAACTGAATGTAGGTTTTGAACACATGACAAGTATCAATCCAGTGTTACAGACCTCCCCCTTCCACCCCTGTCACATTTTGCCAAACTTCATCACAGTGCACTACAACACGACGTTAGTCTGGCTTACCTTACCAACCACCCCCTCCACCTCCCTAAAAAAAATTAGACACATGACATTTCTATTTATTACCAGATATTTATTAATTGTAATTTTCAGGGTCAGAAAAAGATACTAAGAAATAACTGGGTCACCTAGCTGCTATGATTTCCAGTTAACATGATATTTCCCGAGTTTTCTTTCATAGTTACTCCGATCTGTGATGATCAATCTCGTTTTAATCTAAAACATTCACTAAAGTTACAAGCTGTTTCTTAACTTCTCAAAAATAACAGAACTTTGCCAAATCATATATACTTTATAACAAGATATCTAAAAATAAAACTGCAACCTGCAAATTTCTGGTAATAGAATTAGGTTAGTGGGTAATTTACTGATTTTATTTTTATTTCAAAACTCTGAAATAAAAGCATTTTAGTCAAATTACTGCATTTTCGGTGTTGCCCAAAAAATTTTAATTGCATAATTTTTTAATGCATTAATGGTGTTTAATCAGCAGCCCATTAAAAAAACTATTGCTTTGCAAATTGACAGAAAAATAATAACACATAAAAAATAAAGGGCAGTTGTTGAGATGTTTTAATATACTGTAAGTCAGGCATGTCAATTTCAGAGACCTTTGAGGGCATCTTAATAGAAGTCTTTTATAAAAAAAATCATTATAAAATATAATTATGAACTAATTATAATAATGCTATGGCGGATAGCTATGTTCATGAATAATTTAGAATTATAGGATTGAAATATTGAATGAAAAAAAAATATAACTGCAACTAGAATTATTTGCAACAGCAACCAGAGCCATTTTAATGTTGCGGAATGAGGGAGGGGGCAAAGGGCAGCATGTGGTCCGCCAGCTTGACATGCCTGGTGTGATCAGAATGTACAAAAAAGATTATACATTTCAACAATATTACAATCTAATAATGAAAACAAAAATAGCTTATTTTTTATAATAAATCACAGGATATTTTAAAGATACCTGGAATGGTTTGAGGCAGATCAAATTTGAATGGAAACACATAAGAGCCAAACTGGAAGAATTCTGAAAAAGCAAAAATGCCCATAATAGTTCAAGTTTATGATAAGTTATAGAAACCATTAGAGTTCACACAAGTAATAATTAGAGGAACACATTTTTAGTGCCTTTTCTGAATGTCCACTATTGAAAGGGCATTATGGCCATGGAGGCCTTAGCACATAAGATGATAGAACAAAGACAAACTATCAACAACTGTTTTAAAATATTTGACAGGTATATCAATTCAGGCATAAAATTCAGTTAAAAATAAAAGATGAGTTGGGCCTGAAGCCATCAATAATGTAGCTTTTGTTGTTTCATGATTAGTTGTGCAAAAGAGTAATACATATACATTCCAGTTTTAGGTTTATTTTTTGTTTTAAGCTAGAATTTAGAGACCCGGTATCTGTGGAGAGTGGTGGGAATGCTGTTTGGATTTGTAATTTGTTAACTTTATTTAAACGCATGAAATATATTATTTATTTTTTTTTTTACATAAAACAAAGTATCATTAATGCCCCCTCAGGACAGTGGTCCCTTGCACTAAAAGCTGGTTTCTCATGCTGTTTGAAATACTCTTTTCAAAACTCCTATAATAGACAATGACATCTCAAAATTTGTAATGAACAAGAAACCAATGAGTCAAAGTTAAGATAGTTTAACAGAGCCCTACTATTAGTGTCAACAAAAAAGAAATATGATGCATACCTTTCTGTGAGTAAAGATTAACATTGGAAAAATCTGCATGGGCTGTTTCATTTTCAAATACTTTCTTTCCATCATTCTCATATTTATAGATACCTGCAGAAAAAATACAAATTTATGACTGAGAAAAAAAATGTACATTAGTATATAATTCTACACCAATATTTTTCAAAAATAAAAAATTTTAAACCAAACATAATAACATATCAATAATTAAAAGCTAACCGCTTACATTTTTCAATTCCTCTAAAGGCTATCTGTATACAGTTGACTTCTGTTGGACGACTAATAAGCAAATATACAGCACTGAAAGAAAATTGTTATACATGTATGTTAGGGTGCATCACCAAAAAAAAATTTAAATAATTGATCTGTCTGCTCTTTAAATTTGTTCCATTGATCAAAAATAGCATTGTGTAAAAAAATAAAAAATATTTGACAATATTTAGAGGACTTCAACAAAGTTTGCATAATTAAGCGAAAACTAGATAAAACCATCCTTCTTGTAAAGTCTTACAGACTTACATACAAAAAGTGCAGCGCTATATAAATTGTTGTATAGTCTTTGGTTTTATAATGTTTGGTAGCTATGATTGATTTTGATAAGCAGTTGTGCTAGAAATAAAATTTAAAATTCACATTTTATTAGCAAAAACAACACTTTTCCTTACCGCATATTGATGACCAAGGCAAGCATTTTAATTTCTTTATTTATATTATTTTAATTTCTGATACACACGACCTATAAATTCAGAACAGGGAAATGATATGAAAAACAACAATAAAATGTTTACACATTCTAAGGAAATGCTGGCTGACCCTGAATCAAGTTACTGCTTTCTACAAAAAAGCAAACATTCTAATGGTGACAGAGAGGAGAGCTTGTGAGAAGATTGTTCAGCTTCTTGATGAATACAATAAACTTCGTTCAATTGATAAAAGTCGCCGAAACACACCAGCCACCAAACGTAAACTGGAACAAATGAAATCTATGTTGGCAACAACTTTTCAACTGTGGCCACCAAATGTCGAGACTATTATCAAGAATGCAGAAGATCTAGCATTCTTGAGGTCTATGAAAGGAGACAGGTCTTCCAGCTTTGGATCATTTGACAAAAAAAGTCGCTCGACGCCATTCACGAGATGTCGCAACATTGGAACATCAGAAACGCGCAAGAGAAGAAAATGCAGCATGTTCAATGATATCGGTGCCTTCCAGCGAGGGTAGCAGTGACGAACCCGATGATTCTACTTCTAAATCTGAACATAATATGGAGTTTGTTGATAACTGTTTGGATGATATAATGCCATTGCAAAAGCGAAGAAAGCCAACAGGAGCTTTGGTATTTGTACCTCCAGATGTTTTAAGCCGACCAAATCTTGTGTCACTAGCGACAAGATTAAAGATTACACCAACACAGCAGGCAGCTTTCACACAGGGCCTTATTAGCGAGTCTGGGGGTGATGTATCAATGGTGGCTTCTTCCTATGCCACTGCAGATCGTTCACGCCGCAAAGTTGTAAGTGAGATATCTACAAAGATCCACGACTCCTGGGAACCACCCAAACTCTGCACTCTCCACTGGGATGGCAAACTGACACCTTCTCTAAAAAATCATTGTGTCACTGAAGAACGCTTAACAGTTGTTGTCGGTGATGCAAAGCAATTGAAACTTCTAGGAGTGCCAAATTATGCCAAGGCAACAAAGAAACCCGTTGGTGAAATAATTGCAGAATTAACCATGAAGCTAATGACAGAGTGGCATTGTAATGATTGTATCGTTAATATGACATTCGACACAACAAGATCAAACACTGGTCATCAGACTGCTGCCTGCATTGCCATGCAAAATATGCTGCAACGTGCTCTTCTGTGGTCAGGTTGTCGCCATCACATTGGTGAAGTTATCCTCTCGCATGTGTTTGCAGACATGAAAATAGAAGTTTCCAAATCCCCGGATATAACTTTGTTCACCAAGCTGCGAAGTAATTGGGAGTTGGTGGCACATGATTGGTCTCACGTTTGTAGTTCGTTTACGTTAGCTGATCATGATCTGAAGGCTCAAGAGCGACTGACAATAATGAGAGATGCGGTAATTGCACATGCCAACTCTAGTAAACAAACCGAATTCTTGCAATACGACTACGAATTCCTTAAGCTGTCCCTTGTTTACCCGAATGCTACAAATAAGGAGGTTAAATTAAAAAGACCAGGTGCCCTGCACAAAGCACAATGGATGGCAAAGCTGATATATTGCCTCAAGATTGCACTGTGTGAGAAACAAATTCAATTATTGCCTCCAGGTACTATTACCACACGTGATCAAGTGCCAAAGATTCGTGCATTTGCTACATTTGTAACACATGTTTATGTCATGTGGTGGCTCACTTTCAAAAAGAGTGTGGATGCACCATGGAATGATCTACAGCTCTACAAGCGACTTTTGGATAACAACGATGTCAACAGAGACATATCCAAGTCAGCAATCCGTGCCCTGAATAGGCATCTGTGGTACCTCACTGCTGAAATGATCCCACTTGCTCTGTTCAGCAATGAAGTACCTGTGTTGGAAAAGCAAGCTCTAGCAGATGCTCTGCTAAGGCTTCGACCAGTGGTTCCCCTCCAAACTCCACAGAATCGATCTGGAAATGGTTGGGGAAAACCACGATTCCAATCAATTGATTCTAAAACTCGGTTGTGTGATCTGGCTGGAGTTGACATGTGGTTTACTATATACAGACTTCAACTGGACACAAGATTCCTCCAACTGCCTGTTGATGATTGGTGCCAAACAGCTTCTTACATTGCCAGTGCAGAAAATGTTGCTGCTAGTAACGTTGTTAACGATTGTGCCGAGAGAGGAGTGAAACTGGCATCTGACTTTGTTGAAGCAGCGCGAACGGATGAACATTTTCAAAACATTCTTCAAGTGGTAGAAACGGACCGCAAAAACATCTCAAATGTGCGTAAACCTTACAAACGTGCAACAAAGTGAAACTGAATTAAATGCAACAGTAATAAATAATTTAATACTTTAATGTAATTTTTATATAGGCTAGAATAAACTTTTTTTTTCTTTACATGTTTTGTGATTTCTTAGGCCGGGGGGTGGGGGGGAGGGGAGGGGGTACCTCTAAATCAACTCTGGTTTGAAAAATATTTTACACAAGTTATTATTAATGATATTAGAACAAATTAGAAACATAGACAGCTCAAAAACAAACAATCAATTTTTTCTTCTATTGTGGTGATGCACCCTAATGTATGTACACTTACTTGTATTTTACATTGGTCATGACAGTTTTTATACTAATTTCAAAAGATAAAACTTTCTTTATTATTAAATAATATGGGCTTTAATTTAAAGTGATAGTTAAAAAAACGAGTATAACATGTTTCTAAAGTAGTCCAAGCTATTATTTTTTCTAAAGACATTAAAACATAATTAAACTAAATTAAGCATAACAAATTTTTTTGTATGCGAAGTATGGACATATTACGAATGCAAAATTAGAATGGACAGGTGTAAAGAAAGCCTGCTTTACTGATGAGTTTGTGCAGGGAGGCATTATAAACCACAGCAGTAAATGAATATTTATCATTTGACTTTAAATGCTTGATGTTGAATATTTTCACAGATTTTCACTCTACATTCTATAATGTCTATATGAACTACTTGAACATTATGCAAGTTCCAATTTCCCAAAATTTTCTTTATTTTACACACACATAACCCTTTTAGTCACTGCATAAAATATTTTAAAATTTTCAAAGTTAACAGACCAATTTTTCAGATGTTACCTATTTAATACAGAAATTGATATTTCTATATTCTATCTCACGCAGACAACAGCAGCAGTACTGCTTAGGAAATGTCTATATTTGGCTGAAGATATACATAGGTCTGGCCTTTGTGTCAAAATAGGATAAAACGAATGGAAATAGATAAGCCATCAACACTAAGTATGGAAAAACCGAACTCAAAGAGTAGAAAGTAGAACCAATTGAAATCCTGATCTGAGTGATGCTAAAAAAAAGAAGTAAGAGTAGACATGACTATACTTTGTCGACTTTGAGAGAAGGGAAGGGGTGAAAATATTAACTGTCCCTACAAAAAATGGGGATATAGTAGCTTCATAGTTAAGTAAAAATTGTAAAAAAATATTTGGCAAAAATAGCCAGATACAGTCAAACTTCAGATTAGGAGCATAATTTGTTCCAGAGTCTACCATAGAATGTTCCTAAAATAATCGGAAATAATTATTATAAATTAGGCACTTGTTACTTGACTAAACGTTTGGTCTTCTCATAGCATATGTACGGTAGACCAAACGTTTATTTTTATACTAATTTCAAAAGATAAAACTTTCTTTATTATTAAATAATATGGGCTTTAATTTAAAGTGATAGTTAAAAAAACGAGTATAACATGTTTCTAAAGTAGTCCAAGCTATTATTTTTTCTAAAGACATTAAAACATAATTAAACTAAATTAAGCATAACAAATTTTTTTGTATGCGAAGTATGGACATATTACTGAATGCAAAATTAGAATGGACAGGTGTAAAGAAAGCCTGCTTTACTGATGAGTTTGTGCAGGGAGGCATTATAAACCACAGCAGTAAATGAATATTTATCATTTGACTTTAAATGCTTGATGTTGAATATTTTCACAGATTTTCACTCTACATTCTATAATGTCTATATGAACTACTTGAACATTATGCAAGTTCCAATTTCCCAAAATTTTCTTTATTTTACACACACATAACCCTTTTAGTCACTGCATAAAATATTTTAAAATTTTCAAAGTTAACAGACCAATTTTTCAGATGTTACCTATTTAATACAGAAATTGATATTTCTATATTCTATCTCACGCAGACAACAGCAGCAGTACTGCTTAGGAAATGTCTATATTTGGCTGAAGATATACATAGGTCTGGCCTTTGTGTCAAAATAGGATAAAACGAATGGAAATAGATAAGCCATCAACACTAAGTATGGAAAAACCGAACTCAAAGAGTAGAAAGTAGAACCAATTGAAATCCTGATCTGAGTGATGCGAAAAAAAAAGAAGTAAGAGTAGACATGACTATACTTTGTCGACTTTGAGAGAAGGGAAGGGGTGAAAATATTAACTGTCCCTACAAAAAATGGGGATATAGTAGCTTCATAGTTAAGTAAAAATTGTAAAAATATTTGGCAAAAATAGCCAGATACAGTCAAACTTCAGATTAGGAGCATAATTTGTTCCAGAGTCTACCATAGAATGTTCCTAAAATAATCGGAAATAATTATTATAAATTAGGCACTTGTTACTCGACCAAACGTTTGGTCTTCTCATAGCATATGTACGGTAGACCAAACGTTTATTTTTATACTAATTTCAAAAGATAAAACTTTCTTTATTATTAAATAATATGGGCTTTAATTTAAAGTGATAGTTAAAAAAACGAGTATAACATGTTTCTAAAGTAGTCCAAGCTATTATTTTTTCTAAAGACATTAAAACATAATTAAACTAAATTAAGCATAACAAATTTTTTTGTATGCGAAGTATGGACATATTACGAATGCAAAATTAGAATGGACAGGTGTAAAGAAAGCCTGCTTTACTGATGAGTTTGTGCAGGGAGGCATTATAAACCACAGCAGTAAATGAATATTTATCATTTGACTTTAAATGCTTGATGTTGAATATTTTCACAGATTTTCACTCTACATTCTATAATGTCTATATGAACTACTTGAACATTATGCAAGTTCCAATTTCCCAAAATTTTCTTTATTTTACACACACATAACCCTTTTAGTCACTGCATAAAATATTTTAAAATTTTCAAAGTTAACAGACCAATTTTTCAGATGTTACCTATTTAATACAGAAATTGATATTTCTATATTCTATCTCACGCAGACAACAGCAGCAGTACTGCTTAGGAAATGTCTATATTTGGCTGAAGATATACATAGGTCTGGCCTTTGTGTCAAAATAGGATAAAACGAATGGAAATAGATAAGCCATCAACACTAAGTATGGAAAAACCGAACTCAAAGAGTAGAAAGTAGAACCAATTGAAATCCTGATCTGAGTGATGCGAAAAAAAAAGAAGTAAGAGTAGACATGACTATACTTTGTCGACTTTGAGAGAAGGGAAGGGGTGAAAATATTAACTGTCCCTACAAAAAATGGGGATATAGTAGCTTCATAGTTAAGTAAAAATTGTAAAAATATTTGGCAAAAATAGCCAGATACAGTCAAACTTCAGATTAGGAGCATAATTTGTTCCAGAGTCTACCATAGAATGTTCCTAAAATAATCGGAAATAATTATTATAAATTAGGCACTTGTTACTCGACCAAACGTTTGGTCTTCTCATAGCATATGTACGGTAGACCAAACGTTTATATTTTTATACTAATTTCAAAAGATAAAACTTTCTTTATTATTAAATAATATGGGCTTTAATTTAAAGTGATAGTTAAAAAAACGAGTATAACATGTTTCTAAAGTAGTCCAAGCTATTATTTTTTCTAAAGACATTAAAACATAATTAAACTAAATTAAGCATAACAAATTTTTTTTTGTATGCGAAGTATGGACATATTACGAATGCAAAATTAGAATGGACAGGTGTAAGAAAGCCTGCTTTACTGATGAGTTTGTGCAGGGAGGCATTATAAACCACAGCAGTAAATGAATATTTATCATTTGACTTTAAATGCTTGATGTTGAATATTTTCACAGATTTTCACTCTACATTCTATAATGTCTATATGAACTACTTGAACATTATGCAAGTTCCAATTTCCCAAAATTTTCTTTATTTTACACACACATAACCCTTTTAGTCACTGCATAAAATATTTTAAAATTTTCAAAGTTAACAGACCAATTTTTCAGATGTTACCTATTTAATACAGAAATTGATATTTCTATATTCTATCTCACGCAGACAACAGCAGCAGTACTGCTTAGGAAATGTCTATATTTGGCTGAAGATATACATAGGTCTGGCCTTTGTGTCAAAATAGGATAAAACGAATGGAAATAGATAAGCCATCAACACTAAGTATGGAAAAACCGAACTCAAAGAGTAGAAAGTAGAACCAATTGAAATCCTGATCTGAGTGATGCGAAAAAAAAAGAAGTAAGAGTAGACATGACTATACTTTGTCGACTTTGAGAGAAGGGAAGGGGTGAAAATATTAACTGTCCCTACAAAAAATGGGGATATAGTAGCTTCATAGTTAAGTAAAAATTGTAAAAATATTTGGCAAAAATAGCCAGATACAGTCAAACTTCAGATTAGGAGCATAATTTGTTCCAGAGTCTACCATAGAATGTTCCTAAAATAATCGGAAATAATTATTATAAATTAGGCACTTGTTACTCGACCAAACGTTTGGTCTTCTCATAGCATATGTACGGTAGACCAAACGTTTATTTTTTTATATTTTTCCGGGGATTTTCGCACAAATTGATATCTATCTCTATCCCTAACCCTATCCTTAATCCTGAAAAAAAAAATTCTGAAAAAAAAATAAAATTTATATATGTCACGTTTGGTCTTCTAACAAGTGCGATCGGTTTTTAAGGGCACTTGTTACATGACCAATGGTTACGTTTGGTCTTCTAACAAGTGCACAAGTGCGTATAAATTATAGTACTTATAGGCCTAATCATAATTTAAAACTAACCCATGAACAGTTTCTCCTGGAAGATATTCTCCTTTTACAGTCCTCAAAGAAATTTCGTTGTTCATATTTTTTTCTTAAGCATTAAATTCATAAATATATTAAGTCAACTACATTGTTCAAGTCGACCACAAAAGCTGTTTTCAAGTAAATTTAATGTTAACGGAAGTTTATAGTTAAAAAAAATGAAAAGGAGAAACTATGTTCACGTAAATGTCATCACTTATTCTCAATCGACTATGTGAACAGACATTTACAATATTCGAAAAATATGCATAAAATAGCATACTTTTAGAGCACATTTGGGCCAAATTTAATTGTATTAAAGGTACTTTGTATCTTTTGGTTAAAGTAAATTTAATGTTAACGGAAGTTTATAGTTAAAAAAAATGAAAAGGAGAAACTATGTTCACGTAAATGTCATCACTTATTCTCAATCGACTATGTGAACAGACATTTACAATATTCGAAAAATATGCATAAAATAGCATACTTTTAGAGCACATTTGGGCCAAATTTAATTGTATTAAAGGTACTTTATATATTTTGGTTAAACGTACCATAACTCATTTTCCAACATTAAAAAAATATTTAAATACCAATTTGAACACGGAAGCCAACTTATAGTCATTATAGATCTAGATATTTTTAGAGAAATATAGATCAATAAAATGCTTTAAAATAATATATATATGAATAATTTGTTTTGTCGTTTAGATATAGAATTTTGATTATAAGTTATAAATTTAATAATATATTTTTAAATATATATTTTCGAAATAATTGTACAAGAAAATAGTTGGCATCTTTAATCACTGACATATATGAAATCAAAAAATAAGAGATAGATAACTCTCACAATATATTTATATATTTTTTTTGATAGACCGGTAAAGCATAATAAGGTTAAAAAAATAAATAAAATAAAATGCAAGAAATAGTAGCTCCCGTTGATGGAATTAAGTTTGAAATTGAATTAGCCTTAGAGCTTCAAAAAGGGGCTCAACCGTTACCTTTCCCCGGAATGGACAGTAAGTTAAATATTTCAAAGTATTTAAATTACCAGTTATCGACCTATGTTTGTTTACATTATTATAACTATGGCTATAGTATGGCCTACAACATACAAGAGGTGTTAAATATTCTTTTGCTATGCCTGTGACTCTACTTTTGCCGGATCTAGATATACTACTTTGGCCTTGTTATCACAGCAGCATACTCAAAACATTATCTGTTTATCAATACATTCGGCGTAACAGGCCACTCCAAGCCCAAGGATTTATTTGATTTTGCGATAGGCGGCTTTATAAAATCAAATTAGCGAAATTATTATAAAATATGCTTTTATTGAATTTAATTAAGGTAATTTCGTAAGATAAGTATTTTTAAAATTGATGATTTAATGAAACTTATTTAATGAAACTTCCATTTTTCACTTTTTTGGCTTTATTTAATACAGATTTTTCAGATAGTTCACTGAGAAAAGATTGGCTAATATTGCTACAGACTAAACTAATAGTGTTAACAATGATACGAAGTAAAACCAGCTATGTTATTTTGTAAAATGCTAAGTTAATACAATATCGAATACTTCAGCTTTTCCTTTAACCTTTTCACTACGGATGCGGATTTTTGACAACAATCGCGATATGGCCCAAACTACGCTTGCAGATTTTGGACGAAATTTCACTTCAGTGATAGATTTCTATAGACTATACCATATGTTTAATGTATCGCGTTGTAACCTATATATTCTTGTAGAGAAATCATTTCTACACAAATTCATGAATGGTTTTTCATCATTTTCTAGAGAGTTCTTTTTTTATTATGTTTTTAGTGGGAAGGGGTAAAAATGACACGTTTTCTTTGATCGAAAATTTGGCTGAAATGGCCGCTTTTGATGTACGGTTTAAGCCACCCTTCTAGCGTAAGATTACACACATGTGGTATCAATGTAAAGGTCAGCCTTTCGTCTATTCAAGTATCTAGGTCATTTGTATAACCTTTCCATTATGTAATAACAGGGAGGCAGAACCCAGACCCCCTTTGTGAGAAATTTCTTTGTCCAGACCTCGCTGGTAGTAAAAATTGCATAACAGGTTCACCGTACATGCGCAGTACCATTGTTAGCCTTAGACACAACACAGCGTGTTGCTTCAAAATCAAACACATTTTACAAAATATTTAACATTTACATTTAAAAATATTTTTTTTTTATAATAAACAATATAAAAATGATTATAATTAATTATTTCTAGTAGATTTATGGCGATGTAGTTATTTTTGATAAGCATCGGAAGATTTATGACATCACTAAAATCCCCCCCTCCGAGATGAGGCATAGGCGTGTTTTACGTCTTGTAATTACTATTACAATTTCTTTATATTAACTTGCTGTAGACTTAAAATACATTAAAATCCTCACTTCCAATTGCAGTTTGTTTGTTTTTGTTTTGTGAATTTGATATATTTCTGATATTAATGTATGCATGTTTTGTGAGACTTATTATTTCAATATGGATTACATTAATAATGATGACGTTATAAGAACATGTGAGTAGCTACATTTTCCATTTTAAAACATTGTTTGTGTCCCTATTATGTTTACTTTAAGAACTATAACTTAAATCACTTATTTTTTCTAAATCACTATGATTTTATTGAGATTTATAATTTGTGTCGGACTATTTTATGGTCCAATATGGTGACCGATTTCAAAAGTTCATCATTATATTAATTTTGGGGAAAAAAAATGAAGAAAGTATAGCCGATAGGAAGAGAAATTAACATTTATTACTATAATGCTTAAATTCGCACACATTTGTTATAATTATTTTGTTGTATTTTTGTTTGTAATGTGTAAGGTTTGAAGTTGCATAACCATTTGGAAGGTATAAATTATATCGATTTTATATACTTTTATCATCTTTGCTATAAAGTCAGCATACATAAAATATATATCATAAGAAAGATCGTTTAATTTCCTACATGTTGATATAAAGATCATACTATTTAAGTTTGTAGTTGATAAATAATTGCACAATAAATAAAGGCCATATAAACAGCCCACACTCAGGTCCTCCATTAAAAATGGTGATTATTTTCAATTCATAACAACTTTATCAAATCATGATCAATTTTAGTAATTCTTATACTGTTGTAAAGGAAATTGAATGTTGTTTATTTTATCTTGATATACCCATAGGCTATTTTTATAATCTTCGGATAAAATTTTCAGTTGAAAATAGGGTTTTAAAAATCAAAATTGAAAAAAAAACATCATACTTTTCCGAATAATAACTTTTTAAATATCAATTGTATAACTTTAATTCTTTCACAGATTGAAAGATAATTCATTTCTTTGTAATAAAATGTATACTTTTTAAAGAACTTTCTCTATTACTTTAAAAGTTACAGGAGTTTTTGTGCAGCCACCCGTTTTTTCCCCAAACTTTTTGCTCAAGCCCAAAAACCCTCAGTAATTGCAGGGTATCTCTAGTTTTTCCCCTACGTAACCAATGGGTTAAATACTTCCCTTTCCTTATTCAAATTATGTATGATGTTCAAAAATAATTCGTTGTAATTAAAGTCTATGAAGCCATGATACTTAATCAACACTCAACACCTGCATCATCACCCCCATCTCCTCTGGGCTTTTTGATGTACAGGCCTATAAAAATAATTTTCATAACAGTTACTAATACACAGAAAAATACCATTATAATTTTTATGAAACTATTCACTCCTCATGGTCTGCACATCCTTAGGCCTAGGGCCAAAAATCTTTTTCTGTGATATTTCAAAATTCACAGTTTATTTAATTGTTTATGGATTTGCTTCAAATTTATTATATTTTTGTTAGCATTGAATTAAGATTTCTTTTATTTGTGTGTTTGTAAATGGTTATTAAATATTTATCATTTTAATTCTAATAAAGAATTAGACTTTTTTTTAACATTGCAGAAATTATTTTTGTACTAACAACAAACTTTAAAATAACAACACTAGTAAATTTAAGAATAAATTATATTTTTCACATTAAAAACCATTTAATTTTCTTTTAGTTGATTTATAACTCTGTGAGATTAGTTCAAAAATAATCATCACACAACACATTTTCTTAAACACCTATGTGTAAGATCAAGGGAAGAAAAAATTTAATTCAGCTAATACATACATATATTGCATTTGGTGTTTAACTTTTTACTGTATTAATATTGTTAGTTTTTTATTGTTAAACATTTACCTAACACTCACCTGCTCACCTGCTTTGTGATTAACTTTCATGGTGCCCTTATTTTCATTTCAGAATCAGGAGCAGCTATTTGTACATATTATCTCAATTCTGTATGTAACAAAGGATCTGCTTGTCCATTTCGTCATATTAAAGGTGATAGAAGCATTGTTTGTAAGCATTGGCTGCGTGGACTTTGCAAAAAAGGAGATGACTGTGAATTCCTTCATGAATTTGATATGTCAAAAATGCCAGAATGTTTCTTTTTTTCAAAATTTGGTATGTTAAGTTCAATACATTGATAAATGTGTGGTCAACCTCCATAGATGATATTCATTATTTTGGATTTTCTCATCCCTCTAATGACTATTTTTTAACTCCCTGACTATTTTAAGTGCATTAAGTATGTGTGAGGTGTTTTTTAATATTATATTTAATGAAATATATTACTACCCAAAATCCTGTAAATCAGACTAACATAATTATTTGCCTCTATGTATCTGCTCACTTGCATTTATTTTCTAGAAAAATCCTCTTGCATGTTATTTCACTTGTTCCATCTGTATAGCTTACTATTTATAAACTAATTCATTTGGGTCTTTCAAAATACATTAAAAAAAAACCCAGCCATTTACAACTAGAAGTGGCATTAGTAATCTAGGTTAATTTTGTATGAATATTTTTGCCAAATCACCATGTAATATACATGTATATACTTAAACAAATTCTTTTCATATAAATAAGGCTTCTTGAGTTTTTTTTATATGCATTGAATGATGCAAATATTTAAGTTATCTTAATTTTTTTTTATTTAACTGTCTGTTCATATAACAATGTTGGAGAAATTAATGTATTTCAACCATTGAAACTGTTACATTAAAAAATCTTAACGTTCCTATACAGGTCAGTGTAGCAACAAAGAATGTCCCTTTCTTCATATCGATCCACAGAACAAAGTGCGAGATTGTCCTTGGTATGATCGAGGGTTTTGTAGGCATGGTAATTTTTTTTATTCACTAAGCATTATAACATGAGTATGTTTTTTTGTTTCTGGTTTAGCTTGCATCTTAATTAACAAAATTAATTTTGGTTTTAGAAATTACATGTACTATTCAGTGTTTGAATGATATCATCTAGTATAATAAAAAAAATAGGGATGTCCTTGTATAGTGATATATTGTTAACATCTTGATGTATGAAAAAATGTTCACGTGTAATATTTTTTCTTTTAATTCAGGTCCAAACTGTAAAAATCGACATGTCAGAAGGGTTATTTGTCAGTGTTACCTAAATGGTTTCTGTTTAGATGGCCCGAATTGTAAATATGTACAGTAAGTATAATGAACTCATGTGATCACTGCTTTAAAATTTTTTGTCTTTTTTTTAATACACCTAACCCTTGCTATATAGCCGCTCTTTATTTGGCATTACGGTAAAATGACATTTTTAATTTATTGTACTGTTTTGAGTAATGATTCCCAATGTTTCGTTATATGCACAATAGCGAACACAAAATTAACTAAGTTTTGAAAAATGTTCTGGCTAGAATGTATAAAAACTAATGAGCTGAAGGTTATTTTCTTTATGATATTTGACAAAACATAATAAACTTAGGAAGCCATCTTGGTTTTGAGAATTTGGAAGAGGGTGATTTGATTGACCTTTCTGATGCTGACAGAGAACCTCCTTCCAACTAGGAACTAATCTAGTTAGATACAAAATGATCCTGACAGGGAAAGCAGTGGTTAAGTATCTTGAGGAGTAAACTCGGCCATTGTCTGTTACAAAACATGGCTAAAAGGAACAGCTAGGCAAAGCAGACAACTTAGCAGCATTATTTTAAACAAGGTCAATCTACCATAACGGAAATAGAGGATGGCAGATTATAATAACTACACAATTTTTTAGTATTAATGCTTGTCATCATATTTAAACAGTTTCCAAACATTCATTTTATGTTTTTCATTGCATGTATAAATATATATGTTCATATGATTTTTTTTAAATTTTTTTACATTATAAGTTTATATTTTACATTGTTTTGTACTTTCATATAAAATGTTTTATGAACTAAAGACTATAATTTTATTAAAAAAAAATTGGAACTGATACAATTTAGTTTGTATGGATTTTTTTCAAAATTAATGATTCGTTTTCTCTTTACAGCTAACTTTTAGTGTTATATTTCATTCATGGGTGGACATATTGTTCCTTTTTTCAATCTTCATATTTTAAGATAAAAACTAAAGAGTATATTTGTTTAACTGTTTAGATTTAGTTGTCCTTACAATTTTCCTAAAGTAGCTTTCTTTTTCAACAATTTTCTTCTTGCAATATTAAAATTCTTTAGTATAATATCTAAGAGATTACTGACTTGGTTTGTTTTCAAAATAAAGATAATTAAATTTACTTTCACTTGATGAGAAATTAACGACAAATAGTATAAAGTATATCATTCTAGTGGGGCTCCATTAAGCCAGGGATTGATTATGCTAACCACACATTCCCATTCACTCTACCAGGACCAGAAAAAAATTCCCTTTGTGCTCACAGAGGCTTGAACCTAGGATTCTCTGGTCGACAGTAGCACACTCAACCATCTACCCTGCCCCTTAACTATTATTTAGTAGCAACCTTTCTACATCCCATTATAACGCAGCCTACAATGGCCATGGTGCCACTCTGGTATAAAGTACTGCGCTGATCAGCCTAACCACCATATTACCCCCTGGGTATTCAGCACCACACTGATCATCCTAACCGTCTCCAAGACCATTTAAATTATTTAATTGATAATCATTTAATCTTAATCTCTCCTTCAATTTATATTGTTACACTTATTTTGTATTATGTATCTAAAATTGATCATTATTTTTTTCTTCATTTAGTCCGTCTTTCAAGATACCTGATCCAGATCCTGTATTTGCTCAGAAGAAACAGTCCATTGTTTGTCATTTATGTATGCAGCCAGGTCACAAAGCTATTCAGTGTCATGCAGCTAAGCAAGCTGGGGTGGGTGCATAGATATTTGATACAGGCAACACATATTTTAGTATTTTTAAAATAATTGCATATTGGGCCATCAGGAACCGCCCCTATCTACAGTGGAAAACTAAAAGCTAATATGGTTTAATCATGTTTCATGCCATTATACCATTTGAAAAACAATACTGAAAGAAAGTAGGGCAAGCATTCCTAGAAAGAACTGGAAATACAATATGAACTAAAGGATAGGCTAAAATATAGAAACCCTTCTGGTGACAACTTGATAAATGAAAGGAATGGAGAGATATCTTCACTGTTGTTCCCCCTGATAACACTTGTTAAGGGACAAATGATGATATTGATCCTTATCATGAGCAATGTTCCCTCTAAGCTGAGCGCGTGAGCGATCGCTCACATGAATTCAGAGCGTCGCTCATACTACACATATGATCGCTCACTCCGACGGACGAAATCGCTCACAAATTCTAGCCTCAAACAAAATGACGCTCAGAGACAAAATGTTTCGCTCACTTCATACCACACCTTAGAGGGAACATTGATCATGAGTTACAACAAATTTATCACTGGGTTTTTATTTAATATTTAAACCATTTTTCTTCTGGGTGAGGGTTTGAAATGAGTGGGTCACTTGTTTTAATTCTATTATCTGATGTTTTCAAAGGATGTTCTGCTTAGATCAAAAAGCTATTTACACCTTTAAACGAAATAAGTCTATATTACATATTAGTATTATAATTTAGATTTATTTTCTAATATTTCATATTAATTTCTTGTCATACTCTAACAGAATTTAGATGACATAACAATGCAATTACAATTCCAAGCATCACAGCAAATTCAGTTACAACAACAGCAACACCAGAGCAATCAGTTAACTCAACAAAGAGAAAGAAGACCTTTGGATCAGATCACATGCTTCAAAGTAAGTGTCATATTTTTATTTTATTAAATAAATAATAGGTAAGTCCAGCAATGTATTTTATAACATCAAAATAAACAAAATGTTATATTTTAAAGCTTCATAAATTGGATTTCTTATCGAATATCTTATTTTTCAGTGTGGAGAAAAAGGTCATTTTGCAAATAGATGTCCCAAAGGTCATTTGGCTTTCCTATCAGCTGCTAATTACGTAAATACACAAGTGGCTGGTAATCCTGTTTAACAAGTCTAAAATGTTAAAGACTAAAAATATGTAAATCATAACATTGTTGACTCAATCTTATTAAAATTTGTACAATTTTTCAGTGAAATTCATTGAGAGATAACTGCTGAAAATTATGATTTTATAACATGAGACGCTAAGTACTGACTTAGTTTAACAGATCTGTTATAACTGGTGTGTTAAACATCAAATATTTGTAATCACAATATAAAGTGTTTTAGTAGAGGACATAATTTCTTGTAAAATTCCTGCAAGACTTTTATAAAAGAAGTATTGGATTTCAAATGTTAAAACACAATGGTGGTTTTATTACAAAAGCTGATTAGGAAGTTTTTTCTAATAAATAATCTGATGTTACTTACAGTCAATTAGCATACTTCATAAAACATTGTAATGTTTAGTATATCATATGTACCTAATTTTGTATGCTTTAGTTGTTTTTTTTTTTAAATAACTTATCGTTCTTTAAAACCTCTTGAACATAGTCCATTAAAAGCGCTTTTGAAAAAGAACATAGAAAGATTAATTTTTTTTAAAAGAAGCTTAAATTACGTTTTTCATCTTATCACACCTGATTACTGACATTTTATTTTTGCTACTGGATTTAATTTCAATAAGAGATGTATCCTATCTATTTTTTTTTAGAATTTTGAAATACATTATTTTATAACAATAATGTAAATAATACATTCACTATGTGTTATGCATCATTAATCTCTAGTAAACAGAGTTATTTAGAGAAGCAGTTTTACTTAGTATGGTCATGAACTGGTAGTGATTCTCAAAAACACATGAGCAGTTAATAAATCTGTGATGGCATCGGTCACACTTGTGTTGTTTTGACCTTACTGTAGTTGAAAATTTATTTATTACTTGAAAATTTATTTACTTTTTTTAATTAATCACCACATAGTTCAACAAAGACAAAAGAACAAACATCAAGATTTGTTGAATCAATAATCTATTGTACAAATGTACAGTTCATGTATTATTAGTTGTTGTCTAGCATCAAAATCTCTCTCTCTAATTTCAGTCATTATATTCACTCTTCTCCTCCTTTCTATCTCTCTTGAAATTATAAATGTATAAGTCATGTACACCAGAAAAATAGCTTTGTCCCTTATTGACTGACTGTTTAAAAACCGTCCTACATTCCAAGTAGACAATATTCAAATAGATGCAATAATCCTTCAATTTCTTCTCTTACCCATCAATTACTGCCCATCCTGGAAGCCACAGATCTTATGATGACTGTCTGACTTTATATTACTTACAGTCTGAGCAAGTATATACAGGTTATGAGGGATTGGAAACAGGGTTGTTGGATGACAAAACCTACATCAGTAGTCATCTTGTAACAGTGATTAGGCAGCACCTATCTAAGCATTGTACTTGTCCTTAGAGGATAAACAATAAAATAAAAAGTCATTCAAGTGTTATTTTTCATAAAGCCTTTATTGAACAAGTGCAGAGGTAAAAATTGGAAGTTGCACTTAAAAACTGAATGCTATCCCCCCACAACTATTTATTTTTCCGCTAGATCAATACCAGTACATGTATTTTAAATATCCATAAAAATCATTGTATTATAATATGGTTTTTAAGGAAATCTTAATTTGAATATAATAGGTATTAAGCTGATACAAAATACTAATTTTATACAGTGTATTTTCAAAATATTTATTTCTAATTTTTACAGTGTTAGTTAACGTTGGATTTTCTTAATTGTAAAATAACCTGTGTCAATTTAAAAGTCATTTATGTTAAGAATTAATGAAGAATGATGTTAATATTTTCTGAGTTTTTCCAAAAATAAAACACATTGTGATAAAATAGTACTACATGTGCATGTATTATTTTATCCATATTTTTTTGTTTGATTACTCTGGTTTTTTAAATGTTTATTTACTAATGCAAAATAAAAAAAAAATTAAAAATTGTGTGTTGTTAATGAATACTTTTTTTTATCTATTACCTAAATGAATTATAGTTTAAATAAAGTAACTGAAATTAAGAAAATAAATCAGACAGCTACAGATTTGAATGAGTCATTATCTTATCCTATTCAAAAGGTAGTCTCTTGTACATTAAAAATGGGGCTCTGAATTCCAAAAGCACCTGGTATATTAACAGTCTTGCAGATCCAGTTGCTTATATTAATCTCTTTTTTTATCACCTGGATGCAGGTTTAATTGCTGCAGCCCTGGCTGGAAGTCAAACTCATGACAAAAAAATGTAAAGTTTGCAAAATTATTTTTCAAGAATGTTTTTTTATACTTAGAATTTCACTGTTCTTGGTTCTACTTATGCTGTTTATATATGACTATTCTCATGAAAATTAGTGATAGCCTAAGTTAAAAATTACTTATAAAACTATAAGATGACAAGAAAATCTTTGATTTAGTCACCTATTTAGAGAAAAATTTGAAAAATAAATAGATTTCTGCTTTATATAAGATGTAACTCTCATGAAATTAAAACTACCCTATTTTATGGAATATAAAACCAGGGAATTTTCCCAGGCTAAATTTGGTATAAAGTCCCACAAGTCCACCCAGCTTTAAATGGATACCGACATAAGTTAGAGAAGTATAGGCAGCTGAGTGATGTGCTTTATGGTCCAAAAAAAATGGTTATCAAAACAAGAACATCTGGAACTGTCATATAGCTTATCTTAATATGAATGATGGATGGTGTTGCAGTTTAAAGCCCATTCTGGGTTTAATGTATGATTTTTTTCAGGTCCAGATGAAAGTTCCAAAGTCCACCCAGCTTAATATATGTACATAACATTAGTAGGGATATTGTGGGTATTGTACTAGTCTAGGGTTACCATACGTCAGTATTTTGTTTGAATTTCGGACATCTTGTCCATTCAAATATTTCCTTCTATATTTGTCCATACTTTTCACTTATTGTCTGGCTTGTCCCTACTTTACTATAAACAGCATACCACCTGATTTGCATTTATCTTTATTTTTTTGTAGCAACAAGTGCATTGAATAATTTGAGCGCAATGGCATAAAATATTATAAGCATTGACGATATGATAATATGAGCAAAATTTCAAAAAGAATTGGGTGCATTCTAGTTCAATACATTTGCAACTACTCCTTGATGTTTCTTCAGTCATTAGGGGAAATAATGCATAGTTGGAG
This sequence comes from Bulinus truncatus, assembly GCA_021962125.1. Classification (NCBI taxonomy): domain Eukaryota; kingdom Metazoa; phylum Mollusca; class Gastropoda; family Planorbidae; genus Bulinus; species Bulinus truncatus. The sequence continues at coordinate 1,005,518 of JAGDYQ010000146.1, read as the reverse complement.
AGAGCTTTCTCTTGTTTAAATAATGAGAGGTGTTGAATATTTCTGCCTCCCTTGTCTGTACTAATTTGTTGCATTTGACTTAAGCTTAGCTAGTAACCTACCTATGTCTTCTTCAGTGCAATAGCACTCTTGGCTATGGTGGGGATGAAAGAAGGCATAACAAAAACAATCCCATTTCATCCTTACATTACATTTTACATGGAATAACTAATTATATAATTATAGATGTTTATTTTCTCCATTTGTCATCTTGATAAGGGCAGTTTAAAAAAAAAGTCTCCTACTTCTGAAGACTACTCTTATTTGATAAATATTCTTTCTTTATTATAATTTTTTACATTTTTCAATAGTTTACCCTTTAAGTTTAAAATTAATGGTTGTCCAGTGACTAGTTAAATGATAAAGTAGCTGTTAAGTTTTAAAAAAATGAACAAAAGTAGGTAAATGACATGTTAATTATTTATGTTGAGATTGATTTTAATTGTAGTAAATGTGTCAGGGGAAAATGGAGTTTTGGTAGCTTTCTTGTGTATTTTTAAGCAAATTCAAATTTTGATAGTTAAAAATAATATATAAGCAAAGAAGGTTAAATTTTATTAGTTTAGCTTTTTAGGGTAAAGTAGAGAAAAGGATCACAATATTTGTGTTTTTTATTTTTGCTAAATCTTGTTTTATTTTTGTGCAAGTTAAAAACTAGACATTTTTTTTCACATGGAAATTTAAGAACTCAGTGACATTACTGAAGATCATCAACGAATAATTTATAAACAAGTGCTTTAGGTGTCTTAATAGATTAAAAAAAAGGTCTGATTTAATACTGATGTAAATGATAACACATTTCACCATTATAGTTCCATCACGCAATTATAATAATTCAATAAATATTTGCGTATCAAAAATAAATCATGCCATTCATGGGAAACATTCTTTCACGATAGGCTCTATCCTATCTTTGTTTTAGTATCTATCTTTCAATGAAATAATGATAAATAGTACCTATCAATAAATTTCAACATGTCATAATTGATGTGATATACTATTTATTACTAATAACTTTATTCTAGTAAAAACCTTTGCATAATTGTTTGTTACTTAAAGAATAATTTAGGATGTATCATTTACTTCTCACATGTTCATAATCAGTTCCCTAATAAACAAAAGTTAAATCTTCTGTACATATTATAAGTATATACAGTATTATTTATTATACATATATATATGGTAATCAATAATATTTATCAAAATAAAAATTGTCGCTAATTGTTGAGATTACCTACATAGGCGAGCTACACCGGTTTAGCTGGGCAATGTCTGCAATTGGCCGCCTAGCAGACATTGGCAGTAACATATATATTGTCAGGACAGTGAAAGTAGGTCAGGGTGTAGGTGAACTTCAGTTCAAGCATTGGAACAGTTTAATGTAATTTGATATGAGATGGGGGAGCAGAAAGGGAGACAGAACCCATTCACTTTAACGAGGTAGGGGGATTTTAGACAAAGAATAGTGTCTAGGTAGAATTCAGGAAGAGGCGTAGACGTGGGCAGATTCATGAGTTCAGGGTAGGGCTGTGCTACAAATAAATCAAGGCAAGAAACAATGTGTCAGTGGGGAGGAGTTCAATTAACATTAGAAGTGCGATGTCACGTTTATTCTGCTAGCTTCACCAAACTTAATTATGCAGTGAATGGGGGACTTTAGAATGATAGGATGCTTTGTCCAGCCAGTCTATATAAGAGAATGTTAGTTTAGTTTGGGAGGAATTGTTGAGAGGAAGTGTTAAGCGTAGATCGTCCGTGTTATATAGTTTGTTAGTGTTAGGTAGACTTGTTTGAATTGATGAACTTTGTGACCGGGGGTTTTAGCGTTATGCTTCGAGGATTAAACATATTGATCATGTTGTAAGGTATTTGTGACGTGTATTACATTCAATAAAGCGATGATCAGTGTCATATTTGTGTCAACCTGACTTATAGTCTTTTATTGAAAGTGTTTGTGCGATTCAGTCTATGTTTAGTGTGAAAGAAAAATAAATAAAAGAAAGAAGTAATAAAAAGCCCAATCGCCATCCCTGACATATATATTTCAGTCTGGACTTAATATTATGTTGATTTAATTTGCCCATTCTTCTGTCATGACTAGTAATAGTATTATTGTATAGTGAATCTTAAAAAAGTGAATGACATCGTCAGGCCTTGCTATTTATAATTTTATGATTTATTCAAAAGGTAAACTTGACTCATGAGCTGCTTGATTGACTGATCATATGACCTATCATTCATATTATATTTACTCTACAATTAATAATTTATTTATAGTAGTAATGTCAGTAATCATTGAAATGTCAAAATGTGGGAGAAATTCTTATATGAATTCTTATTATTAATTTAAACATTTTCTAAAAAAAATGAAGCAAGTGATGGTTGTACTGGTTTAGACTTTTCTTTAAGATGCCCTTATGAAATATGACTGTGGAATCTCTCTAAAAGTGCAGGAATGCATTGGAACCATTGACAGTGTAAAATAGTTTATAACTTCTGAGTTATGTAGCAAGAAGCAAAGCTGATCACATGTTATCTCATCTGTCCCATCTTTTTGGGGATCTTTTCAGGCTGAAAAAGTAATTTTCCTCTGTTTAAGCACAGGTTGGGTTACTGTCATCATCAGAAGCTTATGAGATCACAGTTTCTACAGTCATTTATTCTTACCACTTTGCAGGGACGAGGCGTGAGTGTTGCCGGTCTGACTTATGTAGAAAAATGGATTGATGTTTTTATGCTATATACAAAGCACAAACGAAAATAGATTTATACATTTCTATAAATTATTAGACTAACAACATATACGATTTATATATAACTGATGTTATATATATTTTAACTTGTAGTCATTTTATTATGAATGATAATGCTAACTATATTCAATAAACACAGGACCATTTTATAGCTATGTATTGTTAGTCTAATAATTTATACAAATATATAAATCTATTTTCGTTTGTACTTTGTATATAGCATAAAAACATCAATAAATTTTTCTATAAGAGTTAGACCAGCAACACTCACGCCTCATCCCTGCCACTTCTATTGTTAACTCAAAAGTCAATAACTTCATCTTTGTGGCTAAAGATTTGATATCTATGCCTTTTTTTTAACTTGTTTATTTTGTGCATAGTTTGTAGATTTTAAATGCAAAAGTCATATTTATTATGTATTTTAATAGGCAGTTTGTTGGGTTTTGGGATAGTTATATATCAGATGTGACTCATGTAGTGAAAACAATCCATCTGAGACCAAATAGGAATTAAAGATGCCTAAATAGGAGGTCTTTTGTGAAGAGGATAAGCGTACAATTATCACCTTCATCATTTTTTTTTTTACTGTCAGGGAAATTTGTTAACAATGGTAGCATATTTTGGTAACATATTACGTATTATATACATCCATACATTTTATGAATTTCATAAGACTTTACTAGCAAAAGTTTTCTTCTTGAAATAGCACACAAGGCAGAATAGTTTCATATATTACATCTGAAGAAAATGAATTACATTATGTTCTTCAACCTAATTCTAAAAGAAATTTGTGGCCTAAAATAACTATTAAAGATGGCATTTCTCCATTATTTTATATAATAACTTTTTTTTACATTGTTTCAGATATCAATATGATTCTACGAATGCTTCGCGGAGCACTTGTTTTAGTGTCTTCAGCTGTTGTAATTCCTTATACAATTGCCATTGTAAGCAATATATTACATGGATGGCCACAGACCAAGAACAGATACAGTCGGGCTTTAAGTCCTAGAAAAGTGTTTGGCCTAAATTATGTATTGATACAGATGCTTAGAGACAAAACCAAATATTTTTTTTTATTTTTGAAATGGAGGAAATTTTATAAGAATGCTGACCCAAGTAGACTTTACAAGGTACTTATTTTATATTTTTACTATGTATTTAGTTTAGTTTTTGCAAAGCTATTGTAAAAAAATGATAAAAAGTATGTTAGAAACAAACTAAATTTTAATGAGACCCTTAAATCATCTGTCATGAATATTTTGATGTAGAATAAGAATTGTAAAATTTAATGATAATACCACTTTTATTTATATCAGTTTTAAAGAGTTTTAAAGAAATTGGAAAAATATAAACTGTTAATAACATGACAAGTTTGTAGAATGTACATTTATTTAAAAAAAAACTCTCTACATTTTGTTACAATTTTTTCAATTATATAATTCTAATTGTTAGAATTTAGCATTTGGAAGAAATGATTGCACACTAGATGTTTATCTGCCAAATGAAAGAAATCCTGCTGCCAATTTACCTGTGGTAATATTTGTGTATGGAGGAGCATGGAGTTCAGGAGATAAAAGTTCATATGGTCTTCTTTGTTCCAATATTGCAATACACACTCAGTCTATTGCAGTCTGCCCTAATTATTCAACATATCCAAAGGTAACATTAATTGTTGTTAATGGGCAATATTAACATTTTTTCAGATTCCGATATGACCTCATTATCTCCCTAAAAATATGATTCTGATAAATACATCTAACTTGAAGATTCAAACAGTATGATTAGATGATAAATAAGTGAACTGTCCCTTAGAAATTTGAGTACCCAGAATCTACTATTTTCTTTTTATTTGCATTTATGCATAATGTTTTTTACTTCCAGGGCTATGTTGATGATATGATTCAAGATATTGTGGACTGTATCAGCTGGGTGATTGATAACATCCAAGACTTTGGAGGTGATAAGGTATATGTTAAAAAGTATTCAGAATGCCTTCTCTTCCTATTAAGCATCGTACAAATTGTGTGTGTTTTTTTTTAAACATTTCCCTATTTGGTTTTATAAATGTGGTAGTATCTCTGATTTTGTTCTGTTTTACTAATTATTTTGAAGTAAGTTTACTACAGTGACTGTAAAAAAAAAGTTTTTTTTATCAGCCAAATAAGGCCCATCAGGACAGATGGAGTGTAGAATTCATCTGTCAATCTGTAGCCTTTACTTCCCCAACTAGAGTCAGGTACCCATTGAAAGCTGTGTGGACTTGGGGGACCTTAGACCAATTTTGACCTAACAGTAATTGACTGTACAATAAAACCAAAAGTGTTATGGATTTTATTCAGACGTTCATATCTCAATCTGCATTTATTTACTAAATTTTCAGAATAAAATAATTCTTATTGGCCATTCGGCTGGGGCCCACCTGTCTGTCATGGCAATATTAGAACTGCTTCATGATGAAAGGCTTAGTGTTCAGTCAACATTTAAATTCACACCAGCTGTTGGTCAATTTGATGAGCTACCCTTTGCAGAGAGTCATTATGGGAAAAGGAGTGGTATGCTTGAGATTAGAAATGAAGGTCATGAGGATAGCTCTCGATCATCAGAGTCATTTGCAGTAGTCAGTGAGAATGGTTCCTCGGTTGAACAGGGTGTTTTAACAGATAGTGGTGGGACAAGTCTTTTTGGAAGCAGCTTGAATTCTGATAGATTGTCTCAAAATGTCAATGCAGAAGGTGAGTATTAATTTCATTCTGGAATGAACATGCACTTACCAGTTCTAATGAATATTTTCATTTTTTGTATTGTATTGAGTTTAAAAAAAATTTTAATGTGTGTCTTGATTTTCTGAAAATTTAGATTATTGAAGTAAGAGATATCATTCAAATTTTTTTTAAAAGGGATGCTTTAATAATATATAAATAATTAATTTTAAATGAAGATAAAAATGATCAAAGACTAAGCAAAGAGAGTGAAATTAGTATTTAAACTTGTAATTTTTAAATTTTTTGTAAGCTTTAGCATATAGTAGTCATTTAAAAGAAACTTCAGTAAACAAAGTCAAAATTTTTATTCACCAATGAACAACCATGCTAGTAATAAATTGATTATGTTTGAAATTTCATCCTTAAGATAAGTGGTAACAGGTTTCAACTTGCACTGACATATCTGCTTACATTTTAATTTTATATTCCCAGTTGATGTTGCTCCAGTCAATGACACTGAAGACAATGGACAGGAAAAAGTTCTCCAGACAGGAGATGGAGAAGACACCTCATCATCAGTTTCTGACAACTTAACAGTTCAAGATTTAGCAGTAGGAGAGAAAGAGAACAAGGGAGAGAATGGTAATGAACGTAAATTAAAATGCTCTTGGTTTCCCTGGCGAATATTAATGGTTTGACCCAATGACCATTAATCATTTTGGTTTTAGTTGCCATAACTGTTGATCAGTTCTTGAACAGTAACATATTCTTCAAGACATTTGTTTAAAAAAAACTAAATCAAGAATAAGATTTATAATAGTGTAATTTTTGTGTATTTTAAGCATTGTGTTTGCCTACAAAGCCCTAACAATTTAGTTCTCTGCCTATGGCAGATATTCTCTATTTTTGTTTACGTTTTTTGCTTCTGGAGATGGGCTCAGAGCATAGGCTTGAAGTTCCGGGTAAAGGCTAACTTCACAATGCTATTATTATTATTATATGATATATCTGAAAAAGGTAGCTAAACACATTTTAAACTTTTTTGTAGACAATCAAAACAATCCTAGTAGTAACTCTGGCAGTCAAGGAGATGATGAAGAGGATGAGGACAGTGGAGACAATGATTCAGTTGTTACTGTCAGGCCAAAAGATATTGACCGGCATGCTACCCTAGTTGATCTCTGTAAGGCTGTGAAAGCATTTATTGGTGAGTTTAAATTTACTATAATTATAAGTTAAAATGATGTGATTGACTTTTATTGTTTTTTATATTTTATCAATACTTTAGTATTTCAATATTTTTTTTAGTCATTTTTCTACTTATTGTACATAACTAGTGAAATTATTTTCAGTTAACTTAAATTTTCTTCTGATATGGATGTTAGAACAAATAGGTCTTTTAGTTGCCACACATCCCTTTTTTTTTTATGAACATTTCTACGTAAGGAACATTCTTATGTATGGAACATTCCCATGTATGGACATTAAAAAAAATCAATAAAAATAAAACTCAGTAAACACAGCGAAAAATACTCACTTTTCATTCTTATATAATTTGAAAACTATAAGAGAACTTTTAAGAACATTATTTTTATTATCGCTACATTTTTTTGCAATAAAAGTTTGATCATTTATTATTCATGTCATTATTTTATGCACAGGTTTAGCAGGTGTATATAGTATTAAAGATCACTTCTTGCATGAATCTTCACGAGGTATTGAAGATGTGTCATGTATGTGTAGAGCTCATTATGGAGAAGACCACTTTGCTAGATTTTCTCCGAAGGAAATTATTCGTAGCTTAGGACGATGTTTAAGGTTTGTTATTATGGTCCAAGTAGATAATTTGTTTTATTTACCAGTAATTTTCTTTATTTGCCTGCAACAGATAACCATTTTAAATTTAATAAAAAAAAATTCTATCATCACATATATATATATATATTTTATTAAATCTTCAAGATAACTTGCTTGAAATTTTGTTTTATAAGATCAAATGTATTTCTTATTTGAAAAGTTTACCTCTGATGGTTCTGGTTCATGGCACAGGAGACTATGTATCACCGCTGTCTGCTACCTTGACATTTGCTGATGCTCTCAGTGATATCTCTGCCAACGTCAAGGTGAAGGTAATCCCAGAATGCAACCACTATGAAATATGCCTTGATTTGATGGACAAACACCGTAAATTTTATTCACATGTTATGAATATTATTATGGAAACAATCAGTGCAGTTTCTTGATTTAAATATTATTGTATAGTTTTTAGTTGTATGTACATAAAATATTACCCTAATTGATTTTGTCTTATTCTCTGTGACACAAAATGATTTAGAAAGATAAAACTTTTGTTATCTTTCATTTTGTTTCCAAAGAAACCAAAACTGCTAAATAAAGCTCTTATTTATGTTATTTCATTGAATATTGATAGGGGCATTCATATGTAGCCGTCTATTTTAAAAATTGGCGGATGAATTTAGTTACATGTAATGTTTACATCTTTTTAATTCATTTTTTTTTCCTTGTTTAATAATTTTTATTGCTCCTATGTACTCATTGTTTGAGATAACAATTACTTAGTAATTTTGTAAGGTCACTAATCATACCAAGTCTATACATACAAACTAGATTTACTCAAAAGAAATGCTTTTGTAATCTTCATGACTACCAGTATTGAAGTAAATATCATGATGAATACATTTACCTTTATACTATAGTGTCAATATTCTTTTACCCAAAAATACTCTTGTCTGGTTAGCTGAGTGGTAAGTTATTTTCAACAAGCAAATATTGTTACAAGCATATATTTACTCCTGTAAATCCCGAATGACATAATTTGTTTAATCAAATTACAGTTCTTATGAAATACAAAACATCACAATTATAATCTTTATTCCAGAAATATAACAATCGCTCTAAAATCTAGTGTAGTCTTCACTATGCTATTTCTTTCAGGACAGTACTAATTGTGTCCCCCTAAACACATTTAAACAGTTTAACTTTTGAAACTACTATCTGACCTCCCAAAATAACTCACCCATTTCCTGTCACATGAATCTTGAACAGCTGACTGTTATTCGTATGCACTGACCCAATTATAACCTCTCCCAATAACCAGGATTTAACCGCTTCTCTTACTTCTGTTACCTGACACCTGTTATCATTCTACAGTGCAAATCCAAAACGACATATCATGTTTTTTTAAAATGATGATTAGCGTTTTTTTAAGTCTCAGTGAAATGATCATTACTAATATTTGTAGCGGATGTCCTTGTTTATGGTGTAACTAATGCTATTGAATTTCATTAAAAATAAATTCACAAAGAAAGAAAAAAAAATTGATTTACAATTTATAGACATCTAATTTTATGAAATTTTGACTTTTATACATTTTCTGTAAAACATTTTATTTATGGTACTGAAAATGAATGGCAAAATGGTCTTTGAAAAATAACTGTTCCAAAGTGTGTAATTTTTTTTTTTTAATCTATCAATTTTTTTACTTTTGAATAAAAAAAATGCACAGCATTACTGCCAGTTTCAAAATGGGCCCAAATGCTTACGGTTATTAGACAGATTTTTAAGTGACTTTTTGAATTAATTAATATTACTTATTTTTCTTTACTGTGTATAATGATTTTTAGAAGATGCCAGTGTTAGTTAGTATGTGATCCTTAAACAGTATACATGGGCCAGTAATTAATTTCTATTGGAAATTATTCTGATGCAAAATTTATTAAGTTGCTTTTTTTTTTTTCCCATTGAACTTGAAATCTTCTTTGTTCTCGATTTCGTCGAGGTTGCGTGGCTGTATGTTTTGCGCCATTAAGGCCTACTGCCTCCGTCTTCAGCCTGCTGTTTTTCTGGATTTGCTTCCATAGCCTTTGGTCAGCCAAGACCATCTGCAAGGCAGCAGTTGATTTTATTTTGGAGTTTTCTCTCCTAGATGTCTGCTATCCCTAGCTAACTGCCTCATCTGACCGGGTTTAGAGTTTGAGCGCTCTATGTTCGCTTTTTGCTAACATTTCTTAGGGTTTTTGAGGCATTTTTTATAAATGTATCCTTACCACGGGATACTTCACCTCACCCTCCATGACAGCAAACCAGTTGGTCCGCGACCGCTTATTTAGTATTCACGGCTGACCCTTATATCTAAGGGTCTTTCCCCTATCCGCCAGCTGGGGACGCGCTTGGTAGGAAATGGTAGCAAATGATAATGAAAGTTTGACTGGATGTCAGGTTTGCAGGTTAATACCAACCTATTCCTGACCGTGGATGTCAGGTTAATACCAACCTATTCCTGTTTTGTTATTGTCATTTTTTATAGGCTTTTTTAAAGACATCTATTTATAGATATTTTTTGTATTAAAGGGTTTTTATAAATTCAATGGCTGTACATGTATATACATATAAGATGTTTCAATATTTAAGTTATTCATATTTAGTGATTTTTTTAATGCTCTTTAATGTATTTTAGGTGAATAGTTAATCATTTTACTTTTTTATTTCTTGAGAGGCGACATATTTTATTTCCATTTATGTTTTATATTAGTAAATAAATATGCCACTTATGGCGAGAATTGTTGTTTTTTAAAAACCATTGTTACAAGTGAATAATTGCATTGTAAATCATTGAAGCCAAGAGATCGGAGGAGTAAAATCTCAGGATTAGCTAAGAGAAATAAAAATGTATTTTAAAAAAAAAAAACCAAATGCACAGCTTTAAAAAAATGGCCCATTGAATGAGACATGGGGTATATTTACACTTTTTTTGTAGATTTAAACTGGAATAAAACAAACAATATTCTGCATTAGTCCTTGAGAAATGACATTTAGTAGCTTATAAAATGACCAGTTGGTTTTGTTTTGTTGTCATGTATCCTTAGAGCTTAGTGATCTACATGTATTAATGAAAAAAACACACTTCACATCTTTGTAATGGTAGGTACCTAATGCACTCCATAATGGTGTGTGTTTATTTTTCTAGTTTTCTTTTTTGTTGAAAAGATAGGTGTCATTGAACAAACAGCCCATTGCTCCTAGGCTATCGAAATGTTCATTTCGTGGTCTTTGAGTGGTTTAGTAACAATTTTTGGGCTGGTTGTGGTCAGCTAAGATCTATTAACATCACTGACAGATGGGGATTGATTATTTCATATGGTCATGTATTTTATTTTTAATCTTTTTAATTCGTTATTATACTGTACACATTTCTATGCGCTAGGCACATGAATAATTGGGGTTGCATTATTTGTTAATTGTTAATGTATAGTTTATTATTTGAGTCTCCGTTTTGAATCAGTAAAGTGTAGTTGTTTACTTGAATGAAGTATTTAATTCTGTTGTATACAAAGATTCCGTATTTGACAGAAATGAAACTGTTGTAAACTGTTGCTTGGAGTGAACAATAAATATTTTTTTTAGATAAATATATTGATACTTGACTTCTTGATTTACAATTAAAATTATGAAATGTAACAAAAATCATGATACATGTATTTCTATAGAATTGAACTAATATTCCTCTGATTTTCAAACTGCTGTGTATATGTTTTTAATACTGGTGAAGAACTGTATGATATTTCACCTTTTACAGATGTAAAATAATTTGAGAAAACTGCCCATTCTAGCTTTCAATCAACTTTCAAATCCAAATTGAAAAATTTAGCATGCACTATGCTTTAATGTATTGTATTTTTTTAATCAGGTTGAAATTAATTTATTGTTCTTTTATTTATGTTTTTTTATTTCCCAAACAGAATTGATAGTAGCTTATTACAGCCATAAGACCTGTGGCCTGTCCCTCTCTTAAGAATTTGCACTATTGTGTTGCTTATCATTGCTTTTTTTAAATCACTAAAACTTTCTATAATAAGAACACAGATAAACTTGTTCATTTTGAGGAAGAAATCAGTTTTTGTTCAATCACTAAATCTTTCTATAATAAGAACACAGATAAACTTGTTCATTTTGAGGAAGAAATCAGTTTTTGTTCAATCACTAAAACTTTCTATAATAAGAACACAGATAAACTTGTTCATTTTGAGGAAGAAATCAGTTTTTGTTCAATCACTAAAACTGCCTGTCTTGTCATAAGAGCATGTATCAGTAAAGTCGCTGTTAGAATGAGATATTTATCTCTTAGGTCCTATAAACCACATTGGGATGGTTTTTATAGTACCCTTCTTTCAGTTGCACCATAGCAGACAGTACAATGGCCACGGAGGCACTAGGGGAGACATCATTGAGGAAACCCTTACCATTACCTGAAAAATAGCCTTTATTTTCACTGAAGTTCGACCAGGGACACTCCAAGTCAAACCCTTTTTGTTAAAACTTTTGCTCATAAAAACCACAGTAAACCTGTTCATTTTGAGGGGAAAATTACTTTTTGTTCACCATTCTCATTCATTCCCAATATGTAAGAGAATACTGTCTTTTTAGAAACTTGGAAAATTAAGCCTGATAACTAAAATCTCACTTTCAGTATCAACTTTAAGCAAACTTCTGTGAACTCCACTACTCAGCTTCATCCTATTAATTAACATAGCTCTGACATAATTATGGAATAGACTGGTTCATGTTGTACAGAAATATGAACAAAGTACTCCCTGATTGAACATACAATTTTATTGATTTCTACATAGATACATAAATAAATGTTACATACACAATGGATGTTTACAAATAAATCCATCAAGTAGATGATTAATGGGCGACAAAAATGGCTGATCAGTGTATTTCGTTTCTAAATATAAACCAACTAAGGTGTGGAGGCAAGGAAAGGGAGATAATACAAATACTGACAAACACATTATTATACATGCATACGGTATAAACATCTTTACTTAGTTAATCAGCTTCCAACATCAGACGTTGGCCACTCATCGACCAGAATGAATTCCCATCAAATCAGTTAACACTTGAGCTGATTTAATTCTCAGTACTGGCTTACTCAGTTATTGTCTATAAGCTTGAACTGAAAAGTTTATCGTAATTAACTGCCTTCTATCAACACGCAGTCCTGTCCCATTTTTTCCATCAAATTTCATTCAATTTATTTTTTAAAGATTTTTAAAATTATTCATATTTTTACTCAATAATTTCCAAGACTTACAGTACTGCGATTGGAACACAGACCGTGTAGCCGCCAGACCCTGCAGATATCTATTATTAGCCATTGATAGAGAAATGTTTAGGTCGCATATATTAAAAAAATAGTTATAATAATCATCGTTTTTAGCAATTTTGTTAACACTTCTTTTTTTTCACAATTCATCATGCTCTTGACAAATATTTAGACTAAAGAACAGATATTGCTAAAATTAATAAATAAAAACACCAAATATATACAACACTCATTTAAAAAATTGAATCGAAAAAATATTCCTTGAAAAAAAAATCGTCCGTCTGAGGGTAAATTAAACATATTGTGTGTATGTTGTCAACGAAATTCACTAAAATCTACATCAGTAAATATGTGTTTTATAGGAGTAAAAAAACAACAACTTTGAATCACACTCTTGACCATGTCAGATGAGTTTTAATCATAGGCACAACCAACTTAAGTGGACTCCGAGTGTCATATTATTCCCTTACCAAAAAGTGCTAAACTGGTGCATACCCTGCATTGTCTGGTTTCGCCACTGGTCTTAATTTTCTTCACTTTCTTGCAGCATAAATCTAAACGCGTGTTTGTGTAGAAAACCACTATGTCGTTGATTGATTATTTTGAATAATGCCACAATGCGTCTTTAGTTGTTGATTTATATATGGGCGTTATCAGTTACCTAGCAACTTTTTTTTTTTTTAGATAAACTTGTATTTCGTTTCATTTTCTGTCTGTGGGTTTTCGTGTCCTTGAATCTTGTAACTCAATTTGGAATATATTTTTGTTTAAAAGCTTAAGAAATTGAAAAAGTGTGAAATATCTTAAAGCGATGAGTCCATAAATTACAATCTTGTATAATTCCAACGCTTTTTTTCTTTTAGAAGTGCTAGCAATTTGTTTACTTTCAAATATGTGCACCATCTGCAAAAAGACCACAGTGCAAATCAACGAATAGACCAAATATCTCAAGATATTTTCACGTTTTCGAGATAATTATATTATTAATAGTGAAAGTGTAAAGTGATGCATCATTTATGGTGCAAATGAAATATCACGTCACAAATGTTTAGCTGCTCTGATCTAATTTAAAAAAAAAAGAGACACATAGAATATTTCCATTCTACAACACCGTTTACTGTCCTAACCTTTTTATCACGAATTTCTATAGCCACTGTCACTCTTAAGCATACAAACATACACACACACACACATATATATATATATATATATATATATACACACACAAGGCCGTAGCCAGGATTTTATTTGGGGGGGGGGCTGTGCGGTTCGGGGGAGGGGGGGCTGTGCGGAGAGCTTTATATAAGAAAAAATTGGAACGCAATGATAAAGAAGTATATTGTATAATAAAATTTGATTTTTAGAAATAATTTGGGGGGGGGGGGGCACCTGCACCCTCCTAGACCCCCCCGGCTACGGCCTTGCACACACACACACACACTTAGATAGGATTCCATTCTTCAGATATTTGTTCTTTACACACACAAAATAATGCAATGTTATGCTGATTACAAGACCAAATGTTTAAAAATATTAAACGTCCGTTCTTATATATTATGCTTATAGTTTTAGAGGCGAACGTGGGTAATTTGAGGCCTCTAGCTCTAAAAGATTGGGCCCATTAAAAAAAGAGAGAAACAAAAAGTTTACATTTTTTGATTCTATGGGGCCCATCATAAGACGGGGCCCTGGGTGCACACTGAGATCCGCCTCTGTATAGTTTAAAAGACAGAACAATAAGGTTTAATATAAGAAAAACAACTTTTTGTATCTAATGAATTACAGTAATAAAACAGTTTTAAATTAAATATATGACAGTATTAAAATGAACATAAACATGGATTTTAAATTTTAAAAAAACTCTAGTAAATAATGGAACAGTTTAGGTTTAAGACAAAAGTTCGATATGAATTGTAGTTAAACTAATGAAATGAGCCAAAAAAAAATTAAATGTTTATGTGATGTGATAGGATATTCAATTTAAACCTCCATCTTAACAATGAAATGTAATTTAATGTGACGCAATGAGATTAAATAAATTGACATATTTTGTAATTGATATAAATGAGTACTTTATTTTAAAACCTCAGTAGAACTGTTAAATTATCGATGTCTTGCAGCGAGTCCAGATCTTGGGTTTTCTTCTAAGGGGCATAAAAAAAGGTCATCTCACACGGTGGATTACTTACGGCCTAGTTACCTCCCATGCTACTACTCTACCCGCACCTTGCCATCTCCTCCAAACCAACTCACAAGTAAAATAAGAACTAAAGAATAAAAAGTTCGAGAAAAAAGTGGTGAGAGCGGAGGGGGGTAGAAGGTTGCAGTTCATTTTGTTTCAATTAAACATGTACATTAAAGAACCTACACGAGAGGATGTACTCGTTTCCTTGTTCCTGGGTGGATGAAGTCTTAAATGTTTGTGTTTTTTTTAATGTGCATTATACACATGCCAACAACGCACTTTTATACCCATCAAATCACTGATCTATATATAACTAAGTGAAACAAAAATTGCTAGTGCTTAAAACATTGACATTATGCGTTGGGAGAAATTATGTAAAAAAATATACATGTATATGACATATTCACACATTATACACTCACACACACACATATATATTATATCAGACGACAAACAATACCGGTAACAGAAAACATACACAATATGACTCCACTACGTCCAGTTAAAATATTTGTTTACAAATAACTCACTTCACCCGTTCACTCACTGCAAAACGAGTGGAAAATAATTAAAACAACCTGAGCCATTAAATAATGTTATGTACTGATGATTACTGACCTCTAGATAACAACAGTTTTGTTTTTGTGTTGAAAAGTACTATAAATTTTACTCCTAATGTATACCGCCATTGATAACTTGCCATAATTCTGGAGCTAGGCCCACATCCTACATCAAGGACAGCTTTATTTCTTTTTAAAATATCCTTACAGATAACTTGCAATAATTCTGGAGCTTGGCCTACTAACACCCTACATCAATGACAGCTTTATATCTTTTTAAAATATCATGACAGATAACCTGACAGGTAAGAAACCAATTCGTCCAGATTTACGTGTTAAAACGAACTTTGATCGCCATGACATTCTAATTTAGCCAACTAACATTTGTGAGGTAGATCTATTAATCAATTTATCTTTATGAATGACTTTTGCACCACGTGACTAGCTTCACGTCACATGGTGTCAAGTTTTTCCCCCCTCTAAAATGACACTCTCTAGTCTTTCTGTTTCTCCCATCTCCCGTTTCTCCTCTCCTATGTTTCTCTCTTGTTTCTCTCTCTCTCTCCCCCGCATCTCGTGTCAGGAGACTTTGGACCTTCCTGCCATCACGCGACCCTTGAGCTTAACGACAGGCGCAGGACTCGACGCTCATTCCCGGGTAGTTCTTCAACACGACGTTGCGGTCCTCATCAAAATACAGCAGGGTGATGGATGACATGATATCAGGTACGCAGCACGGGGCCGGCACCTTGTCATACAGGCCGATGGCGTGAACAATACTCTGGATCGTGGCGTGATTGGAGGGGCGAAGTTTCTGGGGAAGAGAAGGAAAAAAAACAGCAACATTACTTCATTGACCTTTTGCGCCTAAATGTTGATTCATATAAACAATTGTCCACTGTACAAATACAAGGTAAAGCCATGGCAAGCTCTGGACATAATTTATAGCTCAAACAGCAACTGCTAATTTTTTTTATTGCTGAGTGAGATCACCCATTTGCTTACCCAAAGCTCAGGGGCGTAACTTGGTAGGAATCTATGGAGGCACCTTATCTGGGCATCGTGTACTTTTCTGCCAACCAGGGGAGGCATTTTCACCACCATGGTATTTTTATTTGTGTGCAAGGAAATGGGGCTCCAATTTCAAAGTTCGCACTAAGCGCCAAAAACGCTCGCTACGCCACTGCCAGAACAACACTATGTATGTATTTGCAAATTTTACAGACGCTATATGTCGCCGCCTTTGATTAAGAAAAGCAATGATAAAAGTAAAAAAAAAATGCATAACAACAACGTTGTATGAATCAATGTTGTATGAGCCAATGTTGTATGAGCCAATGTTGTATGAATCAATGTTGTATGAATCAATGTTGTATGAGCCAATGTTGTATGAACCAATGTTGTATGAAACAATGTTGTATGAACCAATGTTGTATGAGCCAATGCTGTATGAAACAATGTTGTATGAACCAATGTTGTATGAGCCAATGCTGTATGAAACAATGTTGTACGAACCCATGTTGTTTGAGCCAATGCTGTATGAAACAAAGCTGTATGAAACAATTTTGTATGAGCCAATGCTGTGTGAAACAATGTTGTATGAGCCAATGTTGTATGAGTCAATGCTTTATGAAACAATGTTGTATGAGCCAATGTTGTTTGAGCCAATGCTGTATGAATCAATGTTGTATGAGCCAATATTGTATGAACCAATTTTGTATGTACCAATGTTGTATGAAACAATTTTGTATGAACTAATGTTGTATGACCTAATGATGCGTATTGATATATTTTAGAAGATGTGATCGATAGACTAAATAAATTCTACCCACATGGTAGGCCAAGTAAGTAATGTTTAGCACTCTATATCAAATAAGTTTGCAACCAGGTGGGTTGCAATTCATAAATCGAAAACCGTTGTTCTGTAAACAGGTATGATGCAGTACAAAATCGTCAATTAATTGTGCTGTATATTTCTAATACATGTAATTAAAAAAAAAACTGCTAGAATAAACACGCTTTTTCTTTTTGAATTTTGTCCTGCACTGCCGGGAATTTTCTCCAACACACCAGAGAGACATGAAATGTCTCGAAGGGAGATAATCGTCACAGGCACTAAGTGTCTACTTCAGGGGAAACCACCGACAATAAAGTTCACTTTGAACATCAATGCCACGGGATCAGCAACTGCAGACAGAGTAGTTTATTACTAGTGTAAATTGGAAATGTCAATACAGCGCCGAGCTATCTTTTTGTGGCCCGCCCAAGAGTCAACATTTGGCTGGGAGTGAGCGGGCGGCTACGGGTTCTGATTAGCAGAATGTCTCCTTGTGTGTCTGTCTCTGTGTGTGTATGTATTTTTGGTAGGGCCCCAGTCAAAAGAAAACCAAAAGTGAAAGCAGGCCGGGGAAGTTTTACTTTGTGTTTGACCTTCTCGGCTTTTCTTGTCCTCCTGCCTTGTTTACACTTTTGTCCTTTAGTGTGTGTGTGTGTGTGTTTTACTCGTCCCGTCGTATCTGTTGCCCACGACCTTCGCTACCTGCTCACTGCAGTTTTTTGTTTTGTTTTTGTTGTTGTTGTTGTTGGTACCTTGCTTCCTTGGGATTGACGGCTCATCTTCAGTGCCCGCTTCTTCCACGGCTATTCAACTGTGGGGAGTGCACACCTGGACAGGTTGGTACCAGACATGCACCTGTAAACTACAACGGCCTTCTAGTGCATGTATTGCCTTGTTTCTCAACCATTATAAACCACTGAACAATTACAATAGCTCGGTGTTATAAACCTGTTGAACAATCACAAGAGCTCAGTGTTATAAACCTATTGAACCCGTCACATCAACCAACCAGCAAGTGGTTTAATGTACCAGCACTGTCGTACACATCCATCCACCACCCATCCATCCATCCATCTATCTATCTAATTGTGCATCCCTATCTATCTATCTATCTATCTATCTATCTATCTATCTATCTATCTATCTATCTATCTATCTATCTATCTATCTATCTATCTATCTATCTATCTATCTATCTATCTATCTATCTATCTATCTATCTATCTATCTATCTATCTATCTATCTATCTATCTATCTATCTATCTATCTATCTATCTATCTATCTATCTATCTATCTATCTATCTATCTATCTATCTATCTATCTATCTATCTATCTATCTATCTATCTATCTATCTATCTATCTATCTATCTATCTATCTATCTATCTATCTATCTATCTATCTATCTATCTATCTATCTATCTATCTATCTATCTATCTATCTATCTATCTGTCTATCTATCTATCTGTCTGTCTATCTATCTGTCTGTCTGTCTGTCTGTCTGTCTGTCTTTATATTTGTATATTTGCCTGCCTGCCTGTCTGCTTATTTTTCTATTCACCTTTCTCTCTCCATTAACAGGCTTTTAACTATCCGGAATCCACCAAAGTATCCGGTCTTAGAAACCTTTTTTTTGTTTGCAAAGAATTGATGTTTTAGGATTGGGGGGGGGTGGATTTGATTGGTTGAGCAGAAAGTAAGTACAAATACCTACATTATACCCCTGGACCACACGCACTGGGATGTCATGATCTCCAGCATAACCTTCTGTTTATTTAGGCTGGACACTCGTATATATTTACCGACAGTTTGAGTTCATGGTCAACGTAGGCTCTACACTCGGGCTCAGTTTGAGTTCATGGCCCACGTAGGCTCTACACTAGGGCTCTTATAAGACTCGCACAGCCAACCGGCGCCATGTAAGGAAAAAAAAGAAGTAATCACGGAATTTTATTTGTGCAAAAGTTTTAGATAATGCAGGAATCATTGTGTGGCCATTGTATTTTGTGTGCACAGTTCAACTAGATCCCGTACTCCCAAACAGACCATACAGTGTATAGTAAGAAATGACTGACTCCCATACAGTGTATAGCAAGAAATGAATCAGACTCCCATACAGTCCATAGTAAGAAATGAATCAGACTCCCATACAGTGTATAGTAAGAAATGAATCAGACTCCCATACAGTGTATAGTAAGAAATGAATCAGACTCCCATAAAGTCCATAGTAAGAAATGAATCAGACTCCCATACAGTCCGTAGTAAGTAATGACCCAGACTCCCATACAATGTATAGTAAGAAATGACTCAGACTCCCATATAGTCCATAGTAAGAAATGAAAACATTTAACATTTATTTCGCCCATTCTCCTACAAGAGGGCTCGTGTGATAATCGAATTTCAAACGAAAATGTCAGTGTACCGTAGGAAGTGTCAAACAGAAAAGAACATTCAGCTTAGATGATAGACTTGTACAGGAGATACTTGCAGAGACGTTTAATAGACGTGTATATCAGATACTTGTAGAGACATCTAATAGACTTGATTATGAGATACTTGTAGAGACGTCTAATAGACTTGTACATGAGATACTTGTAGAGACATCTAACAGACTTGTACATGAGATACTTGTAGAGACATCTAATAGACGTGTATATGAGATACTTGTAGAGACGTTTAACAGACGTGTATAGGAGATACTTGTAGAGATGCCCCCCCTTGCCCCCCCCCCCATGACTACGCCCATGATTGTAAACATACAGCTAGCACTGGGTACACACTATTTAGGCTATAGTGCTTAGTTTTTCTAATTTTTCATGGAATATAATGAAAGGCGTCAAAATAATGATTCGAAGAAATAGAAGCTACAATTTGATGTACTAGTTTAATTGATAGAAATACGTCACCAATATATTTTTATTGGTAAACGTAAATGCAATAAATACAGAAAAAAAAGCGACAGTAAAAAACACAAATATGTTCAACCCCTTTGTCTGATTACCAGACGACAATGCGTCTGCCACCGGAAGTCTATAGAAAGCCTCACTGTATAAATTATTCTTTCATTTTTTCTCCCCCTCAACATTCCTGAACTTTTGAACAAAGAGTTATTGATGTCAACAACGTTCCTTTCTTCAACCTCTCTCGTGACATGATACTGAAAACATTTTGTACACAATGTTGGATGTTGTATTGTTGGCTGGTTTATATATATTAACCTACCTTATAATACAGCTACTCCACAAACAGTAATGCTGTATTGTTGGCTGGTTTATATATATTAACCTACCTTATATAACAGCCACTCCACATACAATAATGCTGAATGGTGTATTGTTGGCTGGTTTATATATTAACATACCTTACAATACAGCCACTCCACATACAATAATGCTGGATGGTGTATTGTTGGCTGGTTTATATATTAACATACCTTACAATACAGCCACTCCACATACAATAATGCTGGATGGTGTATTGTTGGCTGGTTTATATATTAACATACCTTACAATACAGCCACTCCACATACAATAATGCTGGATGGTGTATTGATGGCTGGTTTATATATTAACATACCTTATAATACAGCTACTCCACATACAGTCATGCTGGATGGTGTATATATCAGCACACCAAATATCACAGCCACTCAACGCACAATAATGTTGGGTGTTTCATTAAGAGTTACTCTAACTTATTCAGTTTTCAATAATGATTGAGTTAAGAATTAAATATATTTAACAATCTGCAAGGAGACAATTGTTTGTATTTTGTTGTTTGAAATAACTATACGACCTATTCACGGGGCTGTGCATTCATAATGTTGTTCTTATAATGCAATTCATCTCTCTGTTTCCACTTCTTTGTTGTTGTTTATTTCTTAGTAATAAAACAAAACCCATCACCCCATACACAAAAATGTCTTTTGATACACCGCCACCTACCGGCCTAAATATTACTGAGTAACGACTAGGCCGAATGTCTTCGATGTTCACATTTTTAGTTGAACTTAATTTCTGTCCACATAGGTGGGAAATCAGACAAGAACGTGACTTGTGGAGAATACAACAGGGGCGATGTCTGTAAGGTGGATGAGAGCCACAATGTGACATCTAGAGAATACAACAGGGGCGATGTCTGTAAGGTGGATGAGAGCCACAATGTGACATCAAGAGAATACAACAGGGGCGATGTCTGTGAAGTGGATGACAGCCACAATGTGACATCTAGAGAATACAACAGGGGCGATGTCTGTGAAGTGGATGACAGCCACAACGTGACATCTAGAGAATACATCCGGGGCGATGTCTGTGAAGTGGATGACAGCCACAATGTGACATCTAGAGAATACAACAGGGGCGATGTCTGTAAAGTGGATGAGAGCCACAATGTGACATCTAGAGAATACATCCGGGGCGATGTCTGTGAAGTGGATGACAGCCACAATGTGACATCTAGAGAATACAACAGGGGCGATGTCTGTAAAGTGGATGAGAGCTACATTCCGGTTTTCTGTACATGAAAAACTACTATAAAGTACAGCGCTATTGTCAATTGAACAAGAATTTAAATTTGTAAAATAATAAAAATGAAAACAACTAAATCAATGAGCTCCATAAAAATAGTCACATTAGGGCCACCCTTGGTAAATATCATGGGATATATTAGGGCCACCCTTGGTAAATATCATGGGGTATATTAGGGCCACCCTTGGTAAATATCATGGGGTATATTAGGGCCACCCTTGGTAAATATCATGTGATATATTAGGGCCACCCTTGGTAGATATCATGGGGTATATTAGGGCCACCATTGGTAAATATCATGAGATATATTAGGGCCACCCTTGGTAAATATCATTTGGTATATTAGTGATATTTTTATAACAGAGTAGAGAACAAATTATAAAATATATTGGGTTATTTAATGTTGATAATAAAATATACCGAGGATATAAAACTGATAGCTATAAATATACTATATCCCGATTATAAAAAAAATGATAGTTATAAATATACTATATCCCGATTGTAAAAACTGATAGAGGGAACTAATTTTTCAGTTGTCCGTCTGACTTTTTCTACTTTTTGTTTCAGCTGTGTTGTCATGGGGGGGGGGGGCAAGGTAGAAGTAAATGACTTCCTGTAATGAGTCACTCTGTTCGTGTACATGTTTAATAACTATTTTATCCGTATAATCGATTAACGCCTCAAAATGACGCGTGTAATATTATAGCAGCCATGTTTGATATGAATGTATTGTGAATGAGAGAGAGGCTGATGGCAGCGAGTCCATAAGAATTCGACTCGTTTGCCTCTGTTTTTTTTTTTTTATAAAGTGGTTGACGATTACATTCAAAACATTAATACCTTAAAAAAAACAAGTGCAAGAAGAATCCAAAATAATCAATAAATTGTAATATCAATCAACAACGGACCAAGGGGAAAAATATCAACATTAACACTGTCGATATCATAACTTTAACTTATTTATGCAAAAGACCTCCTCATGTCCTTGGTGAAAAAAAAAAATCTATTCATTTGAGTGAAATCTGGCTAGGAACAAGTTCAGTGAATGCAAGCTGTTACATTTAAGAGAGTCGTTTCTCAATCAAATTGCCTGTTTGCAACATTTTCTTTTTGTTTTCTCTCAAAAGAACGGAAACTCGTATAAAAAAAAAACACACGAGTGGATGAAAAAAAAATGTAAAGCGAAACGAGAAAGAGGAAAAAAAAAAAGAAAATGGGGCCAATATACGGACGACTTGTACGAGAATGCACCGCGGGACCTCACCGTGATCTCGACACTTCTACCGTACCAACCCTTGTATCGCTGTGTAGAGTTTCAAGTTGGCATCTCCTCTCCATCTGCAGTGTTGTAGTAGGTCTATGATAGGTTCTTGTCCTGCTGTTTCTATTCAAACTGAATGACAGGCTCCTGTTTATCTCTCCGTGATGCCAACTGTGTAAGTTACTGTATAACATGTCCCTAATTGTACACCGTGTTTTTTTTACCCCCCATATCAGATTCTCACACGATGGTTTGGAACTATATTAAACAAAAAAAAAAAACTATTGCCCTAGCATATTTTAAGACTAGGTCAACTTTTTTTCAACCCTTTTTTTTTCTGTTGATATTATTTTGTTACACTTGACTTTTATTGATATTATTGTTGACATTTTACAATGAATCGATCACAGACCTTTGATGGACAGTTATAATACATGTATTTGTATTGAGGAATTCAGTTACCTTCAAAACCTTCTTTTTATCCGTCTCCCGTGGTGTCCAGATTCAATTTCCCTGATTCAATACTTAACAATTGTCATGGCTGTATTTTGTGTATTAATTACTTGTGTATATAATATATTATTCTTCTTGACACTTCTTCTTTTGGTAGGTGTATATAAATTATTTGTAGTATGACCGATTAGCCAGTCTCTTCTGAGTTTCTTGTATATTTATTATTTGTACATTAAATGAAGTGTCCACAGATATGTGTGAGACGTAACACATATATTAACAGCTATGAAACACTGAATAAACAGTTTGTTGAAATATATATATGTATTTATTTACACTTGAATGATCTTACTTTAATGATGTATAATATAATAGAACAAAATGATGATGTCGTAGTTCCTCTAGTCTTGTCAAATATCCTCTCAAGAAATCTATCGTCTAATCATGTCTGAAGAAATATATCGTCTGCCTATCGTCTAATTATTCTCGTCTGCTCTTACTAATAATTTCTACTTCCGCTAAACTAAGTGGCCAGATAATTTTCATCTCTGTGCCAAATAACATTATTACAACAATGAAGTAGTAATTTTACTCATAATGTATAACAGGGATACATAAAAACTTGAATATATTCTACCGAAATTAATTACGAAGAAAAGGGTCAAAAACAAAGACATAAATTATAAATAGAAAGAGATAATAACGGCAGTGACAATATTGTTTTGTGTTCATAATATGTAGGTTGATGAACATCCGATGAACAGGAAACAAAAGCCAAATTAATTATAAGAAGGGATAAATAATATATTTTTTCTAGACCAGATATTGGTTGATGTAACTAATAGAGGGATTAGCAATGAACATTTCTAGACCAGACATAGGTTGATATAACTAATAGTGGGATTAGCAATGAACATTTCTAGACCAGACATCACATCGGTTGGCCTAATTAACAGAAGAATTAACAGTGGCCAATGAACACTAACAGACCATTCGTTAAATTATAAGTCTAATGGTTAAGTAAAATAAAAATTAAAAAAAAACTGTCTTTTTAAATGGATGACATGGATTTATTATTGTAATTACTTGTAATCTACATCAAAGCCTATTGAACACAAAATCCACACGGTTGAACCCCCCCTCCCACCCACCCACACACACACATACACTAATCCCACACACAGAAATATTCTGCAAGCGAACAAGCGAATGAGATTTTTAGAAAGTTAAAAAAAAAACAACGTACCACTGAAGTTGATAAACAGTGATACTTTCTAAATAATGTGCAGATCGTGATGTCTTGGAAATCACAGGCAATAGTGTATATACAGAATGAGCTATCTTTGATCTCAAGTTTATCACTCAACAATCACTCAGATGAAGACACGCTTTATAAATACTTCCTCCAGGACAAACATTTACGTGCAAAACATTGGTCGGACAATATTTTTGTCTGTAATACATTGGTCGGACAATATTTTTGTATGTCATACATTGGTTGGACTATATTTTTACATGTAATACATTGGGCGGACAATATTTTAAGTTTAATACAAAGTTCTAGGGTCGGAATTGCCATGGGGCTATTCAGGATACAACCTTTGACCCTGTAATATAATTAACCTTCTTTTGTCATACTTTTAGGATTCTCCGTATTTTTTCACAGCTGACTTCATGAAACAAAATAATGTGAAATGTGAAAGGACCTAATCTAGTTCACAGCTGACTTCATGAAACAAAATAATGTGAAATGTGAAAGGACCTAATCTAGTTCACAGGTGACTTCATGAAACAAAATAATGTGAAATGTGAAAGGACATAATCTAGTTCACAGGTGGACCGTTTTTTTTTTTGTAATTTTGTAAAATAATGCGATTTTTTGCAGCAAGCCGTAGGCCCACAATAACATTCATCCGACCTGCAATTGTCGAATAATATTTTTACGTGTTATACGTCGATATGCAACATTTCAAATTGTGTATCAATTCAGTACGAGGAATGGGTACATCTCTATCCGCTGGTAGGTCCGAATACCAACCAGTTACTGCAGCGGAAAAAAAAGCTTTTGTTTGTTAGAATGCATTTTTTATTTACTTGATTTATGTCAAATCAATAAACCGATCGTTGACGTCTACGTAAAGAAAGAAACAACAAAATTAAAACTAATCAAAGGCCACAAAGGAAATCAATGCAATTTTGTCAGACACAACTGTCTGCTTCTGTGCGTGCCAATAGCCGACCGTCTATCACCTGTGTACGCCAGCCTTCAATGAAACAGCTCAGGTAAAAACTTTATCCACGGCACGTCCTGTTGTTATTCTGTCGTATTTAAATAAGCAAATATCAAGTCCTGGTTTGTGTCCCTTTCCTCGGGCCGACGAGGCCGGAGTTGCCCGCCCTTCAGCCTCGGAGGCGCCGCCAGAGAATCAGTTGTTGGGCGCCAGGAGCATTAACCCCGGATTAAAGTTAAAGGCCAGATTCATCTGCAGCTTTCAACACACGTCCCATGTCGGGTGATTGTGATTGGTCGACCACCAGGGAGATGTATTCCCAGATCACACAATTTATTGATAGAAGATATTTACGAAGTGTAACGTGTCGATTAGAGTCCTGAACAGAGCATTCATCTCAGAGTCATCTGACACCAGAGTTCACTCTTCAATTGATACTAGGCTTAAAACTTCACTTTCCAACTTCTTACACTAAGTTAAACTAGAGTTGGCCAACCTTTTACACTTTGTGCGCTCAATATTTTTCAATGTCATTGGTAACATGTCATGCAATTGTTTACACCAGGGGTGGGAAAACTACGGTCAGCGGGCCGCGTGCGGCCCGTCAGAGTATATTATGCGGCCCGTTTGCATGTATAAGCTACGATCCTATGTCGATGTTAATAGTGACATACCCTTCATTAATTATAATTGTACTCTGTGTTCAGGTTGTGTATAAATTAAGTTCCTTCGTCTTCATAATTATTATGACAAGTATTGACAAGTAACAATAAGCTTTTGTTGAAATAATTATGAATAGTCAGTCCGATTACCAAATTATCAACTGATTAAGTTCGTATTTTAAATGTAATGCGCATCTGTAATAGAGTGTGAATGTGAAATAAAATGACAACTTATCTTTAATTCATATTTTCATACGTAGTAAATTGTAATTAAGTACACAAAGTATATATGCGGCCCGCCGATAACAATCAAGTTTTCAAAGTGGCCCTTCATAGAAAAAGTTTGCCCACCCTTGGTTTACACATTAGCGTATTATGTATATACAATGGGGACATGCTATGGGTGTGGTCGAGCGCTCGACTGAAAACCTTAAAGGCCAGGGTATGATCCCAGTGAGTGAGGGGATCCTTCACGGGTCAGATCGATAATCTAAGTCCACCCAGCTTGAAGATTGGTTCCTGACAAAGGCTTCCATTGGTTGATTGGTTTCTGGCAAAGGCTTGCATTGGTTGATTGGTTCCTGACAAAAGCTTACATTGGTTGATTGGTTCCTGATAAAGACTTGCATTGGTTGATTGGTTCCTGACAAAGGCTTGCATTGGTTGATTGGTTCCTGACAAAGACTTGCATTGGTTGATCGGTTCCTGATAAAGACTTGCATTGGTTGATTTGTTTCCTGACAAAGGCTTCCATTGGTTGATGTAAAGACGGCTAGCACTGTATGACAATTGTATAGAATGGCCGTGGCTACATTTTACGCGTAATATATATTTTCAGACCCAAGTCCGACCATTGTATTACATATTAAATGTCTACCGTGTTGACCCCATGGCCATTGCACCATAGGCTATGGCAGAGATGAAAGAAGGGTACTGCATAAACCGTCTCATTACTAGTTTATATGATCTAAGAAATACACATATTGTCCCTTCAGGGATTTCATAACAAACAACATAATCAGCATAATTCTAATTCACATGACACCCTTGGTCTGTGTATGCTTTGTAAGGGAATCATTACTGAAATATATTTAAAATTACTCCCGTTTCAAAAGCCGCTCCTACTCATAGTTTGTAATACTTTTGGGGCATGTGCCATACATTGGTCACACCCCGTCATAAACCGATTCGTTAAAATTCTACATTCAAAGCCGAAATTTTAAAAATACGATTTGAATAGTATCATCTAATGCCACTATATGGATGCGACTTAAAAACAAAATCTCTTGATCTTAAGTCGAACTAGTTAGATCCAGGCCCCCCCCCCGCGTTGTGTCTGGCCCCCCCTGCTTGTTTGCTCTACTTAGTAACATTTTTTTCCTGCCCCACCCCTTTCCTGCTTTTGGCCTGGCCCCTGCTGTAGAATTTTCACGTTACGAGGATGGTTAGATACATTTGAGACAGTCTGAAGTGACCTTTCTATACATTTCACCATGTTTAAGAATGCGATGACCGACAGGGCAGGGCTGCCTTATTACACGGCCTCCCCCATAGTACAAGGGCCCAATAATTATCAACAATAAATACTTTATTCTTTTGCTTTAAGAACCCGTCAACACGGATTGGCACGGGGACTCAATTAATGTTATGAAGGCCCAGTACGGGACCCCACTGAGAATCTGGTGACACTAGGACTCGTGCCGTAGCCTTCACAAGAATCAGACTTAGCAGCTCACCGGAACCAGCCTCCTCCCCTCCCCGGTCCCTACCTAACCTAGTTCCTGTTTGCTATGATCAGTATCACTAAAAAAATTACTAAAGTATTTTATGTGTGCATGATAAAGTTTAATAGTTGGCCTAAGTTAAAGTTAAAATGTATTTTAATTTTTCACTTTTTAATTCAATCATAAAAAAAAAAAATACCAAAATGTGTTATTACAACGGAGCATGTTATTTGTGAATATAACGTACATACAACAAGTCATTACATTATCATACTGTCATCCAACTATCATCCATTGACATACACTGTCCACATCTAACCAGTTATTACAGTGACATACTATCCACATCCAATCACTCATTACATTGTTATACACTGCCCATATACAACCAGTCGTCACATTGACATACTGTCCACATACAAACAGTGATCACATTGACATACTGTCCACATACAATCATTCATCACATTGACATACTGTCCACATCCAATCACTCATTACATTGTTATACACTGCCTACATACAACCAGTCGTCACATTGACATACTGTCCACATCCAACCAGTCGTCACATTGACATACTGTCCACATACAATCAGTCATTACATTGACATACTGTCCACATCCAATCACTCATTACATTGTTATACACTGCCTACATACAACCAGTCGTCACATTGACATACTGTCTACATCCAACCAGTCGTCACATTGACATACTGTCCACATCCAATCAGTCATTACATTGACATACTGTCCACATCCTACCAGTCATCACATTGACATACTGTCCACATCCTACCAGTCATCACATTGACATACTGTCCACATACAATCAGTCATCACATTGACAAAGTGCCTCATCCCATCAATGGGACCTAATGTTTCATTTATTATAAGTCATGACGGTGACATGTTACCCCAACTAGTTAGTCATTTTTTCAACTTTACACATTAACATAGTATATTTATTGTTTTAGAAAAACTTGGTGTATTATCCGATCAATAATTATAATTATTACACTTACCTCAGATGTGTACCTTTATTCTCAACTTGTATGTTCTTTGCGGTAAAAAAATAATTATTTAGCCAATTTCATTTAAGTCTAGCATTCAACTTACACGAGAGTTCAATTATTAACTTCATATAGTATTGCCCCAATGATTAAATAAACTTCATATAGTATTGCCCCAATGAGTAAATAAACTTCATAGAGTATTGCCACAATGAGTAAATAAACTTCATAGAGTATTGCCACAATGGGTAAATAAACTTCATAGAGTATTGCCACAATGGGTAAATAAACTTCATAGAGTATTGCCACAATGGGTAAATAAACTTCATAGAGTATTGCCACAATGGGTAAATAAACTTCATAGAGTATTGCCACAATGAGTAGATACACTTCATAGAGTATTGCCACAATGAGTAAATAAACCTCATAGAGTATTGCCACAATGAGTAAATAACCTTCATAGAGTATTGCTACAATGAGTAAATAAACTTCAGATATTATTGCCACAATGAGTAAATAAACTTCAGTTATCAGACCATCTCTCTATTTACGCCATGATTAATATCATTTAATTTTACAGATATCTTTTTGGCTATGTCCATTTTAAATTGTGTTTTGTATGCAACTCACCATTTACACATCGGTTTGAAAAATTTAGTTTGGCAAATTGACGTTTTGAATAAAGTACATTATACATGTAATTAGAACATAATACATTTAGTTAGAACATCGTACATTTAATTAGAAAATAATAATTTAATTAGAACATGCACATGGTATATGGTATTAGAACATATTACATGTAATTAGAACATCGTACATACATGTAATTGAGGTTGTTTTTTTATACAAAGAAGTGATATGCTTCTTTGATTCCACGCCCACAGCTTCCACGCCTACCTTTTAGTTTGATGGTAGGTAAAGAAACACAAAGGGATTTATTCTTTCAATTACTGTCAAAAGAAATGGCTGCTCTTGTGAGATTCTTATGGTTGCATAGCACTGACACGATGTCTATGTAGTCTGTAGAATTTTTAAAAGAGTCCAACATTAAATCAAGAAACAGGTCTGTGCATTTGATGGAAACTTTTTAATTGTCTGATTCTTTATGTATTCCCCTCTCTTTCTCATATTCTCTCTCTCTCTCTCTCTCTCTCTCTCTCTCTCTCTCTCTCTCTCTCTCTCTCTTTCTCTCTCTCTACCTACCTACCCACCACCCACCCACAAACCAACTAACCTACTTATCTAGATCATACATAAATACACATGCACACATAAATGCATGCATACGTTAATATACACTTACACTCATACATACATACATAGTTTACATAAATAATAAGATATCATCTCTTGTTTGTGATATTACAATTTCATGTACAAATATATGTATCCCAAGTTACTTGTTTCTTTCTCTCATTTTTTTCTTTAACTGTTGCTCTCGTTATTTAAATCAAATGATTCACTAATGTCTTTCTTTGCCTTTAACTCCAGTATTTGTGCATTTGAGTACTCTTGGATTTAATGTTTGTACATTAAGTGTACTGGTGGTATTAACCCCCCCCCCCCAATCAACCGACCGAGGACCATTCCATCCAACCCGAAAAGGGTGGTATGGGTTGGTGGGAGGGGGAGGGGGAGGAGAGTAGGGGGTAGCAATACCGACAACTCGCCCTCTACAATTCATGTCACTTTGTTGAATTTGGCCTGTCTGTCCTGCTTCAAAAGGAAGGGGGGTGGGTGGGTCTGGTGTTTTAGTAGTTTTTAAAACCTGAAGAGTCCCTTTTTTCTGTTTCGTGTCAAAAGGTTTAGTTTCGTACTCACACACTGTACCTAATCTTAGTGCAAAAAAAAAAAAAAAGTCGGGTGGTTACCTAAAGAATCACAAATCACCATTTCTAATGAAAATTTTAAACGCTTTTTTTTTAAAACAAATTTACTTTTGTTCTTCTGCTCATGGCAATATTTCTTTAGCTCATTCCACCCCCCCCCCACACCTTTCTCAAGCCACGGCCGAACTTAGGAGATGCGAGTCCCGCTTGGAAGTAATTTAGTAGCGCTCCAAATCGCGATGCGTTGTAAATACTTGAAAAAGGGGGCGAGAACACTTGGGCCTACGCCACCACGGAGGCCTTTCTGTACGAGGCCTAACTGTGAGTAATCTGTCCTGTCGGACACGGCACACCTCTCTGGCAACCTGGTGTTTTGCTAAATCAAAACGAATTCAACTGACTCGAGGAACTCCACTTCTTCTTGTATCAACACGGGTTATTTGGTGTTCGTAGTTTAATGATAAGTCAATACTTTATCCCTGCAGTCACTAGTAGATCATGTGATGCCCTTAACTAAAAAAAAATGCTTAGATATTTACACAAATCTGTGCCCTGGATTGTTCTAAGTTCTATTTATAGGCTGTGCATCATATCTATTAATATCGCTGAATATATACATATTATATATATATATATATATATATATATATATATATATATATATATATATATGAATAGTTTTAAGACATAATATCCTTACTTACATGTTTGTATATAGCTATATGAAGTGTTTGAAGCCATTACTGAGTGTAGTAGTCTAGTATGGCTCAAACCTCAGTCTATAACACTGTATATATACATAATCCACCCATCCATCAATCCATCCATCCATCCATCCATCCATCCATCCATCCATCTATCTATCTATCTATCTATCTATCTATCTATCTATCTATCTATCTATCTATCTATCTATCTATCTATCTATCTATCTATCTATCTATCTATCTATCTATCTATCTATCTATCTATCTATCTATCTATCTATCTATCTATCTATCTATCTATCTATCTATCTATCTATCTATCTATCTATCTGTCTGTCTGTCTTTATTTTGGTATATTTGCCTGCCTGCCTGTCTGCTTATTTTTCTATTCACCTTTCTCTCTCCATTAACAGGCTTTTAACTATCCGGAATCCACCAAAGTATCCGGTCTTAGAAACCTTTTTTTTGTTTGCAAAGAATTGATGTTTTAGGATGGGGAGGGGGGTGGATTTGATTGGTTGAGCAGAAAGTAAGTACAAATACCTACATTATACCCCAGGACCACACGCATTGGGATGTCATGATCTCCAGCATAACCTTCTGTTTATTTAGCCTGGACACTCGTATATATTTACCGACAGTTTGAGTTCATGGTCCACGTAGGCTCTACACTAGGGCTCAGTTTGAGTTCATGGTCCACGTAGGCTCTACACTAGGGCTCAGTTTGAGTTCATGGCCTACCTACCTGCAAACCTACCTGTCCCTCCTAATAATTTAATCTTTTTTTTTTACTTTCGATTAAATAGGTCGTATACCTCTACGGGTGAACAATATATGAAGCGTTTAAAGCTATACTAACCTATCTATCTATGTGATTAAAAAGGTATATATTTATGTCCACTGATTTCGTTTATAAATGGTATAATTTTACAATGTCAAGGAGACATCTGTGGTTAGACAATTATGTGGTACTAATTCTTACTTGGAAGTTATGAGCTCGAAGAAATTAAGTGCGTTTTTTTATATCAGAAAAGTTCTGTGAATCTAGCCCAGCGATCGGGAAACTTTTTTAATCATTACCCCAAAATATATTTGTGTAAGTTGATATTACCCCATAGTAAATTAAAAATATATACTTTTTACTCACAAAAGTTTCATTTTAACCCCCAGAAATTTCATTTTTACCCCATTTGGAGTAATTTACCCCGGTTCCCCGACCGCTGTTCTAGCCAGTCTTCACCCTGGTAACTAGGGAGCGACCGATAATCGGATCGGTATCGGACCGATATTGGCACTATCGGTTAATATCGGATCGGCCGATTTTTGTAGGGAGCGACCGATAGTCGAACCGATATTGGCACTATGGGTTAACTATCGGACCGGCCGTTTTTTGGCTGCCATTACATTGTTTTTTTTTTCACAACAGAGTTGCAGAAAAAAAATCAGTAAATAACCCAATTCTATAACCAGATCAGACAAGATTAAAAAAAAAAAGAAAAAAAAACCCGTACACAGAGAGCTGTCACGTCTACATAAAATTACATCAGAGATATGGCCTTGAAACAATAGGATTGGCATTTCTTAATTCTAATGTATGACCTTGAATGATACAATTAGTGAACATCTGTGTGTATTTTTTTGGGGGGATGGGAAGTTGGGGGGGGTATTACGGTAGTGGAGGGTAGGGTAAACAAGACTTACGCGTGGGCGAAGTGTCACAAAATATGACAGGGAAGGGGGGGGGAACAGGGATTGACATACGTCATTAGATTGGAAACTACAGCACGAGAAAAACACGTGTTTGGCATTGTTGTTGATTAAAAAGAAAATATCGGTATCGGTAAAAATGCTGGGGGGGGGGGGAATATCGGTATCGGACCATCGGTAAAAAGGCATATCGGTCGCTCCCTACTGGTAACTGAATAATTTCATCTCATCCTCTAGCGGTCTAGCCTGATTAACTCTTCCCAAGGAATTCTTTCCAATTTTAATTTTATTTTACTGATTCATCATTTTGCGTGTGTGGGTGTGTGTGGGGGGGGGGCTAACAAAATATACTTCTTTTTATTTTCAACTTAAAAGTTAGTTTTTGGTATTATATTGTTATATTGAGTTGTAAATTAATGTTTTGCAAATATTGTGAAAAATAAAAAGGGGGGAGAGGTGGAATGGCAGCAATTTTGTAATTTCTTATTATTAACTTTGGCCTAAAAAGGTGAATGTATTTATTCATGTTAACTCAGAGGGATGTAAAATTACCGGAAAAGCATGCAAAATCAACTTTCTCTTTTTTATTTCCGATCTGATGTTAATAATAGTACAAATATAAAAAAAAAAAATTGGGCACTGTAGGGTTAAAAGAAATAACAACTGTTTCAGCTGATTTTTTTTTTAAGTCTAAGCGAAGAAGGATCCTCAGATTAGCTCTAAGTAGGTTTTTAACAATGATATAATTGTGTTCCTTGAGCATTCATTTGTCAAGCCTATACACGTTGATTTGCCTTCAATTTAAATAAAAATGCTGAACAAATTTGCCGTGTACTAATCTTCTAATTATTTAAATCCTCGAACAATTTCATGCTGTCCCGTATTTTAAATCACACGCTGGTTTGGAAAACTGGAGGGGGTGGGGTGTTGGTGTGGAGGCTGTAGTTTAACCTGCATGATGACGTTTATACATGAAAATTAATCTAAATGTATACACAATTAAGATAAAAATAAATAATTAGATTACTTCATTACTAAAGATAGTCACGTTCCTTGATTTGTATATGAAAGTAGGTGTGTGTGTGTGTGTGTGTGTGAAGTCCCTGTAAGGATGAGATGAAATCTCTTAGGTCCTATAAACCACTAATGGGACGGTTTTTATGGGTGCCATTCTTCATCCCCACCATAGCCGATAGTGCAATGGCCATGGAGGCACCACGGGAGATATAACGGGAACCAGAGATCAAACCAGGTACCTTTAGGTCGACAGTCGAGCGCTTTACCGCACGACCATCCGTCCCCTTATGAAAGTAGGTAGAAGTACCTGCTTTAGACCTGATGTCTGTATATGAACGTAGACGGCGTACCTGTCGTAAACCTGATGTCTGTATATGAACATAGACGGCATATATATATATATATATATATATATATATATATATATATATATATATATATATTAGGGCTGTACCGGATTCTAATTTTTAGATCCTGCAGGATCGGAACAGGAATCGGATTTAATATTTGAATCCTGCCGGAATCGGAACAGGAACCGGATTTTACCGAATTAAATAGTAACTGTCCCGAACGAAGCAGTAATTTCTCGCCTAACATAAAAAATATATAAAAATAAAAATAGAATACAAATTTAGTTTTTAAGTTCTAGATAGCAAAAAACAGTATTAACCATTTAGATCTTGACGACTGTGACTAAAACCCCTTCCCCAATCTTGAGTTAAGAAAGATAAGTCTGTCAAAATAACAGGTTCTTCTTTTAAAAAAAAAATATTTTAATAAAGCTGTACCTAATTTAACTTGTTCTTTATTACAATCAAACAAAGAAATGGGTAACATATCTTAGAAAGTGTAATAAACATGTTTATTAATAAATGAATTCCAATATATATATATATATATATATATATATATATATATATATATATATACTGTGGCACCACCCGATAGCTTATTTTTCTTTAGTTTTTCATAGTGACGTCACCGAACCGTGTTATTTCAATCATACTTTCATTTAAACCATTATCTGACTATTTTCCATAAAAACGCAAATTAAAATGCATTTCAAATCTAAATCAATATCACTTTAATGTTCAATTAAAAATGTATCTTCAAGTTATTTATCTAAATTTGCGAGGAATTTTATCCAAATCGTGACAAAATCCACTAAATTAAAAAATGTGCAGAAAAATAAATTATTGAACTTTTTAAAACTGTAAACACCCAAAAATAGATCGTTGTCTGCTCTTTAAAAAAAAAGTTAAACTTTGATAGCTAAATATAGTTTATAGAAAACACGTAATCTAAAGTAGCGGAAGATAAGTTGTCGTATTACTAGACCAGGGTCGGCAATCTTTTGAGACGGAAGAGCCTAGAGTTATAATTTACAATTTTCTCAATTTTTAAAGAGCCTCTAAATTTGTTGTTTCAATATTACGGTATTTGATCAGGCCGCAATTTGACATCGAAAGAGCCACAACTTGTCATCGAAAGAGCCGCATGCGGCTCGCGAGCCGCAGGTTGCCGACTCCTGTACTAGACTAAATACGATTCAAATCTTCCTTTTTAATATATTTTTTCTTTTCTTACATATAGAACTAAAAGCGATCGACGTTATTGTAGTTTTAAAATCAAAGGAAGTTATTGTTTTAATTTAATTGTATAGCGCTAAATATTTCAAAATTATGTTGCGCTAAAAAATTTCTTACAAATTTCAAACAACTAAGAAATCCGGCTTAAATCCGGCACATTTTAACTGGAACCGGAATCGGAACCGGATTTGTTAAAACTGCCGGAAGCCGGCTTAACACACACACACACACACACACACACATATATATATATATATATATATATATATATATATATATATATATATATATACTTATAAGACGCATTTGTTGTCTGTCTGTTCCCTTATAACTCAAGATCCAGAAAACCAAATAACGTGAAATTTGTTACACATACACATAATTACATGAGAAAGGTTATAGGACATGTTTCGTTTCATCTCGATGGGTAGTTTAATTGTAATTAATTATTTTAGTATTTTACTATATTAAAGTAATCTCGACGGCGCCATAGATAAAAAATTTTCTGTGACGTCATTTCCCTATGATACATTTTTAAAAGAGGGGTAACTCCCGGAAACTCCAATTGTAAACATGATGAAATCAATAGTCATATCTATTTACCTATCGTTTTATGTATTAGGAAGATTAAAATTAAAGGTGCACTTTAATAAACCGAAATACGTTAATTAAAATGTTTCTGTGACATTATTAACATTATTAATACAATCTCAATGCGTAGTTTAATTGTAATTAATTATTTTAGTATTTTACTATATTAAAGTATTCACGTTATGGGATCGCCTTCACTATAAATACAAATCGCGCACCAAGTGAATGTGTAATTGAACGGACGGAGAAGAAAGGGCTAGGGACGGGAAAAAAAATACTGTTGTTGTTTTTTTTTTCATGCTGCAAGTACCCGGCTTTGCCCGGGATTAAAATAAGGTTTTCTGTTTATTTAAGAAGCGTAATTTGACGTTTAATTGTACAGAGAGAGGGAGGGGGAGAGAGATAAAGAGAGAGGGGGCAGGGAGGGAGAGGGAAGGAGGGGGCAGAGAGGGGGAGAGAAGGAGGGAGGGAGGGAGAGAGGTGGTAGGGAGGGAGATTAAGCGGGAGGGAGGGAGAGGGAGGGTTGGAGAGAGAAAGGGAGGGGAAGGAAAGAGAAAGGAAGGGAGGGAGTAGGGAGAGGAGAGAGGAGAGGGAGGGAGTGAGAAAAAGGGGAGGGAAGGAGAGAGGGAGAGAGAGGATGGGAGGGAGTGAGAGATAAAGAGATAGAGGGGGCAGGGAGGGAGAGAGGGGGGAGGAGGAAGGGACGAAGGTGGAGAGAGGGGGGACGGGGGTGAGAGAAGGAGGGAGGGATATAGGAAGAGAGAGAGATGGGAGAGTTAGGGAGGGAGGGAGAAAGGGACGGAGGGAAAGAGAAAGGGAGAGAGGGGGTAAGGAGGGAGAGAGATAATTGTATATGTATTCATTTTCCTGATATAGTGTAGTATTTGACAAACTTTTAAGTACATGGGGGAGGGGGGCTTGGCTAGCCCGTAGATCCCTAAAGGATACATTCTCAGTAAAGTATAAATGTTTTCATTTCCTGCTTAACTGTTATGGTTCCGTATACTTATTTTGAATTGGTGTACCGCTTCCAGAGTACGTGAATATAAGAGGGTAAATATAAAAAAAAACCTGAACTCTGTAACATTTAAGCGTATTTTTAACTACTTATGTACTCGTAAATCATGTTCGAGGGCTAAACAATACGGTACATCGTTCAATACGGTACATCGTTCAATACGGTACACCGTTCAATACGGTACATCGTTCAATACGGTACACCGTTCGATACGGTACATATTCAATACGGTACACCGTTCAATACGGTACACCGTTCAATACGGTACACCGTTCAATACGGTACATCGTTCAATACGGTACACTGTTCGATACGGTACATATTCAATACGGTACATCGTACAATACAGATTAAAAGTACTAAGCCTGATAACGACAGGAGAGCCAGGTAGGGATAGAGGATACGGGGTTCAATAAACCCGCTACACTTGCAGACCTAACTGTCTAATTTTTTTTATTGATCTCATTGTACACTTATAAATTTGAAGGCCATAATTTATGATCTTCAACTAATATTACTAAACAAAACGGTGTCAGTTAAATATGGCTTTGTGAAACTAAGCCAAAGAGATTTGATTTTTCTCAGGCCTAAACCACATACTGATTATCATTTGATCCGATTCAAAATGAGTTGATTCCCTACGTGCCACTCCTCTTACGAGGGGAATGTTCACGGTTATAAAAAAAAAAGTAAAAGGAAGATCTATTTAGGACGATGGTGAATTTAAGACATGGGCTTAGTCTTATCTACGGCTGTTTGTTCCACACTATACCAAATATAATTGCTACGCTTGTGGGGTAGGGGAAGGAGCACTAAGGGTGGTAATCTAGTAGTAATTTTGTCTAATTAAAGTGAGAGTTACCTCTGACTGGTTGTCAATTGAACTGAATTATATTTATTGCTTCTCTCTCTCTTTCTCCCACCCTTTTCTAGTTCTCAAGCAGGACCGGAGTCAACCATTTGGCTAATTTAGCTGAAAATCAAACACGATCGTCTGAAAACTCTGTTCACTTCTGTATACATTTTTAATTCAAGACAACAAATATACGCAAGTACTACTCAGTCTACGTCATGAGATGAATGCCAGGTGACTGAGACTAGTGACGTCTCTGAGATTTGAACCAGACTCGCGACCCGGACCCTGATTTTTTTGAGGGGCTCCACAAAGCACAACTTTGAAACTCTTTTACATGTCGCTCTTTTTTTTTTTAAAGGGCTCAATATTTTCTTCTGTTTGAAACGATTTGCATAGAGTTATACCCCCTGAGGCTTGATCGGTAGGTATGTTATTTTTTAGTTTCGGGCAGATCCGATTTTTTCATGATTGTATTTTAAACTGGATTACTGTTGTATTAATTCTTTACTTTCGATTTAACGCAGAACCCAAATCGCTACTATTTTATTAGATGGTTCTGTGTCAAATCTAGTAGTAATTATAGTATTCATGATTAGCGCTATTTAATAGTTTGAAACATGTAATGGGGCTACCAATATATTTCTTGTTCACAGTAACTCAAACGACGGCACATTGCTACTATACAAACAAGTGACGAATAAATAAATCGAAACATTTCCGTTTATTTTTCTGAGGCGATCAAGCTGATTGCTTGGTTAGCGTGGGTTTCAGCCAAGAGACAACTTACCCCCGTGGTTACTACGTGGTTATTGTCACGTTAGCTCTATATTGGAATAGTGAATGTAAAAAGCTAGTGTAGGGAAATGCATTCACGTGACAAAGCCCGCGAAGAAAATTAAACCCCAAAAACTGTCCCATTGGTGGATCAAGAGAGAAGATGTGAACTACAGTCCCTTATTGATCATACGATGAATTCTTGCCCTCATTCAAACTACTAAAAGAGAAAACGTAAATAAACCCTAAAATATTTATACAATGTTGTTTCTATTTCCAAGCCAAAGGTTTCAAAGAGGCTACAAATAAATGTACAAAGCACATGGCCCACTCACCTGTTTGAAAGGACAAAAGGTCAAAGGTTATGAAAATGGGCGCTGTGGGAAGAGTGGATACCATTTGGTTGTTTTAGTTTCGTATTTCACGATTTAGCCATTTAACCTTTCTCGTCTCTTAAATTGACCACCAAATTATCGTCCACAGTGCAAATACTAACAATATTACATCGTCATTTTATACAAATCTGTCTGGATTGCTGGGGATAGATTTGTGCGTGTGAAGATATCATTGTGTAGTTCAGACTTACGGATAGATTTATTGATTATTAAAAACTATACTTTGCCACTGTTTTTCTATAAAATTGAGCAGTAAAGGAAGTATCATATTTCCCCATCTATAAGATACATATTTTCTTTAAAAAAAAACTCGGTCCAAAAAACTTGGGTGTTTCGATAGGATTTCAAATTCCACAGATAGAGCGGAAGATGAGCCAGTATATGAGGACATGAGTTCACGATCAGACACAGCACAGTACAATGTAATGGATGGAGATCTGGCAGTGAAGTGGAGTCTAATAAAGAATAATATAATTTATATATGCAATATTTTTAAAAAAATCTGTTCTTTGTAACCCAACAAGCAAGTTAATGCATGTTTGTTAAACCAAAAAAAATTCTTTTTTTCGTTTTTTTTTAAATATTATTTTGGATCCTGAAATCCCGGTGCTTTGTTTACACAACTTACACGTGAATAAATACAACATAGGTATTATTTATACATAAGGTTTTGACGTAAACCTATTCCTTCAAATCAATTGTTTGAAGTTTGTATATTTTATATTATTAAATAAAAAGCTACCAATGTTATTAAAGCATATAGCAGTCCCTCCACCAATCACAAGCAGCAGTGTCTGCCCATCGTTCTATATAGTCACCGAGCAAAAAACAATTTCCTTTATCAAACACGAGGGGCCAATTTGTCACAAACACGAGGGGCCAATTTGTCACAAACTGTGAGGGAAATGGGTCACACCCGAGACCAGAGGCAGTCCCCTCTCACAGAATGGAACTATATTAGTTCCCTGGTCTCTCTCTCTCTCTCTCTCTCTCTGGTCACTCTCACGTCTGCGGTTTACGAGAGGTGGCGCCACTCACTGGGGACTTTTGATAAGGCGACGGCCCTGCAGACACCCCTCTCCCCCCTCCCAGCCATGACTGACATGGATGGTTAATTGCGGGGACTAAATATGACACGATAATGACTGTGACACTATGCAAACGCTTTTTTTTCTTTTTCGCTCGCCCCCCCATTGCCCGGTCCTGCCATTATCTTTTCATTTTGTTGTGGCACCTGACTTCTGTGTCTGGTGCATTTCATTCTGTGACATTCTAGAGACACGACACATTCCTAAACTGTCCATTTATTACAGTAAACAAAACGTGATCCAGTTCTGCCTTACAATTTATAAATTAATTTACGATTCGTTATACGACGTAATTGGTAAGGACGACAGATCGTCCTGTTTCTTAATCATTCATTAATTACCAAAAGAAATTCAATTTAATCATGCGATATCATTAATTAGGTGTTTAGAAGATAAGGCTGGTGTAGTCTATATCCAGTACAGATGTCAAGGAATAAATCTCTCATCAATAGTAGCTTTGTGTCCACTATGTCCAGTACGGATGTCACGGAAAAAATAAAATACACGTGACCTCATACAAAGTCTTTCTTTGGGGTTGGGGCCATAAAAAGAGAATGGGGGGCCCTAAACAGACAGTGTGTGTGTGGGGGGGACACTAAAACAATGGAGACCTTACACACAAGTATTAGTTTTAAACCCCACTTGTCCCAACTGCGATAAACCAAAAAAAAGACACGAGTTACCCATGAACAGACACGTTTCATTTGTTTATAGGAGCCACAGGTCAAAGTAAATTGCGGGCCCTATCAATATACGTTGTCATGACGACCGTTTACAAGTCTTGGCATCAAATAGTTTTTGATCAATTGAGCCACTCGAACTATTAATCCCCTCTTCCAAACTTTTAAGTAGTTTTAGCCTGGGGCACTTGGCAAATAAACGTGGTACCCTTGTATATTAAAAGACAGGGCTGGATTAACCATTAAAAATATAAGTTTTTATAAAATAAATAAATAAATAAATATATATGTCGTACAAATATTTATATCATTTATCATTACTAAACATGTAAGTGTGGGGGGCCCAACTAGGTAGGTAGAATATTTATTTACTTCTTGATGTCTCTCAACTGATGTAAAGACATATTTAGTCCAACTAATGTAAAGACATATTTAGTTCAACTAATGTAAAGACATATTTAGTTCTACTGATGTAAAGACATATTTAGTCCAACTAATGTAAAGGCATATTTAGTTCAACTAATGTAAAGACATATTTAGTTCAACTAATGTAAAGACATATTTAGTTCAACTAATGTAAAGACATATTTAGTTCAACTAATGTAAAGACATATTTAGTTCAACTAATTAAAGACATATTTAGTTCTACTAAAGACATATTTAGTTCAACTAATGTAAAGGCATATTTAGTTCTACTGATGTAAAGGCATATTTAGTTCAACTAAAGACATATTTAGTTCAACTAATGTAAAGGCATATTTAATTCAACTAAAGACATATTTAGTTCAACTAATGTAAAGACATATTTAGTTCAACTAATGTAAAGACATATTTAGTTCAACTAATGTAAAGACATATTTAGTTCAACTAATGTAAAGGCATGTTTAGTTCAACTAATGTAAAGACATATTTAGTTCAACTAATGTAAAGACATATTTAGTTCAACTAAAGACATATTTAGTTCAACTAATGTAAAGGCATATTTAGTTCTACTGATGTAAAGGCATATTTAGTTCAACTAAAGACATATTTAGTTCAACTAATGTAAAGGCATATTTAGTTCAACTAAAGACATATTTAGTTCAACTAATGTAAAGGCATATTTAGTTCAACTAATGTAAAGACATATTTAGCTCAACTAATGTAAAGACATATTTAGTTCTACTGATGTAAAGGCATATTTAGTTCAACTAATGTAAAGACATATTTAGTTCAACTAATGTAAAGACATATTTAGTTCAACTAATGTAAAGACATATTTAGTTCAACTAAAGGCATATTTAGTTCAACTAATGTAAAGACATATTTAGTTCAACTAAAATGTAATACTTGTATTATATAATCATTTTTTTTGTTACTTTTTAGGGCACTCTGGTAAAATCTTATTTTTCAAAAGTTTTTTTTTTTATTAATAATATTTGTTTCATTATATTGGCCTACATTTTAGCTGTGAAATAGCTTAAACTTGCCCTTGTGGCACACTTCCGCCTAATTTTGGCCAGTCTATATAAAACTATAAGACTAAAAAAAGCTTCATTTATTTTTACGCGAGTATGTATTAGTTTTATGCTATACTTATCTTTATACAAGATTATTCAATTCTAAAAAATGTTAAATCGTGGACTGGAAATGATTAAAATAATGTATTGTTATTTACAGGGGTGCCAACAGGCCCTATATGAGTTACAAGATTTAAGGACATACCCACAAAAACTGAAACTAATTAAAAGCTTATAAAAAGAAGAAAATGTTCGTATTGTAAAACCAAAGCGCCTGTCTAAATTTAGCTTTTTTATCGATATAAAAAAGTATCTTCAAACATTATGAACAAACCATTAATTACTGTTC
The DNA here is from genome assembly GCA_021962125.1 of Bulinus truncatus. Lineage (NCBI taxonomy): Eukaryota > Metazoa > Mollusca > Gastropoda > Planorbidae > Bulinus > Bulinus truncatus. Next base: position 962,329 of record JAGDYQ010000146.1, on the reverse strand, counting down.
CTTCTGATCCTCCAATAACATTTTCTGCGTCACATTTCTACAACGCTAGCCAGGTTTATTTCCAGAAAATCGGCCATATTTATAAAAACAGTAACCAGATACTAGAGCGTATTATCTAGTTCTTCAATTTATCTGGTTTCATTACTTTTTTCCTCCTTAGATTCATGTACTTTATTTCCTTGTCTGTTAGAATCGTGTACTTTATTTACTTGTCTGAGTTTTTTTTAAATATTAATTTCACCACCCGTGGTAGATTGAGGAAAAAATATGACAAGGTTACCCGAAGTAACCGATAAAACCGTGATTAAATTATTCTGATGTTAGCCAGGTGAATAAATTATTATTCCTATGTAAACCAGGTGAAATGTACAAAAAACATTTAGGCCTAGTAGACCCTGATAGTAGGGTTGGTATATGACTGACTACATAAGATGGATGGGCTGAAAGAGGTAGAGAGAGAATTCAGTAAAACAACTTCATTTCTTTCACCTGAAATATTTCTATTTACTCTCAGGAGTTCTTCAACTTCTGGAATCAAAATCTTAAAAAGAGATCTTGTCTTTTAAACATCGGAACTGGATCATACGGAGGGAAAACAACAACATAATGAATCAAGTTGTAAAGATAAGAATGTGTTATGAGCGACTGAGACAGAGGATTGTGGGAAGGGTGGTAGTGGGGTTAAGGTGGAGAGCCAGTGACGTGTGATGGACCACATTAAGAAAAACAAAACAAATTCTAAGTTGTAAAGGGTCTTGTTGAGCAGTTGAACAATTTGTGGATTGATTACCTTTACATTTCTTGTATGAATGGAATAAAATGTCATTACCTTTATTGAAATGAAAAGTAAAAATACCAATACATAAATCAAATGTCACTAACATTAAAGAAAACTTGAAATCAACGAGGATAAATAGAGTTATATGGCTAAATGCTTAATACATAGATTTTCAAGTAGACATCATACACAGAGAGATGGGTAAGACGAGAAGACAATAAGGTTGCAAATTAACAAATGACAGGTAAACATGTAGATAAGAAAAAAACAAACACACAGATAATATAAAAGACAAAGTAGATACAAATAGTCAACAATGAAATTCTAAGTATCATTAGCTGAATACTCATAAATGTCATTAGCTTAATACTCATATATATCATTAGCTTAATACTCATATAAATCATTAGCTGAATACTCATAAATGTCATTAGCTGAATACTCATATATGTCATTAGCTTAATACTCATATATGCCATTAGCTGAATACTCATATATGTCATTAGCTTGATACTCATATATGTCATTAGATGAATACTCATATATGTCATTAGATGAATACTCATATGTGTTTAAGACGACAAAAACCAACCAAAATATACTTCCACCAATAGAGTCAATAAAGAGGGGTTTGATCCTAGTGTTGTGGACTTACATTGCGCTATCCAAAAATTTGTCATACATGTACCTGCCTGTGACCGGAACATGGTCGGCGTGATAGGATTAATACCTGAATATAAGTACCCTCGCCTGATATATATACGTATATAATGTTTTTTTATATAGTAGTTAAAGTACCGGTAATTATTCCTATTTTTAGGTACAAAACAATCTATACTTAAATTTTGTGTGGGTTTCACTGACAAGTAGAATGCCTCACAAATATATATATATATATATATATATATATATATATATATATATATATATATATATATATATAACACAGGTAATAAGATATTTAGTAAATAATTGGTCGAAGGAGGGAACATCAAATAGAGAACTAGACTTTGAGAATATCGTGAATTAATGGTCAAACAGATGGTAATTGGTGTGACACTGGATACCAAACCATTATACGTCTGAATAAAAAAGTAAAAAAAATAACAGAAAGATAGACAGAGCAATAGGTAGACAGATAGACACAGAGAAATATTAGGAGACAAATAGAAAAATAGGAAGATGGATAGACATATAGACTAATGGAAATATAGAAAGACGAATAGACGGATAGACAGATAGATAAAAATATATGTTTAGATAGATACTTAGGTAGACATAGTACATGGAATATATACACAGAGAATGAAAGAAAGATTGATGGATGGTTAAATAAATTGATAGATAGTGTTTAAGACGGAAAGTACGCACTAACTTAAACAAGTGTGCAAACTATGTTTCTTTAAAGGCACTTGTTACGGGACCATACGTATGGTCTCCGTATTTTTTTTACCCGGGTACCAGCCGTAGATAATATTGCTCCACACCCTAACCCTATCCCTAACCCTATCCCTAACCCTAACCCTATCCCTATCCCTAACCCTAATCCTGAAAAAAAAATTCTGAAAAAAAAATAATTATATATGTCATGTTCCTTATACCCTAATATAATGGTCACGTTTGGTCCCGTAACAAGTGCGTTCTTTAAAATGCACAACAAATATCTTGCGACATACCTTACTCAGTGGAAAAGGGCACTCTCCAGCACAGTAATGGGCTTCAAAAGACTTTGGTGAGATAATCCAATCCGCCCAGCCAATGTCAGCAAAGTCAACCAGCAGCATCTTCCTGTCACAAGTCTTTGACTTATCGGATTGTGGCAGCACACGGAACTCTGACCAGTCTTTTGGGAAACGTTTCCTGTACTGGTCGGCACTCTGCTGCCGATGTTTCTTGCGAAGCTTTTTCCTCTGTTTCTTCCTCTGCAGGTAATGTTCGGGAAATGGAATGATTCCAGATTTGCCCGACTGCAACCTGTAGTCCTGCCTGGATTTCAAAATTCCAGGGTGAGTTTTTGGAATGTTATTTCTTTGTCTGAATGTATCAGTATCTGCGGAATCTTCGGGAATTTCGTTGGTTAAAAGAGACCTTCTTTTCCGATGTTCATTAATCAATTTGGGCTTGGACTCAGACTTTTGGCTGCGGAAATTGTCTGGAAGTAAATTTGTGGATTTGGCAGGAAGATGTCTGGATCTTAAACTGTCGTCTATTGGTGGAACGTTGTCATGAGAGGACTGAGAATCGTTGAGCTCACTGTTGCTATCATTAGCTACTTCATGATCATTGCTACCATGGAGTCTGTGTACAAGCAGATCTAGCTGACTCAAATTGACCGCTTCGGTTTCGTTGGAATAAACCACAAGGAATGGCATTGAGTGATGTTTCCCGAATTTCCTCAACAGTACGGGTTTCGAGATACCGTTAGGTCGATGTTTCCGGAAGCTCAGACCGAACACGTTAGAAGAGGGCTGTTTACCCGATGCCAGGCAGCTCTTCACGGCGTTGGTGACGTCATACCACTGCCATCCCACCGCGGACTCCCGCAGGGTGATCTTGCCCACCAGGCTGATGTAATGGGGCGCCACCTGGTGTAAGATTATCTCCAGCTCTGGACGCCGCAGCCAGGGCTTCAGTTTGCGTCTGTACAGGTGGATTTCAGCACTGACCATTGTCTCGCTGGGTCTGAGAGAGGTCAAGTTGAAGAGAAACATCGGTTCTCCCTCCACTGTCCCTGAAAAGAGAATTATAGTTTCTCTGAATAGTTTCTTTTAAAAGTGTTCTGTTGACTATATTATTTACTTGATTGTAGGACGAACTTCTTTAAGACAAAATCCCTGAGACGAAACTCGACAAGCCCCAAATAACTAGGTACCCAAAATGAACTTTTGTACAGAGCCTAAAACATTGGGTTTTGTCCGTTTGGGTTTTGTCCCGATACCTATTTGCCCATTTCATTATAACTTCTCTAATCTGCATTTGAAATAATATGTTTGTGTGTGTGTGTGTGTGTAGCAAGAATTTTACACATTTACATTATTTACATTGATTTTTGATAATACCACACGTTTAAATAACATTAATTTACTAATAACAAATATTTTCAAGCATTTTGTGTTGATAAGATACTGAAATTAGGGGGAACAGCTATTTGAAACATTAACAAAAGTTAACTCCATAGATATTAATAGCTAAAAACCTTACACTGAGAATCATGTTTGCAATCCTCTACAATACGCATGCACGCACGCACACACACACACACACACACACACACACACACGACACACATTGTTTCTGTCGAGTGATCATGATTTTGTTTTTTTTTCCTTTATAGGCTTAAATTTAACTTGCTCTGTCTGGCTGTTCTAAGGCGTTGAAGCTGATTTTTTTTTTTTTTGAGAAATTTGAATTCAATTATTACTAGCTTTGAGACAATTACATGTAATTCAAGTCTTTTGGAGTCCGAAGATAATTTAAATATTCTACAATACTTCTTTTACAGTCAATTTTGTTACACCCGTGAGCTCCCTGACTTTTAGATTAACGCTGGATAAAGTGTTTGTTTCTTTGAGAAAAACAAAAAAAAAAACGAAATAATTAATTTAAGATATTGGTCAAGCTTTTTAATTAGTGAATAAAAATTCTACAAATATTTCTATGAACAAATGAATTTGTATCTACTTCTTAGTAGGCCCATTTCAACAAAAACCTATTTTAAATATTTTTTTTTTTTTTAAATTCGACATTTCGTTAAAGAGAATAAATTTGACCTACTTTCAGGAATACAGTAATAATATTGATACATATAAATACTATAATATTATAGACTCAGTGATTTTACAGTTTCAAAATGTCAACATACTCTCAATGTAAAAAGTCATTCGACTCCCAGTATCGGAAGGACCAAGTTCTCACAGCGCTCCACATTGTCTGGAGCTACAAAAAACCTGGCGCCCTACGGATGTTTAGTTTGCTGGGCTATGCGATGAATTCTACAACCCTCGAGATGCCATCGGCTGACAAAAACTTCAGGTCAGAAGAGCTTCAATACAAGGCAAATCTCTGGTCGCAGACCGTCACCAAATATATTTATGAGTTTGCCTATCTAAGTCTAGTCGTAAATTTTATTGTAACGCTCGGCTTCCGCTATGTCTGAGTTGATAATGCAGAAGATCTCAAACTTTTACGATTCGCGACCCACTAAGAAACCAATTCGGTTTTCGCAACCAATAGGTAAAGGGAAAGAAAAAGGATAAACGAGAAAACAAAGATTAAGTGAATGGAACATACTCTCGATTAAGTATTGATAAGATTTGATAACGTTTTTGGCGATCCTCTTTAAATAATCTCGTGACCAACTGATGGATCGCGACTCATACATTGAGAACCACTGGAATAGAATTTTGGGGGCAGACTTGGAGGCTGTGTTGTGGAGTCTGTGTGAGACCAAGTGCAGACTATTGATATTTGTATCTTTGTACCAATAGCCATCGGCGGAGTTTCTGCATAAACTAATTGTGTGTGTGTAACATTGCACAGGCTTAAAATAAAATAAAAGAAAAGGAATACAGGCAGGAAAAAGCGGAACTAAGTGTGGGTATAAAGTGTGCCGTACAACTAAAGTAGGGGGATACATAGATAGTACAGCAAGACTAACAGTACTGTGGGTATAAAGTGTACCGTACAACTAAAGTAGGGGGATACATAGATAGTACAGCAAGACTAACAGTACTGTGGGTATAAAGTGTACCGTACAACTAAAGTAGGAGGATACATAGATAGTACAGCAAGACTAACTGTACTGTGGGTATAAAGTGTACCGTACAACTAAAGTAGGGGGATACATAGATAGTACAGCAAGACTAACTGTACTGTGGGTATAAAGTGTACCGTACAACTAAAGTAGGGGGATACATAGATAGTACAGCAAGACTAACTGTACTGAGGGTATAAAGTGTACCGTACAACTAAAGTAGGGGGACACATTAGTGTTGTTTTCGTTGACGAAAACTAAAACTAAAACTAAAATTAGCAGCAAGACTAAAACTAGACGAAAACTGAAATTATTACAGAAAAAACGAAATAAAAACTGAAACTAAAATATAGTGTTGCTTTCGTTCACGAAAACTAAAACTAAAACCTTCGTTAACGAAATTGTTGACTTTTCGTCAACGAGAACTAAAACTAAAACTAAAATTAGAAGCAAGACTAAAACTAGACGAAAACTAAAATTATTACAGAAAAAACGAAATAAAAACTGAAACTAAAATATGACCTGGGACTAAAACAACACTAGGACACATAGATAGTACAGCAAGACTAACTGTACTGTGGGTATAAAGTGTACCGTACACCCAAAGTAGGGGGACACATAGATAGTACTGTGACTTAATGGAGAGATGACAGTTGACTTATATAGTTGCCTCATTTTTTTTTTCAATTGAAAGCCACGGCCAAAATGGAATGGTGCATTATATTTGATAAAGATGATGGAGATACTAAACTTAGTAAATGAATGTATTAACATACAGGTAGGTCATCTAACAGACTCATGTTTTTATTGATAATGTTTAATTACATATGGTATACATCTTTTAATACAACATTGTTGCATGTGTGTGTGTGTGCGGGGGGTCATCAAGCAATGAGAAAAGGGAAAAAGAGAATGAGAGAGGGAAGGTTAGTAGGATAAGGATCCAGATTATAATTAGAACTCATTTAATGAAAGCACCACCCCCTACTCCACCTCTCCACCTTGCCAACTCTACCCCAGCGGAAGACCAAGACGGCTGGATTTACTTTTAATTTTTCACTTATTGTATCTCAAAGTGCACAAGGTACGTGATGAAAAAACAAGCAACAGTCATATAAAAAGCAGCAGCCATATAACAAGCAACAGTCATATAACAAGCAACAGTCATAACAAGCAACAGTTATATAACAAGCAACAGTCATAACAAGCAACAGTCATATAACAAGCAACAGCCATATAACAAGCAACAGTCATAACAAGCAACAGCCATATAACAAGCAACAGTCATAACAAGCAACAGTCATATAACAATCAACAGCCATATAACAAGCAACAGTCATAACAAGCAACAGTCATACAACAAGCAACAGCCATATAACAAGCAACAGTCATAACAAGCAACAGTCATAACAAGCAACAGTGATATAACAAGCAACAGCCATATAACAAGCAACAGTCATATAACAAGCAACAGTCATAACAAGCAATAGTCATATAACAAGCAACAGTCATATAACAAGCAACAGCCATATAATAAGCAACAGTCATAACAAGCAACAGCCATATAACAAGCAACAGTCATATAACAAGCAACAGCCATATAATAAGCAACAGTCATAACAAGCAACAGCCATATAACAAGCAACAGTCATATAACAAGCAACAGTCATATAACAATCAACAGCCATATAACAAGCAACAGTCATAACAAGCAACAGCCATATAACAAGCAACAGTCATCTAGGGCAGTGTTGATGTAACTGAATGGCATGGAAGCCACTAGGGCAGTGTTGATGTAACTGAATGGCATGGAAGCCACCAGGGCAGTGTTGATGTAACTGAATGGCATGGAAGCCACTAGGGCAGTGTTGGTGTAACTGAATGGTATGGAAGCCACTAGGGCAGTGTTGATGTAACTGAATGGCATGGAAGCCACTAAGCCAGTGTTGATGTAACTGAATGGCATGGAAGCCACTAGGGCAGTGTAGATTTTAAAAAGTTACATATGCCGATCTAATGCTGCAAACAAGACTTTTTTTTTAAAAATTAATCAACTAGGCCAACAAGTACAAACACATAGCTTCAATTTTTGTGTGTGGATAAATAGGTGGATTAATAGGTGGATTCTTTACGAAATGCTAAAGAATTTATCTTACATTGTTTAAACAAATCTGACAAGCATTAAGTGTCAAAAATGTATTTGAAGACGATCATTAAGTTGAGAGGAAGACAAAAAAAATGACAAAACAATGTTTTAGATAAAACAACAACAGCAACACAGCCTTGAAATCTACCTTAACACAAACAAGTTTTATAGCTGCTACAGTTTTATCATGTTTACAGATTTTTATATTTTTTACATGACGTGATTTCCCTAGGGAAGAACTTTTTCTTTCATTTACTGGAATATTTTGGCACCGGACTACATCGTATCAGGGTTTTAATGACATACTTCAAAAACAATTATTTTTTTTTCCAATGCGGTTTTTTCTTTTTTAAATAGTGCTTTTTGTGATAACATTTTAGAATGGTAGAATACAGAAAGGCAGAAAAACGTCTCGATCTGTTGTAAATTATACCAAACTACGATATACTATGATATAGTGCAATAACACATATGATAAATGGTTCTGTAAGAAAAGGTAGGCCTACTTAATATTAAAAGTAATTAACAGTCTTGATTTAGTGTGATAATCTGTTCAATACAAGTCAGTTAAAAATTGAGGTGTTATTTGATACGTAAAGTTGTGCACGTTGTAATGATAAAAGAATTAAGGGCCCTTTTATAATGCAACATTGTGAAATGATGAGCAATTGTGAACTTGAATGAAACAGGGTACCTTAGTAGAGCATTGTGAGATGTTTTGTCACAGTATCAAATAGTGTACACTAGTAGAGTGAAATGAAACAGGATACCGTAGTAGAGCATTGTGAGATGTTTTGTCACAGTATCAAATAGTGTACACTAGTTGAGTGAAATGAAACAGGATACCGTAGTAGAGCATTGTGAAACATGTTGAAATAATATACAATAACTCTGTAAATGTAATGATGTACAACAACTTGACATGGGGAGGGGAACAAAAGGTGTACGATAGTCAGCCAGTGAAATGCTGTACCTCAGTGTAACATAGTGACGTACGTGTACAATGATGTACTATGGTTACAATACAAGTGTTAACTAATCACACTGTCAGTCAGAAACAGTTTTCTCCCACCACACGAAGACAGATCAGTGAAACCTTCTCAATTCCTAGCAAATTACATTAGCGTGAGTTCCCATCAAACGGAATAAACTTAAGAAAAGGGTGGCGGGTCTTACAGGACTCACGCGGCGCCAATCTAAGCTACATGAAGGTACTCACTTCCAGCTGGCCAATCTGTGTGGCCGCTCAGACGGCGCGCATCGCTTGTCTCTTTGTAGAAGATCTTTTTTGTGTTTATGGCATCATGTCAAGGGAGGCTATCATGGGGTCTCAAACAGAAAAATGTTCTTGTTACTCCCCATTGGTACTCTAGAAACGGTTTCCTATAAACAATCTAATAACTATTTTAAATGCTACTGGATGGGGAAAAAAAAGATCACAAATCTAGCATCGAATTATGAAAGATTACATTAATGCTAATGTATCGAGTTTATTATTGTGAAAGTATAATATAATCGAAATGCGATTAGTTTGAGTACTGTTTTTTTAAGTAATTAAAATATATAAAATACGACTCTTTCGCGGTATTGAGGCAGAGTTCAACTATTTCCAGTAGCCGCTGCTACGATGGGAATTATGCGGCCAGCGCAATGTTCGGCCAACTTTAATGGCTCTAACAATCATCAATTAGACAAATACCTATTTTAATCTGGATGGACTCACGAAAACAGATATTGTTGATTACCATTGATACCACTGATTACCATTTATACTATTTATACCATTGATACCATTGGTACCATTGATACCACTGATTATCATTGATACCTTTGATACCACTCATTACCATTGATATCACTGATTACCATTGATACCACTGATAACATTTATACCACTGATACCATTAATTACCATTTATACTATTGATACCATTGGTACCATTGATACCACTCATTACCAATGATACCATTGATACCACTCATTACCACTGATACCATTGATACCACAGATACCGTTTATACCACTGATACCATTGATTACCATGTATACTATTGATACCATTGATACCATTGATTACTATTGATACCACTGATTACCATTGATACCATTGATACCACTCATTACCATTGATACCCATTGATCCCACCGATACCATTGATACCACTGATACCATTGATTACCATTTATACTATTGATACCATTGATTACTATTGATCACTATTGATACCATTGATACCACTGATTACCATTGATACCATTGATACCACTCATTACCATTGATACCACTGATACCATTGATTACCATTTATACTATTGATACTATTGATACCATTGATTATTATTGATACCACTGATTACCATTGATACCACTGATACCACTCATTACCATTGATACCACAGATACCATTGATTACCATAGAATACTATTTATACCATTGATTACAACTGACACCATTGATTACCATTGATACCACAGATACCATTGAAAACTTACGGAATTCACGATATTGTTGCCAAAAAGTAAATGAGAATGGAACAGTTTTGTGTTCAGAATGATCCATGACAATAGCCGTTCGTACAAAGAGGTAAACTAAGCGAAACTTTGCGTCTGCCCCCCCCCCACCCCTAACCGTCATAAGTTATTTCTATTAAATCTGATGCTACCACAGCTCAGAAGGTAAGACTGCCTAAAAAGTAAGAATGTATCATGAAGTACATTTGCCTGCCCCCCCCTTCCAAAGCCCTGTTTTGATCATGGTAAATAAAGAGTTTTATATCCATTTTTTATTTTGAAAAAAAAAGCACTTACTTTTATGGTTTATCATGCAAATTAGAGATTTGAGTTCAGGGTTTATCATACAAATAAGAGATTTGAGTTCAGGGTTTATTATACAAATAAGATATTTGAGTTTAAGTTTATTATACAACTCAGAGATTTGAGTTCGGGGTTTATCAAGTCAGCAAAAACAAGGATATGACATGGTAAAGATCGGATCGATAATTCTGAAATTTGACGTTTTTAAAACTGCTGAACTATTACATGACAGAGATTTTTCATTTCAACTAATACCAACAGTTAAGTACTGGTTAAAAGCAACCATAGGCACTGTTCCCTCAAAGGAACTCTTCGATCGAGCGCACGGACATTATAATTGTGACAAAAGTATCGTCTTGTCGTCCTACATTCTGGTATGTGCGCAAACAAAATAAATGTCTTTACGAAGAGTACTATGACTTTCGCAGCATTGAGTCTTCTGAAAATTAGAGAGAGCGTTGAACAAGGGCTAACTACGGCCCGTGGGTCAAGTACGTCCAATTTGGCAGTTTAATCTTGCCCACGCTGCGCTCGTTCCCCTCAGATTCGGTTACGTTTAAATATTCATTAGTTCAATTACTAACGCATTCCATCTGTTTTTGTTACCGGCTATTCTTTCAATTTTAAAACCGATAGTGGCCAGTGGCCCTAAATTTTCGCCCAACGCTGGCTAAAGGCAACATTTATTTTCTCTCACCGTGTTAAGTTTCTTGTAATTTTTATAAAATACATTGGTCATGTTCATCTTGTCTTTGGTCCAGTTAACGCCATATCACACCACTCTATTTGTTTGCTTTGATCGAATTTATCTTTTGTTAATTTAAACATTTATACTGGATTGGCAAAAATTCAAGTACGAATGTAAAAAGAATATTCAAGTTTTATACAATTCCACTGAAGTGTACAAAAAAAAGTTTATTTTATATCAATGGTAGACTTTGTGACTGTAAGAAGTAGTAAAACTTGATTTTCTTCTCCCATTTTTTAGAGCTTTTCGAAAAAAAAATGCTCTATTGTCCCCGTTTTGTCTGTCTGTCTGTCATCACCCTAGATCTCAACAACCATAAGTCCTAGACCCATGATGTATATATCATTTTGTAGGTCTTGGCCTGCCATGTGTGCAGCAAAAGTCCATTTCGCGATCTGACCTCTGAGGGCCGTAAAAGGGGGCTTATAAAGTACCGTTTTTTTTACTATATAAGCTATATTAATAAAGGAGCGCCCTATATCTCAGCAACCATAAGTCCTAGACCCATGATGTATATATCATTTTGTAGGTGTTGGCCTGCCATGTGTACATCAAAAGTTCATTTCGCGATAGGACCTCTGAGGGCCGGGCTTCAGGGCTCCTAAGGGGCTTATATATTATATATATAGCCCTATTCTACACCTTGTACGTTCAATAACCCATTCATTTGGTGCGAAATACTGCAGCACGTAGTTTCACCAAGATTTATTAAGAAACTCATCAAATGAAATAGTAAGTTTGTGTTCTGAGTTTAATCGAAAGTATCAGAGCTATGCAACAATTGAAGGAGTTTTCGGACGATTAAATGACTACAATTTCGAATGTTTTCAATTATGAGTCCTATTTCAGTAACCACAAACCACTTGTAGTTAGATTTAAGAGAAAATAATTTTTTTTCAAATATAAAGAAACGTCTTTATAATATTTTTTTTTACAGATATATACATTACACAATTGAATTTATAAACATTTCCAAAATGTACAAATATTTACTGAAAGCTAACAAACGTACTGATACATAACATGAAAATGCGCTAACACGTCCTCTGTCCAGAATGGAACAGGCTTAATTGCTTGTTTTTTGATGCATTATATTTATATGAGATTGAATTTAAACACAGCGGTACTAGTATTTAAGTTGTTGTCAGGAGGAGATATTTTTCTCTTGGTCATTTGTACCACTAGTCAAACGGTATTTCACCCTTTTTTTTTTTACCCTAACCCCATCGTGCAATGACTGCTGAGACAGATTGGGAGACAGATGACTGGACTCACTGGGATTTGAATCCATAACCGACAAACAGCAGATCATGCAACAGCCTGCAAATAGGGTCCATTACAAAAATACATTCTCCAAAACTCAACAAAACGATGACCAAATACTGCCCCTAGAGCCAGCCACACACGGCTCATAGAACAAGTCCCTTGAGGCTCTTCGATTATTTGGTGCAGATCCAAAAGACCATTTTTTCTGTATTATTTACTTATTGTGTTGATTAATATTAATGAATATACTCTGGGGTGTGATTATTTAAAGTATTATTGGTTACTTTTGAACAATCGGACACTTTATATCTGGCCTGCACTAAAAACAACGGTGTAGAATGTTTTCTGTTTTTTTTAATAAGATTTTCTTTTTATCGAAAACACGTCAAACTTGATAGTTCAAACGACGATACACTATTTTCAATACAATGGTTGAAAAGAACAAAGAATACTTTAAATTAATCATAACGCCTAAGAGCATGTCAATTGCATAAGTCAAACAGTAAACTTAGCCTGTTTCAAAAACAGGTCCATTGTATTAGCAGACAAGATTCACCCATTAAAAAAAAATTAGATATGTTTACATTTTAAGATATGCAAGTTATTGTTTACTTTTCAAACAAGTCGATTCAATTAGCCTCAAGTGTGTATTGACCTAATCACCTCCACCCACTGTATAAACCATTTAAGGAAAAATAAAATCTAAAAAAAAAAACAGCGACTTACCGACTTTAGTATGAATACTTCTGATTGTATTTCCATGTACTAGTCCAGCGGTCATCTCCCCTGACTGAAATCTGCGGTATAAATCCTGAACGTATTCTGGCAGTCTCCTCGCCTTGCTTTGGTCCGGCAGTATGTGGCCTCTGGGCTGATGTGGATTTCTCTGTTGGGAGAAGCCAAGCAGGTTCCGGACAGCTTCGTGTAGCATCAAATTTCTCTCCTGGTCAGCACGGTTGTACTCCGGCCTCTTCTTAGACTTTGACCTGCGACTTCCATCATCGTCGTGGTCCTCAGACGGCTCATCTCCGAACCCCAGCATGACATCAGAACTCATGTGGTAGTCAATATCGTGAGTGTAGCCATCGTCACTGTCTAGGTCGAGTTTGGACAGATAGTCATGAACATCACCGTCCACTAGTTCTGAAGTGTGGGAGCTCAGTACGGCCGAGCCCATTGTTTCAGACGCAGACAACATGTGGTTCATATGCCCATGATGTTGAGGCACCCTCTCATGTGACGTTTGATTGTGTTGGATTCTGAGCTGGTCTGAGCCAGCTGGCTTTGACGTCGTAGAGTATGAAGAGTTAGCCATCGAACTTACATGACCTTCATAGAAGAATTTCATTTCTGGGTCGGGCGGCTGCTCCGCGGAATGTGGAATGTTATTGTCGGGAGATAAAATGTCGGTTTTATCTTCACCTGTCACTTTGTCTGTCCGTGAGCTTGAAACAATATGGCTGTATCCCATCAAGGCATTGTGTGTGAACAGTAGACAATAAACAAGCCAAGCATATCCGAGTGCCTCCATTGTAAGTCAGATGCGTGTATCCGATAATTTCATTCAGAATTCAATTGTTATTCCTCGGGAAATCTGGTCATGATGTAAAAAAAAATGTCTTGTTCCATAAACAAATCTTTTGTCGACATGTGTGCCTCCTTAGAAAAACAAAACATAAAAGTAAACATTAAGTACAATTGATAAATAGAAAATAGTTGGTGTCGGTTTATGTAGGTCAGTGGGCATTATTGTGTGCGTGCTTTTTAGAACGGGGCCAACATGTTGGGGTATACAGACAGGGCCGACATGTTGGGGTATACAGACAGGGCCGACATGATGGGGTATACAGACAGGGCCGACATGATGGGGTATACAGACAGGGCCGACATGATGGGTTATACAGACAGGGCCGACATGATGGGTTATACAGAAAGGCCGACATGATGGGTTATACAGAAAGGCCGACATGATGGGTTATACAGATAAGGCCGACATGTTGGGGTATACAGATAATTCTTACATTTAGTAAACATTTCATTGCATTGATCTGCTGGGTAGATTTGATTCATTACTGCGAGTACCATTTTAAATTATAGAAATCAAAGAAATATAAAATGTCTCAAATATTTCAATAAACATATGTGATGAATTAATGTATATATTAGAGTGGACGGTCTAAGAGGGGGGGGGGAACAACAACTCACTAGTTCTACAAAGTTTATCGAAACAAAGAGGTCGGCTCGAAGTGCTATTTATGCCAACGCAGTGGCTACGGTTCTGTCCGACCGAACCCGTATTTTTTTTTCGGGTACCAGCCATACTTATTATTGCATATTTTTTTTGTTTTCGGGCATATTTTTTGTTTTCGGGGCTTGTGTTAGCATTTTTTACTGTTAGGGAAAAATCAGCTACTTGCAGCTGTTGATTTTAAAATAACAAATTAAAAATATAGACCACTTTGAAATTTTGTTGATTTCAATAATGTGGAAGATTCACATCAATTGATTGTTATTGTCGATATAGTCTTTTTGGAGTTTTTTTTTAATGAGTTGTGCACACAATATAAAACTGTAGGATATTCATTTTGTAGTTGGCATGATAAATACAGAAACTTTAAAACTAAAAAGCAAGGCAGAAAAAATCTCACATATAAACTACAAAATACGCGCAAATTTATGAATACAGCTGATCCCATTTTAAATTTGACTGCCAGTGAAAAATGTCTGCATTTCATCAGTTTGAAGTCATCACAGGTGTGAATTTCATCAGTTTGACGTCATCACAGGCGTAAATTTCATCAGTTTGACGTCCTCACAGGCGTAAAATTGGAAAACAGATGACAAAATATTCTACAAAAAGATTTCTGTCATGTACACCTGTTAGTCAGTGGTGGCGGGGCCGAGTGTCATTGCGAGGTCCAGAACAGTAAATTTAGTCTACAAATAGGGCTAAACATTTCCAATCGCTGGGGCTCACTCTGGCTGCGATAATTGCCACGCCCATATTCCATTATTAAAATAGTGTCTTATAAAACAAAGGTCACAATTAGCCAAAGTCCAAAAAGAACTGTTAACTGTATCCATCAGAACTCGAAGACGAATGTACCAATAAGTTGTTGGTGTTTACTCAAATTTTTGGTGAAAGTAAATCTGTGTCTGAAGAATATTATGATGCCAATAGAAATAGACAATGAGGCGTAACTAGGGAGGGGGTTGAAATTCGAAAGTCCCCCCTGGGCCCCAGCTTGATGTGGGCCCCCAAACATTTTTACATTAAATATTAAGTACATTATCTCATGTCAATGTGTCGAATGTCAAAATACAGGGGCCCCCAAAGAGGCCAACCCCCCCGGGCTCCCAAATCTCTAGGTTCGGCACTGTTCTGGTTGCAATTTAGAAAATGTTAATGCTGCTTTCTTTTTATTGGGCACACATTCAGAAAGCAAACTTGTGTATTCTAAATCATTCATTGTAATACTATCTTATAAATTAATTTGGAAAATGATACATGTATTTAGGACGTTATACTTGATTTAAAAGTGCTAAATGTAATTTAGTGATAACATTAAAAGACTGTATTCATTTTTAAGTAATTTAGTGATGACATTTAAAGACCATAATCATATTTAAGTAACTGAGTGATACATTTAAAGACTATAATCATATTTAAGTAACTTAGTGATACATTTAAAGACTATATTCATATTTAGGTAATTCAGTGATGACAGTTAAAGACTATAATCATATTTAAGTAATTTAGTAATGACATTGTATATTATATGAATTCGAAAAGAAGAGATGCTATTTACTTACGTTAACGTAGCCTTTATACACATAAGTTATCTATGGACATAGCTGTGCACATACAATAACGCCATTGAATTATAATACCAATGCTCACTACACTTGTCAATCAATAGACAATAATGATAATCTGACAACATTCCCTAACAAGTGGGGGAAAACAATGAACTTTATGTCCCAAATCCAAATCATCGAACTATTTGCAAATATATGGAAGTCTATTAAGCGGACGTAATTAAAAAGCAACAATTTCTGTCTCAACCTGTGCCATGGGACATAACTGTAAAACTACTTTACTCGAAATGAGAAATAAAAAAAAATATTATTATACGCAAGGAAAAAAAATGTACGCAGGCAAATAAAAAGTCCGCTCTGCTTAAAAAAAAAGTCTGTTTCACTACCGCGGCGTACGGCGGGCTAAAAACAAGCGCCAAGGTACTGCGTCTGCTCGCTTGCAAGTCGGGACTCTCGGCGTCCGGGTGGGCACAACCAGTAAGAGAACATTTTACCGGCGGTGTATGTATATATATGTATAAAAAATGTTTACCTTTTCTTTTATCTGAGAGTCATTTCTGGATGTCAAGTAAACTCCCCCCGAGACAGAGTTAAGCCCCATAAACCTCTCGTTTGCTACACCCTTCATAGAGACTACAATAAACTTCCAAGATACATTTTTTAAGCTCTGTCTCTGTATGTGTGTGTGTGTGTGCATACATTTATGCATTTGTGTTTGAAGTATGCTTGTTTATAAATTTTATCAATGGACAGGGACGTATGAATTGAAGAGCATCAAGAGGACACAAAAAGTATCTGTGCAAGCAGTATAATATGTTTTGAAATATGACTGTATATCTGTCTATACCTAGAGGCGGGCGTTGTTATTTTACTTGTTTCTACATTATACATGCATTGTTATTTTACTTGTTTCTACATTATACATGCATTGTTATTTTACTTGTTTCTATATTATACATGCATTGTTATTTTACTTGTTTCTACATTATATATGTATTGTTATTTTACTTGTTTCTCTTTTTTAAAAAGGGCCCCATGATTTACTTTCGCAATCGTGGACTCGACTGACCTTAGTCCACCTATGTCTATTTCAATATAAATCTTTCAATATATATACATATCTTAATTAATGTAGCTGTCTATATTTATCTATCTCTATCTATCTGTGACAGTCTGAGAATCTGTCTACATTTCATCTATGCATCCATCATCTATGTGTCACAAATCTTCCCCTCCATGACCCCCAATCTATCTCTTAACGAACCAGGCCGAATTTAACGGCAAAGACCCAACTAAGCAACATTCAATAGTCTGTAATATATTTTTTGAGAGGACCACTTTGTCTGTGTTTGCTGCCTCCAAATCTATCTCTATAGACTACAGAGCTATTGCGATAAGTAGAGAATAAAAAACGTACACAAATTAAGTAATCATTTAAATATCTAATCTCCATGTTCACAGTGTGTCTGTCCGATGTCTGTAAATCTCCATGTACACAGTGTGTCTGTCCGATGTCTGTAAATCTCCATATTTAAACTCATGTACACAGTGTGTCTGTCCGATGTCTGTAAATCTCCATATTTAAACTCATGTACACAGTGTGTCTGTCCGATGTCTGTAAATCTCCATATTTAAACTCATGTACACAGTGTGTCTTTACATCCCAAAAATATCCATATTTAAACTCATGTATACAGTGTGTCTTTACATCCCAACCATCTCCATGTTTAAACTCATGTACACCGTGTGTCTTTGCATCCCAAAAATATCCATATTTAAACTCATGTACACAGTGTGTCTTTACATTCTAACCATCTCCATGTTTAAACTCATGTACACAGTGTGTCTTTACATCCCAAAAATATCCATATTTAAACTCATGTACACAGTGTGGCTTTTACATCCCAAACACCTCCATATTTAAACTCATCTATTATCAGCCATGTCAACAATCTGACGGTGACTCGTGTGCACTTATCTTCATCAACATGGCGACTATGTAAATATTTTCACAAAAATGACAGAAATTGTTTTCTTTGAAGTGGGTGGACCCAAAGAAATATTTTTTTTTTGAAATAATGGAACAACGACCTTCACATTGCTTTTATTAAGTGTACACTTTGTATAGGGCATGTTGGATTGGTTAAAAAATTGTTCGGTGTGCATACATAAGTGATACACCATTGTAAAATATTACTCAGTATCCAGACAGAATAGATACAACATATTGAAATAATGTTCAGTGTGTAGACAGAATTGATACCACATATTGAAATAATGTTCAGTGTGCAGACAGAATAGATACAACATATTGAAATAATGTTCAGTGTGCAGACAGAATTGATACCACATATTGAAATAATATTCATTGTGCAGACAGAAATGATACCATATACTGAAATGGACTGTGTAAACAGGTCATGGATACAATTTATTGAAATTTTATACTGTGCATAAGCATCACCCCACGGACAAAAACCCAATGAACAACCCTACCCCAACCCCCATAGTACAAAGCCCCCACGGACAAAACCCAACGGATACCGCCCCAGCCTCCATGTTACAAAGCCCCCCCCCCTCACGGACAATAATCCAACGGACACCCCGCGTCCCCCAGTTTTAACATAAAATGTAAATATTTAACTTGAATGTAAAATAAAACATGTATAAACAATCAAAATAATGCACTTTATTAAACTTTAAGTGGATTTTTATTTTTACTAAAAGCCCCAATAATAAGAATTTAATCATATATCTAGCTATTAGACACACAGTGAAAAAGCTAAAGGCAGATAATTTACAATATACCATAATAAAAGTCTGAAATGTCTTCATGTCTCGTTACATATACAAATGACTAATATTTTTTTTTCTTCCTAAATGTTATAATCATCACTGATATAATTTACCGAACATTATTATCAACTAGTTGCAAGTACCCGGCTTTGCCCGGGTTTAAAATATGGTTTTCTGTTTACCTTCTGTTTTCTCCCTACCCCCTCTCTCCCTTCCTCTTTTTCTCCCTCCCTCCCTCCCCCTCTCTCCCTTTCCCTCCCTCCCTTTCTCCCTCCCTCCCTCCCTCTCTCAAATCTCTCTCCGTCCCTCTCCCATCTCCCTCTCTCCCCTCTCCCCTCCTTCTCTCCCCCCGTCCATCCTCCTCCCTCCCTGCCCCCTCTTTCTCTTTATCTCTTCCTCCCATTTCTCCCATCCTCTCCTTCCCTCCCCTCTCTCTCCCTCCCTAACCCCTCTCTCCCTCCTTTCTCCCTCCCTCCTCTTTCCACCTCTCTCTCCCTCCCCCTCTCTCCCCCTTCCTCCCTCATTCCCTCTCTATCCCTCCCTGCCCCCCCTCACTTTTATCTCTCTCCCTCCCTCTCTCCCTCCATCCCCCTCTCTCTCCCTCCCTACCCCCTCTCTCCCCCCTCCTTTCCTCTCTCTCCCTCCCCCTAACCCCTCTCTCCCTCCTTTCTCCCTCCCTCCTCTTTCCACCTCTCTCTCCCTCCCCCTCTCTCCCCCTTCCTCCCTCATTCCCTCTCTATCCCTCCCTGCCCCCTCACTTTTTATCTCTCTCCCTCCCTCTCTCCCTCCATCCCCTCTCTCTCCCTCCCTACCCCCTCTCTCCCCCTCCTTTCCTCTCTCTCCCTCCCCCCCCTCTCTCTCTATATATATATACTTATTATTATGGTTTCACACTTCTTCTAAAATCTTTCTTCATTCCTTTACCTTCCTCAAACTGTACACATCAGAGAGCATGAAAAAACATCAACATTTCTTTGCATCACAAAGGCACAATACTTCCCCATGTAATTATGTGTATGTGTAACAAATTTCACGTTATTTGTTTGTCTGGATCTTGAGTTATAAGGGAACAGACAGACAGACAGACAGACAGACAACGAATGCGTCTTATAAGTATAGAGATATCAACATGCTGAAATTGTATACTCTGTAATAGCATCATAGATATATTTTTCTGAAATCATGTAGCCTTCAGTATATAAACATCAATTTTACTGACTTGTTGTATATATATATATATATATATATATATATATATATATATATACTAATTGATTCAATTCACTCAAACCTTGTACAGTATATAAACACCAATGATACAATTAACTGACATGTTGTACAGTATATAAACACCAATGATACAATTAACTGACATGTTGTACAGTATATAAACATCAATGATACAATTAACTGACATGTTGTACAGTATATAAACATCAATGATACCATTAACTGACATGTTGTACAGTATATAAACATCAATGATACAATTAACTGACATGTTGTACAGTATATAAACATCAATGATACCATTAACTGACATGTTGTACAGTATATAAACATCAATGATACCATTAACTGACATGTTGTACAGTATATAAACACCAATGATACCATTAACTGACATGTTGTACAGTGACAGCTTTACTTTTTTATATTTTATTTTACCAGTATCATTATTTCAATATATTGTCATCAGATCAAATTCTTAATAAATACATTTTTTTCAGACATTGATTGGTAAAATGAAAACTTTTGTTGTTTAATCTAACTAATCTTAATGTCGAAAGTGTTCAGTTGTTTTCAGATAATGTTATAAGAAGTTTGGAAACACGCCAAGTAAAGTTGGCAACTAATGTATTTTTCTGTCATAGGTCTGAAAGTGTTGAAGCTAAACTTGCTAAAGCATAATGTCGAGTGAACTAATGAGATCAAGTTTTCTGTGTCAATGACTGATTGTTTGAATGGTACTTGGATCACTTCAGTGGCATCACCGATCGACAAATAATTCAAAAAGTCTAATCTTTTTAGAGTAGTCTACAACTCTAAAAGACACAGTGTGTCGATTGGAAAACATACAGACAGACACTGAGGGCAGACTTAGGTAAGACCGGGGGACAGGCAGACTGAGGAAAAAATACTCAGGCTGGAAGAGAGACAGAGAAGCGGGCTGGAAGAAAAGCAGAGAGGCGGGTGGGAAGAGAAAGGCTGGAAGAACAGTAGAGTAAGACTGGGAGAAAAGAAGAGGCAGGCTGGAAGAGAGATAGAAGAAAGGCGGCTGGAAAAAATGCAAAATTGGCAAGCGGGAAGAGTTGCAGAAAGGCAGGTAAAAAGAGGCAGAAAGGAAGGCTGAAAGAGGCAGAAGAAGGCTGTTAGAAAGAGGGTGGAAGAAAAGCAGAGGCAGACTGGAATTAAAGAAGACGTAGGCTAGAAGTGGTAGGATGGAAGAACATCAGAGAAAGACTGGAAGAGAGAGAGGCAGGCTGGAACTAAAGCAAAAAGGCGAGCTAGATAGATGGTGTTAGTAAGAGGTTGAAAGAAAAGCAGAGGAAGGCTGCAAGAACAATAAAGAGGCAGTCTTGAAGAGAGGCAGAGAGACAGGTTGGAAGAGAGGTAGAGAGGAAGACTGGAAGAAAAGAAGAGAGGCAGGCTGGTAGAAAAGCAGAGAGGAGGACCGAAAAAGACGCATGTTGGGAATCAGGTAGGCTGGAGAAGATATAGAGAGAAATGCTGATGTACACACAGACCTGTTGATATTCATTCAGGGCAGTCGCGATGTGGATGCAACCCAAAAACTTGGCTGGATCTGCAATTCTTTGGAGTCCTCGTGGCTTTTGTATCTTTTATTTTTTTTTTGGGCAGAGTATGCCCCATTACCATAATTATGTATGGGGCCTCAGAATTCCTGGCTGCGGCCGTGTGCCAATGCTTTTGATGCTGTAAATTTGTGGAAGGCCACAGAAAACATCACATTTACTTTTCAATTATCCCCCTTTGTTTATCGGTCGCACGGCTGTTGCTCCAAATTCTGAATGGCCCATCAACTTTTTGAATGTTTTTTTCCCTAATCTCTAACTTTAAGAAGATTGGCAGTGCGGGACTAGGAGTATACATCTAGTTGTGTTCAAGTTAAGTACCCAAAATGTGTCCAAGTTTACCCCTCCCCCCCCCCAACCTCCCACCAAGCGCGGGCCTCGCCTCGGGCGGTGGTGATTAAAATATACATTAGTTCGTAAGTAGCAATAATTAAAATAAACAATATGTAAGCCTATATTTGATGGGCGCCCACGCTTATATTTGTTTAGTAATGGTCATTGATATAAATATTTTTATGATATAATGAGTTTTTGAGGTTTTTATTATCATTTTTTTTTTAAACTTTTTAGCGCATCTTAATCAAATATTATTTGAAGTATTCTAAGTTTTATGCGTGAGTCGTTTAGTTTTGATCAACCAGCTTACCAACTGGCAGCAACTTACCAATTGGCAGCAACTTACCAACTGGCAGGCAAACACTGAGACGCTAGTGTAAGTTGTTACGTCTCTAAGCTCTCAATAAACTGACTAATAATATTTAATATATTTGAAACTCATCATTTCAAGGTACAACAAAAACTTAGTAAAAGAAAACAAACAAAAACAACTATATAACAAATATAATTCATTTTTATTACAATAAAATTTAATATGTCCAAATTAACAAAATTCAGTCAGGTCCAATGTTTATTATGTTGAGATGTATGTCGTCAATGAGTTTGTGACTGTTCAAAACTTTTCAGACTAAAATTTGAATATTACCAGATATCGACAGATAAATATATATAGAGAGGCAATAATGAAACTAAATTACAAACTGTCTGTTGTATGTCATCACACGAAGAATTTGAATCATGTTCTACACGTAGTTAGTGAGTCGAACAAGTAGTCAATGTACAGTTAGTGTGGGCAGAGAACTAGGCAAACACCAAGGAACCCTTCTGACCTTAGTGTGGGCAGAGAACTAGGCAACCACTGAACGGGCCTATCTGTCAGTCCCGATTCGCCTGATGATTTAAAATCGCGATATGCTGTACATCACCAATTATTATTCATCTGTCCTAATACAATAGTTGTAAAACATACGAATATAATTACTATTGTTTTATACAAATACTCAAGGGCCCAGACGGTCACTATATCACAGGGCTCACTAAGGCCCAGACGGCCACTTTATCACAGGGTTCCGAAAAAAACTGACAAAATCTCTGTCTAGGGGCCCTTACTCATGAGAATCTGATCGAAAGTAAACAAATAAATAATGACATCCAGCGCAAGTTGTAAAAAAAAAAAGTAGGTCGGTTTATACTTGTAAGCCTGTAGTTGTAGGCATGTAATTGTAGGCATATAGTTGTAGGCCTGTAGTTGTAGGCCTGTAGTTGTAGGCCTATGCTTATGAAAAATATCCAGCCAGTATTTTTTAAAGATTAATAGCGGTCTAAAAAAAAAGATTGTAAAGGCGGCGTCTCTGTTTTATGTCATAGGTGGACAGGCAAATGGTTTTGTGTCGTCCAATTTAAAAATACGTATGTTATTGTGTTATATGTGTGTGTCCAAACTAATGTGTCTGTGTCTTGTGGAACATCAGTGTCACAATGAAATCAACAGAGAAAAATCTAAACAACTAAAGTGACTTAATTAAAGAAACGAATATTAGGAGAGTTGTTTTATATTGATGGTGGTCATTTCAGATTCATAACTAGGAGATGGTGGTCAAATACTAGTGATGGTGGTCATTTCAGATTCATAACTAGGAGATGGTGGTCAAATACTAGTGATGGTGGTCATTTCAGATTCATAACTAGGAGATGGTGGTCAAATACTAGTGATGGTGGTCATCAAAAAGTATAGTGATCAGCAAATAGTTATGTGGTCAACAAAGAGTGATGATGGTCAATTAAAAGTGATGGTGGTCAACTATGAGATGGTGGTAAACTAATAATGGTGGTTGTCAATTAAAGTATGGTGGTCGGCAAAGAGTGATGGTGGTAAACTAAGAATAATAGTGATCAGATAAGCACATATTCATGGTTGTCAGCGGTTGAAAATATGAAATTTTTAAATGAAAATTACTTTCAGTGGCTGAACAAAAAGAAACTGTAAAAAAAAAATGAAGTGTGAAAATGAAGGGCAAAAGACAATGCATATTAATTAAGTAAACAATTTAAAGTACAAATATTTATAAACATAATTTTATACATAAATGGGTATAGATTTATGTCCCCTGTGCAGTCATATCACACACTTTTTTTGTAAAAAGAAATCAAAACTTATTAATAATGGCTAGTAAAAGAAAAGTGCAGATAGTATTAAAATTGTGCAGCAAAATTTAAAAAAATGTATTAATAGGGACAAATATAAAAAAAATGTACATTAGAATTATCAGTGTCAATGGAATTAAAATGGCAACACCCTGTGGCATAATGTTTAAATTAGCCAGGTATATGTAATTTTACATCAATTTAATTATAAAATCCAATAATCTAAAAAAAAAAGAGGCCCACACATATAAAATGACCTGGAATTATTTTAATAGTCAATGTTAAAACCAGATAGAACTGGGCTGTCAAAAGTCAACTTTGTAAAGAAATGAACAGAGGGGTGGGGGGGGGGGAAGGATACAGCTTAACACAGTGCTGGATCTGTGTGTGGTGAGATTGTGACCGACTGTCAATACACCTCAGCTGACTTGGACTTACTTGGTCAGATGTTTAATAAATGCACTATGGAGTCAAACAGTACAAGATTTGTTGTAATGGTCAAACACTGAAAATACTGATACTGCAATATCTGTCAACAAAGTCTTATTTTTTTTTAAATAAATAAATGTACAGCCTTTGTACTATGCCTTCTATATGTGGTAAATAAACAGCTGATTTAGGGTTTAAACATGTATTTTCAGTGGCTTCACTAGGGCTGGTGTCACCCGGTGCGGTCCGCACCCCCCAAACCCCCCTAGTGACGCCACTGTGTATGTTTTATATTTTAAAGGGCCATTTATATAATACAACTATCATAATTTATGGCTTAGATATTCACAATTTGTAATTAATACATTTGTAGCTGCAAAGCATACATTTTTATAGTTTAAACCAGTGGCGTACCTAAGAGGGGGGGGGCGGTGGGTGCGGTCCGCACCGGGCGGCACATTTTATTACTTTTTAGGGGGGGCGGCAAAAATGTATAGATTAAATTGAAATACCTAAATGAGAGGGCGGCAAAATCGTCTTCCGCCCTGGGCGGCCGATACCCACCCTACGCCGCTGGTTTAAAAGGTTTATATTTCAATAGTGATTAAACACTTTAACACGAGTTAAAAAAAAAGTCATCAATTAAAATTTTCAACACAATACTTAAATGAGCTAATTTAACAAAAAAGATGTTCCTTCAGAGTCACAATTCTATAAACAGAAATTGATCAAAACAACCTAGGTAGAAAATGATGATAAATGAACTGTCAATTTAACTTGAAATTATAGCAGCTGGATTATCTTGAGATGAGACATGTGAATAAACTGGTCTACATAAGTAATTTAATAGACATAAGGGCTATTGCTCAATGCCACTGAAACATCCATTATATAATGTGTCTTGTGTATTAGCTATTTTGCAGAATATTTCACTGGTGTCATGTGTGAGTTAGATAGAAGCCTCACTCCTGTTTCAACAAATTTTTAATACTATTAAGTGCTGCTTTTTATGTCAATTTAACAAGATTTTGTGAACAAAAATAATAAAATAATAGAAAAATGTTCTCAGTGGGAGCACAAAGTTCTAACTGAAAAGCCACATGCTGCTCACAGGGAACCACATGCTGCTCACAGGTAACCACATGCTGCTCACAGGGAACCACATGCTGCTCACAGGGAACCACATGCTGCTCACAGGGAACCACATGCTACTCTTAAGTTATAATTTTGACCACACCCCGGAATATAATGAAAAACTTGCTTGAATGTAAATGAAATAAAATTTGACAAATTAAATTTAGATTCATTTTTTGTTGATTTTGCATTAATTTCAATTAAAAAATTGTATTCAAACACCAGCTTTCTATGTTAATTGTTCACGATATCCATATAATTCATAAAAATATGATTCAGGCCAAGGAGCTACTTGATCTCACTGTTACTCATGGGACTGGCCATGAGTTCTGACTTGGCACCAATCTTCAGTAGCCTGTGGTGCTCCTTCTCATAGTCGTGCAGCAGGTGTTTGTCTTCTTTCAGCCACACTCGGTGGTCTTGGAGTTTCCAATAGCTTTCTTCTCTCACGGCATTTACCTAAGACGAGAGAAAACAAAAGGCTAAATAACAGTCACACGAAGTTGTTCAAGTTGTCAGCAGTGTTACCAACTCACCAAAGTCTAAAAGCTAGAGTTTGTTTGTGATTACCCTCAGCTAGTATAAACTGTTATGTATGCAAGGCAATCTGTTTTCTGCGGTGTGTGTGTGTGTGAGAGAGAGAGAGAGAGAGAGAGAGAGAGAGAGAGAGAAAGAGAGAGAGAGAAAGAGAGAGAGAGAGAGAGAGAGAGAGAGAGAGAGAGAGAGAGAGAGAGAGAGAGAGAGAGAGAGAGAGAGAGAAAGAGACAGTATTCCCTTTAAGATGTGCGCGCACACAATGAGTCAAGCGAGCGCCACATATTTCAAAAGAGCGCACACATAACAGAGCGCACAGATATAACAACAGAGCGCACAGATATAACAACAGAGCGCACAAAATGTTTAGTTTACTGGACCCATGTATCGTTATGCTGCGTGCACACATTTTTTTATTTCATTCCAAAGCTGCGAACATAGCCGTCGGAAATTTATAGGGGACTTTGGGTTTTTTTGGGGTAGGGGGGTAATCCCTCCAGGCCAAAAAAAGTGTATGCATTGAATTAACTGGGTGGGGGGATTGGGCGGACCGCACATGGAGGTACTTTTCTTTTTGCCCCCAGCATAGGGCGACATTTTTACATATCACACAACATCATAAACAAAAGTAATGTCAGTGATTTTATAAATAAACGAAATAACAACGAGAAACATTATCTGGGTACATACATCTGGGTATACATCTCCTTACTTACAAATGTCACCATCATAAGGTAACACATAAACACATTTACAGACACCTGACATACATTCACACAATTACAGACACCTGATATACATTCACACAGTTACAGAACCTGGCATACTGTCACACAGTTACAGCCACATGACATACAGTCACACAGTTACAGACACCTGACATACATTCACACAGTTACAGACACCTGACATACAGTCACACAGTTACAGACACCTGACATACATTCACACAGTTACAGACACCTGACATACAGTCACACAGTTAGACACCTGACATACAGTCACACAGTTACAGACACCTGACATACAGTCACACAGTTACAGACACCTGACATACATTCACACAGTCACAGACACCTGACATACAGTCACACAATTACAGACCCCTGACATACATTCACAAAGTTACAGACACATGACATACATTCACACAGTTACAGACACCTGACATACAGTCACACAATTACAGACACCTGACATACAGTCACACAATTACAGACCCCTGACATACATTCACACAGTTACAGACACATGACATACATTCACACAGTTACAGACCCCTGACATAAGTCACACAGTTACAGACACCTGACATACAGTCACACAATTACAGACCCCTGACATACAGTCCCAGAGTTACAGACATCTGACATACATTCACACAATTACAGACACATGACATACATTCACACAGTTACAGACCCCTGACATACAGTCACACAGTTGCAGACACCTGACATACATTCACACAGTTACAGACACCTGACATACATTCACACAATTACAGACACCTGACATACAGTCACACAGTTACAGACACCTGACATAAATAACCTCCTACACGCACACCCATCACTAGTTATATGCCATTTAATTCTGTGATTACTGAATCAAATTTTCCCAACCGAATCATCCAACTGTCACGTGATTAGATGAAAGTTTCTATATCATCGTCTCCGGCCATCCTGGTCCAATTCCAGCCACCAAGTAATAAACTCAGGCCGCGCAGTGGACTGGCTTCGACTAGAATAGACTCGGGGTGGAGGGAAAAGGGTCAGTTACGGTCAGTTTATGTGACCAGTCACCTAAATGACGTTCGATCCGTTCTACTTATGTCTCGTCTTAAATCAGCAGGAGCCTGACGTGTATGTAGACGGGGTAAAGAGAGAGAGAGGGGGGGTCCAGAATAGGTAGATAAAGAGAAAACGTCATAGCATACATTTAATGAAGGGAAACACAGCAGAATCTAAATTCAAACATCGTTTTGGCCGCTGTAAGAAAATACAACAATTGTAAATGTTTCAAATATTCAGTACATGTGTCTACGGCACGCGCGCCACAGGTGGCACCCATAGCCTCATCAGTTGGCACGCGACTAAAATATAATTCCTTTAATTGTGATAGGAGTGTTGGCCCTTTGGTATAAATAAGTGTTGTTTTGGTATAAATAAGTGTTGTTTTGGTATAAATAAGTGTTGTTTTGGTATAAATAAGTGTTGTTTTGGTATAAATAAGTGGTGTTTTGGTATAAATAAGTGGTGTTTTGGTTGAAATTCGAGCACGCGGCCACAAAAAGGTTCGCCATCACTGGTGTAGGCTAAGTGGTGTGTCATGTAATCAACGTAAGGACCATTACAAGTAAAGTAATACACACATTGAATTATTTAATACTCGAAGATGTAATCTATATTTAAATGGTCTAAGTGAAACAAAAAAAAAGAATTACATGTGTTATGCAGAAAGACTAACTGTAAAAGACTTCTATAAAGTATTCCTCATACACACACCCTTGCCCCTCTCACTGTCCCACACACATCCCACTTATACCACACTCTCTCATGTATTGCCGTATACCCACTAACTCACACACTCTCTCATGCATTGCCGTACACCCACAAACACACACTCTCTCATGCATTGCCATACACCCACAAACTCACACACTCTCTCATGCATTGCCATACACCCACTAACTCACACACTCTCTCATGTATTGCCGTACACCCAATAACTCACACACTCTCTCATGTATTGCCGTACACCCACTAACTCACACACTCTTTCATGTATTGCCGTACACCCACTAACTCGCACACTCTCTCATGTATTGCCGTATACCCACTAACTCACACACTCTCTCATGTATTGCCGTATACCCACTAACTCACACACTCTCTCATGTATTGCCGTACACCCACTAACTCACACACCCTCTCATGTATTGCCGTACACCCACTAACTCACACACTCTCTCATGTATTGCCGTACACCCACAAACTCACACACCCTCTCATGTATTGCCGTACACCCACTAACTCACACACTCTCTCATGTATTGCCGTACACCCACTAACTCACACACTCTCTCATGTATTGCCGTACACCCACTAACTCACACACCCTCTCATGTATTGCCGTACACCCACAAACCCACACACCCTCTAATGTATTGCCGTACACCCACAAACTCACACACTCTCTCATGTATTGCCGTACACCCACTAACTCACACACTCTCTCATGTATTGCCGTACACCCACAAACTCACACACCCTCTCATGTATTGCCGTACACCCACTAACTCACACACTCTCTCATGTATTGCCGTACACCCACTAACTCACACACTCTCTCATGTATTGCCGTACACCCACTAACTCACACACCCTCTCATGTATTGCCGTACACCCACAAACCCACACACCCTCTAATGTATTGCCGTACACCCACAAACTCACACACTCTCTCATGTATTGCCGTACACCCACAAACTCACACACTCTCATCCCCCCACACACACACACTTAAGAACAGTCCTTAAGTGAGTCCGCAGGAGGAAACTTCCAGATAGTGTTGTTTTCGTTGACGAAAACTAAAACTAAAACCTTCGTTAACGAAAATGTTGACTTTTCGTCAACGAGAACTAAAACTAAAACTAAAATTAGAAGCAAGACTAAAACTAGACGAAAACTAAAATTATTACAGAAAAAACGAAATAAAAACTGAAACTAAAATATGACTAAAACAACACTACTTCCAGATATATTTGGGTCCCTATGCCTCGGTGGGGGGCACATCTCAACAGATTTGATAATACTAGGGGGGGGGGGCTGAGCGGTACGTCTATCCCAAAGAACGGCTTTGCGCACACTCAACCACATATACAAACTCTCTAACACCCCATTACACTCATACAAACACATAGAATACCGTCTTCAAATAAATGTTTTCAATGTAAGTTATTTAAAGTTGTAAAATCTTTATACCATGTTTAACTAAGGTATTTCTTACAAAACAGAAATGTAAACAAATATATATATATATATATATATATATACATATATATATATATATATATTAAATTGCATAATGTATGTATATATATATATATATATATATATATACATTATGCAATATTTATTTAATGTGGTTGCTATCCTCAAGGATATTCCTAACAAGACAATTCGTTGCACTATGTCTAGTTGGTGCTATTCTCAAGGATATTCCTAACAAGACAATTCGTTGCACTATGTCTAGTTGGTGCTATTCTCAAGGATATTCCTAACAAGATAATTCGTTGCACTATGTCTAGTTGTTGCCATTCTTAAGCATGTTTCTAGCAAGAAAATTCGCTGCACTGTCTATCAAAACCGCGTACCATTAAAGTTATGTTTTATGAGAGAAAAAAAAAATACATAATCAGACAATGTCTTCCAGCAAGTCAAACGTTTATCGTAGTCGTTACTAACAGTGATGGCGGCGTCTGATCGTCTGCTAAAAACTAGATATGTAACAATCATTTGCAAGATTGGAATGGGGGAAGGGGGGGATGTCTTCTATACAGTAGCACACATTACGACAGTAAACTTGGATTAGCGCAGTTTTAACGTTGCTTGCAGAAGAATGATTTCAACTTGAAGGTTAACTTTGTAAAACGGCTTTCAATGGGATGATGACACGGTCAACTATGAACCGGAAGCTTTCATTACGGGGACCACCCGCCTTCAAAGAGGAGAAACTTAAAGGGGTTGACTCGCTATACGATTGTGCCGTGAGTCGGTGTACAGCTAGAGGCGCACAGAGCTGGATTGTTGTTTTTACCATTATACTGGTTTACTCTTTCTATCGGCCATGATAGTATGAGTAACTGTATGGCCCAAGGGGTGGGCAAACTTGATGAACCGCGGGCCACACTGGATTTTTTAAATTTGGTGGAAGGGCCGGACCAAGAGTAGGTGAATTGAATATTTTCATAAAATAATATAAATTAAATGCAAACGTCATTGAAGTGAACGAGCGGAGAGAAAAGTGCGGGCCAAAACATACAGCATGACAGGCCGTACTTGGCCCACGGGCCGTAGAGTTGTCCATGTCTTGTATAGCTTAAGTATGAAGTTTGAAGGATGATAGCACTACATGTATATACAATATATATTGAATCTGACGTCGCCATTAAAATATTTTACTGTTCCTTCCCTAATCTACTGTGTAAAACAAAATCTAGATAACTTTTATGATGTGACAGAAAAATGTTAGCTTTTCCAAAAGATTCTTCAAATTAAAAGTCAAAATAAAAAACACAATATTTCATGTGAAGAATTCTATTGACCAACATACATAAGTGAAGTTTTGTTGGCAGCTGATAGTGAGAGAAAAAATATATAAACAAACTACAAACTATACGTATGGCTAATTAACTGGGAAAACCTTTTTTTTTAATGATAATCAAACTGTTCAAACAGGTCTATGAAATAGAAGACGAACTAAAAAAAAAGAAAACATTACGAAAGAATGTTAGCAATAGTCACGGTGACATTAGGATAGACGAATTCTGGGAGGAAAATTTCAAACAGACTATTTATATATATATATATATATATATATATATATATATATATATATATATATATATACACACACACACGAAAGCCTGCAGGATGTATGTACATTAATACTCTTGTATAATGATCTTCAAAAGTTTAGCTTGCCTTGACGATTTAAAGATTAAAATAAATACAGACATGACATTTTGAATGTCTAAAAAAATTTTGTTGGGTCAAAGCGTGTGCCTCTATGTTAGCGTGATGAAGACAAAAAAAAAATTTAAGGGAAATCTAGGATTGCCACACCTCGGAGGTCGAAGGAGTTTATTGCCCACAAGACACCATAAAATTAAAATAAACAATAAAAATTTTCAGTGGCGGAGGGAACAAAAGAGATAAAAACTTTATCTCCCATTCAGCAATCTTTCTGTATGACGAAAGGGGAATTCATTGCTTACAGCGGACAGCTGACGAATACTTTAAAATGCATCAGAAAAAAAACAACAACACACAATACTCTATCACCAGGCTCTATATCAGAGGCAGCCATGCTTGAGGTAGATGACAGCCGTACTCAGGGTTTTTTATATGTTATAAAATACTTTAAAGTGCCGTACCATAATTTAGCTAAATAAAAGGGGGAAAGTTGGCTCATTGGAGCCATACAAAAACTCATCGAAGAGCTGCAAGTGGCTCTTATAACCGCATTTTCCCCACCCTTGCTGTATGTCAAACCAAATACAGCGAAATGACGATCTATTGTATAGCCAATTACAGCATCCATAAAAAATTCTCAATAATTAATTACAATTATTAAAAAATTAATTGGCCTAAACAAATTATATTAATTCATTCTAACATTAAAAAAAAATATTGAAAACATTCAAAAAATAAATCCACAAAAACAAAATTAAAATATTCCCATCATAAATCCCCAATGGCGGTACACAATCCAGGACCTGTACATGTGATTTTTTTTCAAGAATCTGGAGTTATAGTTATTGCTTTCCTTCCCGCCATTCACCTGTCAAATGTGGCACCTGGTAGGCAGAAAACGTTTTGGCTAATTTTTTGGTGTCTTTCATTATTTCATACAAGGTTCAGTCGCACAGCTATTTTGTGTATAGACATAAGGACGCCATTTTCTGAAGATAGCCAAAGAGCCTTGGGATTTATAGACTTCCGATTTTATGGAATTTATTTTGTAGTAGCACAATTTCGAAATTAAGATAAAACTATAAGTTCTTTTAAATGGTGAACAGACGTGCACTCTTAAAACATGGGATTGCAGACACAAGAGATTTACTTCTGCCACTGTAACAACGGAACCCTGAGTCCTGACATTGATATTTTAAACACCGTCCCTTGGATTTTTGTCATGTAGTCATTCTTTTTACACAGCCACTGCCAGCATGGCAGGGTGTTGGGTCGCCGCCACACCAGCCTTATTGGCGGCGCATGATGCGTATCTGCCATGCCTATAGAGCAGTGGGATGAGTATCCCCGCCACATCTGTCAACATGGTAGAAAAAAAAAAGAGTTTAAGTTGACCAGACCAGCATGGTGTTTATTCTGCCCATCGGCCAGAATGGCGGGGACATTAGGGAAGGGTGTCGTGTGCTTACACTTTGCTCAGAAATGGCAGGCTGCGACAATGTGCTTGAGTGGGACAGAAAGGAAGGATGTTGTGTGCCTACTACATCAGTCACTACCGCCAGCTGTGAATACAATTGTCTCGGGTCATCGTAATTGACCACGATACCACCACTGTTGCAAAAAAAAGGATTTTCTTTTAGCCTAGCCAGGAAACACCCAAAATAGATAACAAATATCTCCGGGCCCTGTATATCTATGACAGTACCATCAGGCGATGCACGAGCATAATGCAATCCACTGAACCAGAAGTCCGTAAGTACATAACATTAACTGAAGTCTTAGTGGACCAAGCTGCAGTTTTCAATATAGGTAAAATGATCTGTAACATCATAGTAGAAGTAGGCCAACGTATGCTTGAAACAAAATAAAACTAGAAGATTTGATAGTCTGTAACAATAATCTATTTATAAAAATATATTGAAAAACAGGTTCAGAATTTAAAAGTTTAAAAAAAAAAGATTTAGCAAATATCCACAAAGCAGAAACATTCCTTGATTAACAGAATCTGTCCTCTCTAATAGAATTAAAACTGTAACCTCCAAGAAACGTCAATTAATTAATCATTTGTATTATCCATAACTTAGGCCAACGAATTCACGACGTCAGTGAAGTGGGTGTGAGGGGGGGGGATACAATTGTTGGATGAACACTGTCTGTATTATTTATTTTTAAAAAAACTGACTTATGACCCTAAAAGTAAGTGTTGTTTCTCTCCCCTGGTGGCCAATTTATCATCACCGATTACATCCCTTTTTCGTTTCAATCTCTTCTATGAGAGACTAACGAGCAACTTTTTGTCGCCAGCGCATTGAATTTCCCTCCCTGCGTACTTTTCTTTTCAAAACATTTACAAAGTCAATTTGGATTTTTCCGGCCCGTCTATGGATGTTTAAACTTTACAGGGACCAGAAAATGACATTTTGTTGATGAAGCTGTTTCATCTGGAACAAGTGTCTGCACAAGACCCGTATGCTGTTTCGTAGGCTAGGGAGGCGGGTATTTGCAATTGGGGGGGGGGGAGGGGGAGGAAGGGGTGAGCGAAGAAAACTTCATACAGCTCGATACTGGGCCAGATTTGTTTGTATTATTTAGATAAATATTTGGCATTGGGTAGCAGTAGAATTGAAATAAATGGTATTTTTAAAGTTAACCTAAATGAGACAGGGGCAGATTTCGGCCAGTTTAACAGTGATGCACATATTGGGGCCCCAAACAGTGATGCACATATTGGGGCCCCAAACAGTGATGCACATATTGGGGCCCCACACAGTGATGCACATATTGGGGCCCCAAACAGTGATGCACATATTGGGGCCCAAACAGTGATGCACATATTGGGGCCCCAAACAGTGATGCACATATTGGGGCCCCAAACAGTGATGCACATATTGGGGCCCCAAACAGTGATGCACATATTTGGGCCCCAAACAGTGATGCACATATTGGGGCCCCAAACAGTGGGGCCCTAAAAAAGAGTGACAGAGACGTTTAAATAAAGTTAAGATAATAATGTTATTAAAACTGCACTTATGAAACCAAACTGTGTGTAGTGTGTTGTTAGAAAACTAAATTATGATTAGGGGCATCCTATGTGAAAGGTGATTTCACAAATGGAGTTCTGAGACAAACATCCTGATAGTTAATGCTGTGTTGAGCTTATATATAATGACTATTTAGAACTGTGTTGAGCTTCTAAATAATGACTATTTAGAACTGTGTTGAGCTTCTATATAATGACTATTTAGAACTGTGTTGAGCTTCTATATAATGACTATTTAGAATTGTGTTGAGCTTTTATATAATGACTATTTAGAACTGTGTTGAGCTTCTATATAATGACTATTTAGAACTGTGTTGAGCTTCTATATAATGACTATTTAGAACTGTGTTGGGTTTCTATATATTGATTATTTATAAATGTGTTGAGGTTATATATAATGACTATTTATAAATGTGTTGAGCTTCTATATAATGACTATTTAGAACTGTGTTTAGCTTCTATATAATGACTATTTAGAACTGTGTTGGGTTTCTATATAATGACTTATCAGATAGTAATATATGAGTTAATCTATCTCAATAGAATTTTCATGGGAGCTATTTTATTTTCATTCCACTACATAAGGAACATTATGTATTACATTCAGTTTACGTGTAACTGGACATCAAATATCTCATCATAGACTTTAAGTTTTCAATTCCGATTGATTTCTTCACTACTGCAGTGTTGAAATCATAAAAAAAGTTTTTCCTGGACCTTCAGTTTAATTCAAAGACTATTAGAACCTGTAATTCTAATGATTTTTACAAAAATTAACATATATATTCTCAAAAGACTAAAAACTGGCTAAAGTATTATGTAATCCATCATAATACATTTATTTTAAACAAATAAAGTAAATACAAAGACAAGAACTGAATAACGGAGTTGACATTGAGAACTAGTTTATCATCAATTTGGCTTAAAAAAAATCCCAAAAACTATATTTGTAATTATTCTGTACGGCCTTCAAACTCATATTAAGTTAGACATGAGAAATTTGTCTTTCAGCGTTAACATAGTCAGTATATCAGGATATCAATGTTAAGATAAGGAAAACACATATAACAATTAATATGAAGATAATAACTATATTACTGATTTAATCAGACACCTTATTAAATTTAAGGGGACAGAGTGGTCAAACTGGTCATACAGTGTAGAATGCTCGAGAGGTCCCATGTTTGAACCTCAGTGAGGGGGTTTTTTCAGGTCCTTTAGAAGTTCCTAAGCTTTAAATTGGTATGTTGGGGAAGTGAAGGCGGATGTGGGTTGTGCTAGCAACACAATCCGTCAATGTGCTACTGAAATCTTCTGCCTCAATGAACCTTTGTGGCTAAGGGAATTTACTTTACTTTTTTTTAATTAACTCTTTCTTGTGTAGACAAATAATGAATGGGATGGTTAGTTCGTTAACTCTTTACTAGATCATTACAATGTTGTTCATTATAACTTCATGTAGATATCATCTATATTTTTTTATCAATATAGTTTGATATAGTTCACTATGAGCTTTATGGATAATAGATACTCATCATTTAAGTGCTACTTATACATTATAAAGTTCATTTAACTTCATTATTGATAAATAAATCTCAAGCTTATAATAACCTTATCAAGTTCAGACTTTTCCTTCAGTAGTGTTTGTGTCATAGATTCTTCTCTACGCTGCCTCTCCACCATTTCCTCTTTTATTTTGATGGCATTAAGCCTTTTAAGTTCTGCTAGGCTGAGCTGCAGTCTCCGCACTGAATGATCTTTTTGCTGCCTGGTGTACTCAGCTGTTCGCACTGTGTTAAACAGTGACTGTTCCTTTTCTTCCCCTTTTCTGACCATTTTCTGTTGTAAAAAAGAAATATGTGCCAGGATCTTAGGTAAAAAATGACCTAATTTCATGATTAGAGTAAAAAAATAGAAATAATATTTTAAAAAATGAGTTTAATATATGATATAATTGGGACATAATTATAGACTAATTTTACTTATTTTAACTTTACAGTCAACATACTTGGAAAAATTTAAAGGCATCTTCATGTTTGTATCTCTTTGCTTCAAGATCTCTTTCTTTAAATTTCTGCTCTAAAGTTGCATTCTGTGTTTGCTCAGTTTCTGTTTTGTTCTTCACATAGTGTCTAATTTGGTCAGTTCTTCTCTTGTTATGAGTCTATACAATTTTATTAGATTAACATACAAAATATCAAATTTTATTTTTAAAGTATTTTTTTTTTTTTATTTTTAAATAGCATGAAAAAATTAGTGACATTTTTTATAAAATAATGCTAGATTATATAAAAATCTAAAATTATACTAAATTATACAAAAAGCTAAAATCTTGCTAGATTATAAAAAGCTGCAGCTACATACAGAAAAAATTAAGACGCCTAGCTCTAAAATATATTCTGGAATGATAAGTTATTTTTATTAAAAGATACATTAAAAAAAAAAAAATTTCATTTTCACCCAGACTTAAGAGATCATTACACATAAGTAGGATATGTTTTATCCCACAACAAGTTTGTTATCACAAACACCTAACATAATCCAGCTAATCTTGACAAAATTAATCTTGTTCTCTTAAATGGCTCAGTCATCAGGTCTGACAAACAGGAGATTTGATGAAAAACTTTTCAAACAGTTAAGGTTCTTAGACTCTAACTAGCTGTCAACACACAGAGATAAGATCCAGGGAATTCTTTTTCTTTTCTGTCACTTATGTTGGGTTGCTTGAGTTTTTCATATCTTTAGATTATTCTTACCTTTGAAAATTTTCTTTTTTACAGTTACTTTTTAAACATTTTTTTAATAGTACATGCGAAGTTACTGGGGCATTTATTTTAATATGTTTTTCTATGACACTTGAAGCACTAAAGTTAATATAAGAGACCATACAAAAAAGTTGTCAGTAAAATGATTAGATTTTTATAATAAAAAAAACTAAAAGAAATGGATTTAGTAGAAGGAACACTAACTTCAACTTTCTGTTCAATATTTTTAGCTTTGAGATCCAAACTTGCAAAGACAGCTGATTGATTCAGTTTCCTTTGTGCATTGGAATTATGGTTCAAATGAATTTGTGTGTCTGTGAGATGCCGTTGTTCTGTAACCCAGAAAAAAAAATTCTGATGTTTGCAAGATATATATTATTTCTGAATGGAGCAATTTTTTCAAAGTGCATAAAAAGTCACTATTTAGTGCAAAACAATTAAGTAGCAAGAATTCATTAAGCAAAAGTTTAATTAAAAGATATTTTTTTAAGTTTGAAGAACTGGGAAAAAAGTGAAAAATTGCTTACTATCTAATGTTCAACAGTTTACCATCTTTTGAGTTTAAAAAAAAAACTCAGTTTAGGTGAGATCTTGCAGAACAGCTGCAATATGACTCAATGATTTTTTATTTTTAAATTATATGAAAAAAAACATGACTGACATACCATCTCGTTTTTTTATCTCTAAATGTGACTTGGTGACAGATAAATCCATATCAAGTTGATTTTTAGTCATCATTGACTCTTTGATATCATTATTACTTTTCCTGCAATAAAATAAAGTCCAATGTAATTTTTATTTTATGTATCAAATAAACAAATAACAAATATTTCTAAACATTGTTTACAAACCAATTACATTCATCAGGGACTGTTTTTATTTGGCTGGTGAATAATACAACAGGGTTTTAAAACCAAGTCAGATGAGATTTTTTTAAAAGATCAAAGTTAGTTAAATATGGATTCTTCTTTATAGATTTTATTGTAAATAACACCAGCTTTGGTAAAAATATTTCTACTTCAAATTTTAATTTTCTATGAACATGAAGGCCTGTTGATAATCATGCCACAACATGATACTGCAGTAAAAAAAAATGTTATTATATTGCCCTAGAAATATGAAGCCAAGTCATTTTCCCTATCATATGCAGCTACACATGCCAACCTTCCACAAGAGTGGCTACATAGTCTACCCTACTGCAGCCATGGCTATGCAGGTCACCAAACCTAAGCTGTGGTTATACAGGCCATCCTACCAAACTATTGCTATGAAAGTTAAAGCCAATGACTCTGCAAGGCAGTAGAGGCTTTAGCATATGACTAGCATCCTGCTGAATGGACTTGTAAGAACACCAACATGAACCAACCAAGGTTAATCCATCATACTGGTTGGTTTTGTAACCATTACTGAACCACCAGAGGTTAATCCATCATACTGGATGGTTTTGTAACCATTACTGAACCACCAGAGGTTAATCCATCATACTGGATGGTCTTGTAACCATTACTGAACCACTAAAAGGGAACCCACCATGCTGCCAATCATTAAGTCATGATTAGAGATCCAGCAAGTTAATTTATTATGCAGATCTTCTGATGCATCTATTGTATACATAAATACAGTCTAATTTTCTCAACTGTTTCTTTTCTTCTCTTTTTAACTGTTTGTGATCTTCTGCATTTCAGCAGCAAATAATAAACAATACGGATGTTCATTTCAGATCATTACAAACATTTAATCAAAAGTTAAATGCATGATCTCTTAGTCATGACCTAAACAGCCTCCTTATTGCATGTTCATGTATTTGTATGGCTAGCGTGATGCCCAGATTCATTTACCTCCCCTTAAATTGATGAATAGCTTACATCAAATTTTGTTCAAGATTTTTTTCCACTTTTACATCTTCTTGAATCCTTTCAGTTTTTTCTCTCCTTTTTTCCCTGAAAGATAAAAAGTTTATGAAATTTCAAATTTAACAGACAAAAATACTAAGTAAACTGCATTTCAAAAGTGATGTAAAATGATTGTTTACTTTTCAAAGTCAAATTTTTTCACTCTAGCCTTTTGAGCTTCAAAGTTTAAAGTGATGGCAAGGTCTGCAAGTTCTTGTTTCAATCTGTGCTGCTCTTCCTGAAAAATAATATATAAACATTTAAATATATTCTTTTAAAAAGTGTTTTTTTTTTTCAGACATATATGTTATAGTTTTGGCTTTTAATAAAATAACTAATTTCATATAAAATAAAACATTTAATATAATATAGGATATATATATATATGGGTGGCCCAACTTTTCGAACCCGGACAGTTCGACCCCAGACAGTTTGACTCCAGACAGTTCGACCCTGGACTAATCGACCTTGTCAACTGATGCAAATAATATTTGAATTATTACATCTTTGTTTTAAATATGTTTAATAACTTTGTTCAACATGTGTATAATTGTTTAAAATATGTGTTTTAATTGTTTAAATTTTTTGTTTTTAATTGTTTAAAATGTGTATTTTAGTCTTTGTAATGTCTCTTAGCAATAGAAACAAATTGAGTGATTATGTGACATAATTTTTTCACTCAACAAAACATTTTGCCAGCTCTAGTAAAAAATAATGCTTGTCAATCTCACACCTCATGTCATGTCTAGCAAAAACGCTAGTGTGATAAATGTTGCCAGACATGTATCGGAAACAATATACAGATAAGTCAGCAGGTAAAAGCTATACTGAACCCATCCACTTATGTCATTTGTGGGAGTGGCTAGAGTAGACATAAACCATTGACCAATGAAATTCACGTGCAAGCATGTGGCATATATTGTTGGTCTTTAAGACCTTTAATGTGCTTAGAGCATAATGACAATCAGAACTCATACCTTACAGAAACACATATGTTAAACAATTAGA
Organism: Bulinus truncatus; assembly: GCA_021962125.1. Lineage (NCBI taxonomy): Eukaryota > Metazoa > Mollusca > Gastropoda > Planorbidae > Bulinus > Bulinus truncatus. Next base: position 921,409 of record JAGDYQ010000146.1, on the reverse strand, counting down.
ATACATATCTTAAACAATAAAAACACATAATTTAAACAATTATATAATTGTTGAACAAAGTTAATAAACAAATGACAGGGTCAAATAGTCCGTTGTCAAACTGTCCTGGGGTCAAAATGTCACAGGTCGAAATGTTGCGGGGCCGAAGTGTTGTGGGGTCGAAATGGCGGGGTCGAACTGTCTGGGGTAGAAAAGGAACTATATATATGTATATATATATATATTTATATATACTGCCAATGTTTGCAAACCTGTCAAAGTTGGAAGTGAAAATGTGAAAAATATTGTATGAAAGAGATAACATCAATTATGAATTTATTGAGTAGAGAAAAGCATTAAAGCAAGATAAATTTATACTAGTATTTCATACTATTTACAAGTTATTTCAATTACTTGATCTGAAGTGTCGATATGAACAATATTGAATCATAGCAATGTGACAAAATAATATATTTTTTCGCAGAAAGACCATCTGGTTAGCTAAAATCAAAGATTATATCAAAGGTGACCATTAAAGTGGGATTACATTTATTGCAAAACAGATTAGCCCACTGCAATCAGTCTTCTGCCACTATTAAAAATAGTTGTCTGTTTATGTGATTAGTGTGAAATTTCAAGTTGAAATTATATAAATATAACACTTATTTTGATGGAATTTTTAGTTTAAACAGCTGGACAGAAAAAAGATATTCTAAGAATTGTACCAAATGAAACAATTTTAACTAAGTAAAATTTTTTTCAAAGATTAATATATGAAGAGTTTTAACTTAAAATGCTTCTTGCATAAATATATATCAATATATGTCTGGTTTAGGTGCTGTTCTAGCCAGACAACCTCTTATTATGCTGTGGCTATAGAGACAGTTCATCTTCCCTGATAGCCCCCAAGGGCTAAGGAAAATTTATATACTTTACTATATGACGTGTTTAGAGCCATAAGAGCCAAACCCAAATAGTGGGTTTTCTTAATTTGGCTTAAAACACTGCATATACAGCCTTTGGTAAACATACAGAACAATGTTGGGGTGCCTATATCATCAGACAAAACTTAATGCTGATTAGTTTCATTAAAATACCTTATCTTCTTTAGTCCTAAGGATGCTTCACTAGATAAAATTCTTAATAGTTACATTTGTCATCTAAACAAAGTCAACAAACCTAAAAATACTGTGATAAATTATTAAGATTTTAAATAATAATACACTTTTTCGAGTTACCTCCTTCTGTCTTAATTTGACTTCAAAATCTTGACTTATTCTCATTACCTCTGACCTTTTTAATTCAATAGCTGCTCTTTTAGCAAAGTATAGTCGTTCAAGGTCTGACCTATAATAATAGTAAAAAAAATGTAAATGTTTATTTATTACTCCTTAATGCTAAAATTTACAATAAAAAAATAAAGAAAATGTTGCATACAAATTTTAGGCAAATTAAACTGAATCCAATTATGGACTCTGAATGTTAATTTGTTACATTTTGGCTTAGATTGAACATAGCTTAAATTGGACATGGCTTTGATTGCATGAACTCAAACAATCAAAATTTCATTTATAGCAGTTTATCACTCACAGTTGTAGCTCCCATTTTCTGGCTTGATTTTGAAAGGCTATAGCCTGATTTTTAGATTGCAGAAACTCCTGTTTATCATTCTGTAATTTGCAGTTATCAGCAAAATTTAAATAATTTTTATTTAAACTTGAAAATGTTGAAAAAAAACTAATGAAACGAGCTCAATTTAAAAAATGATTAGAAACAAATCGTAAAGATTTCATGAGCTAGAAATAAGTTGCTATAAAAGAATTATAAAACTATGTTAGGCAAAAGAAATTTTACTTGCTTTTCAAAATGAGTATTTTCAATTGTTTGAGTTAATGCATGTCTAGTAAACACAAAATAATTAGTAACATGCAATACTTAAAGGAAAATATCTTTAGTAGGCAGAAGCAATAGTACAAGTCAAAAAAAAAAAAAAAATTTCTTCTGTTACACATAAGTGAATAAAACAAATTAAAGAAGTTACTCAGATTCTTTTTACCATCTAAAGACAAGGACCTGATATTTTTCATGTCTGCATTAATCTAAACCAAAAAAGAAATTGACTTGTACTTTTTTTCGCACCCACCAAAGAACTGCTTTGAGCCAGTCAGAACTTACAGTTTTAAATATTGGCTTCTAGATGTACCTTTCTGTACAAGACAATCAGTTATATTACTAAGTGTACGCTTTTTAGATTCCTGCAATTTTTTTTTAAGGAAAAAAAAAGAAGCTCTAAGATTTGGAGATTAAAAACTACATCATTAAAAAATTTAGTGCATAGAATCTGAGAATTATCTCCTATTTGAGAGATTTCATAAATTGTATTACAAGAATAAAGAAATGCTCATGGTTAATTTCTTTCTAATATCATCATATTAAACCTAGAGCTAAATCTAAAGAAAAGCAATTAAAACTACAGATTAAAAATAAATATTATATTACATACATCCCTTTTAAAGTATTATTAAACAGAACGTCAAAAACTGGTTTGTTTATTGTCAGTAATGGATTAAATGTAGGTATACACATGTTAAAAAAAAATTAGTAAAATAATAAATCAATTTTTCAAAAATTGCCTAAGAAAACCATACCTTTTCTTTATTATGCATGTGATCTCTAGACATTAGAGTGAAACGCTCTAAAGAATGATTCAATTTTTTTTCTTCTGATAATTTTTTCTTATTCACAGCTGTTATAAAACAAATTTTTTTATTAAAAGGCAGATTCCAATCAAAGAAATTTAATATAATGTAAATGGATGTGTCTTGATATTCACTACATAATTTAAAGCTATACACAGCCTCATACAACTCAATTTAATGGTAATCTGAGTTTTCATGTTGTTATTTCCCTTTTATAAAGTTAGGCCAGGGGTGGGCAAACTTTTTCTACTGAGGGCCACATTGAAAACTTGATTGTTATCGGCCGGCCGCATATATAATTTGTCTACTTCAATTACAATTTATCAGTTGCTAATTTGGTAGTAAGACCTTACTATTCATAATTATTTCAACAAAAGTTTATTGTTACCTGTCATAATAATTTTGAGGACGAAGGAACTTAATTTACATACAAGCTGACCACAGAGTACAATTATAATTAATGAGAAGTATGTAACTGTTTACAATTTTGGATAATGTTTGTGACCTGTGGAACCAGTATACTGGTTGTGATTCACATGACTGAATTTAAATTGCAGTAAGTCAACATTGATCTGTTCTTAGACTTGTTAATTTTCATACAAGAAAACGCTTGCTCAAAAATGTATGTGAACCCAAATAGTGACAAAAGCTTCGCAGTAAAGTTTTTTAGGTGTGGGAACTCCAGAACTGACTTGAACTTCCCCTTCATGTCATAATCTGCTTATTGTTCAAGCAGCTTTAATATCCTGGAGCCATAAAACTGATTTAATAGCCTAGATTGGAATCAAATAAAAAAAATATAGCGAAAAATCTTAACAAAGAGAATTAACATCATCATACAACCGCAAAATGTACTCGCTTTCGTGCCGCATAATATACTCTGACAGGCCTCATGCAGCCCACGGGCCGTAGTTTGCCCACCCCTGGGCTAGGCTATTAAACCATATAGACCTATATAATCATGGAAAAAATTTGGTATTTGATAAATTTCCTGACTATTCTGTTCTTGATAATGTTAACACTCATGGTAAGTATTGCAGCACATTAAATATTTTTGTGTGATGAATGCTTGAAAAATAAGTCTACATGTGGTTCAAAGTTAGTGTGTATTAAAAAGAAAGTTTTACTTTCATTATGATTAACTTAAAAAATGGGTCCTAAAGATGAAAGGGGCCATTCACATATTGTGTAACGCAAATCAGCCCAAAATTTGCCCCTGATAAATTACAACAACCTGACCCCTTTCCTTTCCAATTTCGCAGCAAAATAAATGAATTAAATTAATTTTAAAAGCCAAGGCTTGGTGCCCTTGACAGATATTGGGATCATGTTTCCATTTTTTTCATTTCGTTAAGTATTTAAAAAAATATTAAAGTTTGCATTATAAAACAAAATCAACTATCACTTCTCCCTCCCTTATAACAAAATATAACCAAATCTGCTTACTTTTCCCCATCTCTCAAAACATTATACAACATTGAACAGTCCCCAAATGACAAGTAAGAGAATTAAGTTGGTCAATAAACCCAAATTAATCTTAGGTGACCTCATGACTAAAATAACATAGCATCAAAATCAATCAAATATTTTTTTACATCAATAATGTATATCAGTAATTTAAATTAATAATAAATGATGTCAAAAAAGATTTCACTGATAAATAACAGCATACTATATATATATTTCATGTAAAAATTTCACAAATATCTTTTACTCTATTGACTCCTTTAATAACAATTTTTTCTTAATTAAACAGAGTATACCTATAGTTATACAGGTTGAGAAAAATGTATTAAGGAATAAATAAATGTAGACATTATATTACATCTTTTTTGTTTAATAAATTACATTATTCCTACCATTTTCATAATCTCTTAATGTGTGCCGCACTGAACGTTGATTTTTTATTATATCACCCTCTATTCTCTTTAGTTCTCTTTCTTCTTGTTTATGTTGCCACATATGGTCCTTAAAATATTTTTTTTAAAAAGAGCATGGTTAAAAATAAACCAAAATTTAAACAATATTTGAGATTTCACATTTTTTTCCCCAAGATGAATGAAATAATGTGTCAGAAATATCATCAGTTTTACTCACCTCAATGACTTTCATTTTTTTCTGGTAGTCTTTTTCATTATCTTGCATATAGGTAGAAAAAAGAACAACATTTTCTGGTGATGTATGGTATCTGGATTTAGACCTTGGAGAGCTCTTGCTCTTATCTCCTTTTAGAGTGTAAGTATAACTATATCTATCAGAATCTAAAAAGCCTGTTGGTCCAACTTTTCGCTCTTGAGCCCTGTAATGGATTTTATTACCAGTAATTTCTCATATGTTTTAAATCATTTAAAGTGATCTAGTATTTAAAAGCATGGCTAAATAATTTCTGCAATAATTTTACAAAAAGCCTACCAGAAAATTTAAGCCTGGGAAAAAAGACCATCAGTTGGCCACTTTTTATAGGAGATGAGAATCACTAGTAAACCAATATATATAAATATATACACTGATACCTCGACATATGAGTGTCCTAATATACAAGATATTTGAAATACTAGCCACCAAGCGAGGGATGTTTTGCTTTGAAATACAACAAAAAAATGAGGTTTGAGAGTTCAGGCGACTGCATATGAGCCACTTTCTTGCACCTATTTTGTAAGTCAGTGTGCTTGTTTGCCTCATTCTGGAAGTATCTTTGATAAGCTGTGCTTACCTTTTGTGCTTTTTTTTTTTTTGTTCATTAACAGTACTCTATCAAATTTCTTTTTATAACCGCGAGTCCTATGAAAGTGAGTGGAAAGGTCAGTGCTCAGAAGAGGCATGAAATCATAGAAAAACATGAGCAAGGTGTGTGACTGACTTGGCGAGGCAGTACAGGCATAGTACTTCAATGCTATGTACTTTGCTTAAAAAGAATGAGTTGACAAAGGATATAACACCAGCTAAGGGTGTTACAATAATTTCAAATCTCCTCCAGCTATCTCCTCCACCCTACACCTCCGCCAGCATCTTTCGTAAGATCAGGTCGGATAATTTCCAAGTAAATACACTTAATAAAACTAGTTTATTTCTTAACATTCTCTTTTATTATGTTTTTATACAATACTTGTCATTTATAAATACATTTTACTTATTCAAAACCATGAAACAAAAAAAACTGGGGTGGCATTTTTGGTGCCATTTCAGTTAATTTCAATTTCGGAAAATTGCTTTCAGATTCAAGCAAAATGATGTACAAGCAATGTTACGTAACAAATTTAATTTGTATCTTGAGGAACCAGTGTATTTATTTATGAACCTCCCTTTTGTATGATAGAGGAAACACACAGCCAACCCTCATGAACATTTTTGGATTTTATATAATTTTCATTTAAAGTTACAATTAATACAGAATGATTATCTTTTTAAGTCATGGTCTGGACATTTTAAAAGCTCTTATAATATTAAACACTAGCATTACTTAAAAAATAGTTTTGTTAGGATATGCTACAAATACTATTTACAAAGATAACTCAAATTTCCAGTAAATAGTTGTAAAAATTATAAGGCTATTTCAAAATCTTATTTTGATTACTATGACTAAATAAAGAATACTAATTATTACTATTCCTAATTACTTGAGAAAAGCTGCATATTCTTTTATTTCTTCAGTATTTTGTCTGTCTTCCTGTTTAGATATAAATGAATTCGGTGCACTCTCTGGTCGTCTTATCAATTCATATCGACTATGTAACAGTTTACATTTGTCAAATGGTAAATCTGTCAGAACCATTTTTCAAACCTGTATATCACCTTCAGTTTAAGAACAGATTTTCATATAGCTGAAAAGTATTAATTAAATTTGAAATTAAAAAAAAAGATGACAAGCAAAATAATTATAACAATTATTAAGTAACTAATGGAAAAGCCTGCTGAAGCTGGCTGAACGAAATCTGACAGAAGGGATAACAAAGAAATATACGACATACATGTACTGCGATAGAAAAGAACATGTGGCCTTTATTGCCATGAACAGAATACGATATGAACAGAAATAACAGGTAGTTAATAATAATTTAGCAAACAATTATTTGCTTCAATAAATGAAAGTTTTAACTTTTGAAGCCTGAAGCCACAAAACTTTCAAAAACTTAAAAATACATAGTAGCCTACAGCCTAATTATGCCTCATACCATATTTTATATAAATACTACTCGATACATAATTATAAATTATTGATCTATTACTATTTTATGCTATTTATAACAAAAAATAGTGAATTTTATTAATGTAAACATAAGTAGGACATGTATGAAAAAAAAAGTACATTTTTGTATTTTAAATAAAAATATAAGCTTACTTTTAATTAATCATTTATTGTCTCTTTCCCATTTTCTGATACAAAGTTTTGTATATATTTACAGAAGCATCCAGTTGATGCACACTGCTAATTATCTAATATCTCTCATGGTCTGCATAAGTTTGAAAATATAACCTACTTTCTATTCATTTTTTTTCAAAAACTTAATTCTTTAGACTTTACTTATGTAGAATAGGTATATTTAATATTTCTTATAAATTAAGGAATCAACTTTTCACATTCAGTTTACGTGAAGTTAATACACATTCTTTGATTTACAAATGACTAGAAAGCGGTTTATTTATATTAAAAAGAAATTTCGACGAACTTGTCTGCCATTTTGTTGTTAAGGAAACAGTGGCTATTCCTACGTCGGTCATGCTGCCGTAGGGCTCAGCAAATAAATAAAAGTCTAGTGTTTAAAGTTAAACAAAAGAATAAAATACCCAATGCGCCACTAAGAGGGTGCGGGGGGGGGGTGCGGGCCGCACCGGATGACACCATTTTAGGGGGTGACACCAAAATGAACAGATCTAAATTTCACAGCAGAAAAAACACGGTATAGTCGGTCTTAAAACCCAGTGATTCCCAACCTTTTTCTCGCCACTGACCGGTATGCGTTTGATAATATAATTTCACCGCGGCCCACTGGTGTGGGGGATGGGGGCATTGATTATTTTTCGTCCATGGAAAGTTGCATAATCACGAGATAAATAAATAAAAAGGAAATAATTTAATGTTTACTGTGCGGCCCGGGGGATGAGGACCACTTTTATAACCGATCATAGTTAAAAACATGACCAGTAGCACAGGGTGCCAGCATGCAGAGCAGTAGCACAGAGTGCCAACATGCAAAGCGTCTGGAGCTTAGGTAAATGAATAAATACAATCTAGAGTTGTTGTTTTTTAAACGTTCTAAAAAAAAAAAGAAAGCATGAAGTCACATGGTTTTATGAAATTAAAGACATAGTTTACAAACAAAGTTTAATGAAAGTAATATAGGCCTACATCTTTCTGAAATACAGTCAGTAATTTTATCGTGGGAGTCTTGGGTGGGGGGGGGGGGCACCCTGAATTTTTCGCCCCGGGTGACACCAACCGTGACCAACCATAGTGACAGCACTGATAATACCCTATCGGGGCAGATGAAGTGTAGATTTCATGTTACTATAACCTCGGCATATGAAGGGATTGTGTGTTTAGCACAACGCCCAGCCGCCTTTACTTTCCCAACTTAAGTCGGGTACTCATTTAAAGCTGGGTGGACTTGTGGGACGACTTTGTACCAAATTTCACCTGAAAAAATTCCATAGGCCTCACCGAGGATCGAACCCATGACTCTCAGGTCGACAGTCGAGTATCTACGTCACTCGGCCTTAATATCCTATCTACTTATATATTATATGGCTCATATTGGTTAGTTAAGTCACTTGCCAAATGCATTAGGGATGAAATTAAAAAAAAAAAACTTGATTGACAAGAGCCTAATTCGCATAGAACACGATTTCTCTAACATCTTGTACATATAACATCACTAGATTTATAACATATAGGCGAGAAGAGCGGCATTAGAAAACGCTTACAAAATTATTTATTTAAAAAATTGTTTCTTCTATAAGACGGTCATCCATAGTTTCTCACCCACGCCCATTTTCATCCAAGAGTATGCAGCACGCCGGGGATGCACACACACACATTTACAAAAGAGCGCACAATGGTCCGTTTATTGACCTTTATGAGGCGCACAGAAATGTATTTAGCTTCCCTCCCAAAGTTGTGCACTAATATATCTTATGTCGCATACAGACTTCAGACAATATGAGGGAACATTGGTTCACTTTCCTTCTTATTTCAAAAGATGCCTTACGTTTTATTTCTGAGTTGTTTATTTAGCCTGTATTGGGGGAAAGGAGACAAAAAACAAAGTCCCGAGGACGCCACCCTCACTCCCCCATCCTCCTAAGCATACCGTGACCAAAGTGGATAATACCATTTGTATAACAGCCCTTTACAAAACTATATATTTAATTAATGTCTTAGAACCTATTGCAATCGAAGATGAATAGTAATTAAGTAAGCACATATAGCCATATGACTGTGTGTGCTTCATGTTTTGGTGCATTATCTACTCATTGGCTTAAGTATCGTTAAAGGAACTTTGGGGAGGGGGGGGGGTTTGACTCTAAAAAATGCCGCCTGGTCACCACGCCTTCTAGTTACGTGAGTATTTTATGCTGGGGCGATAAGTAAGTTTTGCTTCAGTCATATAACAAAACATTTCCCCCTTCCCGCCAGATACGGGCCTGGGGGCGGTAGCTCTAGTCACCATCTGGAAGGCTTCATTTTTCTGTCTAAAAATATGTAATAAATTGAAGTTGCACAACCACGCAAACTGCCAAATCTCTATATATTACATTTATTAATGAATGGGATGATGTGTGCGCGTGTGGGGGGGGGTATGTCGAAAACCATACGTTCAATTGCTGAATGATACAATTTATGCATTATTTCTTTTTTTTTTTTTCTACTTTTTTTAAAACAATTTTTGCACAACTTAGCTCAAATATTTTTGGTCATTTAAACTTTATGATTTTGTGAACATTGTATGCATTAAGCCATTTATTTCAACTTCCTTTAGATGTATTTTGTGTTATTTCACGTTGTAGTATACAGACAAAGAGAGAGAGCCCCCCCCCCTGCGTTTTGTCTGGCCCCCCCTGCTTATTTGTTCTACTTAGTAAAATGTATTACCTGCCCCCCCCCCGCTATTGTTGCCCCTGCTGTAGAATGCCTGGCCCCTCCTGTAAAATTTTCACGCTACGGGGCTGATGAGATTAGAGGGTCCCCAGTTGGTGGTTGTCAAGGTCCCTTTGCGGGGTCCCTGCAGTCGTTGTCTATTGATATGATCACCTACTGAGTACTGGCCAGCATTTATATTTGTCACAGCCACGTGGTTATACAGGACGCACAACACGACAAGAAATTGAGTAAGAAACTCAGTTGTAAATTACATTACAACACCTTTATTCACATCAAAAAACAAGAACATCCGCGTGTCCTAAAAAGGACAGTAGCGTTACTGGCTACTAAAAACAATATTATAATACATACATCAAAATTAGAATAGTTACCTGGGGTGGGTAGTTCTCATAAGAACTCAGGTCTGCGGTGGTCGAACGTCTAGGTTCTGCCACACTAACAGCCTGGTTTCCCACCCCAGCTGGAGCCTGAGTTCGACCTCTCTCCTCGACTGCCCGATGCTCACTGACTAACCAATTCTAACTCAATCCCCGCCAACTCGACCGGAAAGTGCGCCACGCACATCCGCTCTCGCTCGAGAGCGACTTCGCTGACCAATGGGCAGCGAGCCGGATATAGCTCGCTCATCGTGCGTGATCTACTGCCCCTCACTCGTGGACAGTTCCAACCTTCAAGATAAAGAGGGGGGGGGGGATAAAGGAACACTCCTCTCGCCCTTTCCGCTTGAATGCAACAAGGGCATAGGTTATCTCCCCATGTAGACATTTCCCAGGTGGTGTGCGAATTAAAGGGGGTTAATCTTATGCCAGACGCACTGACCACACCTGGGAATACAAAAGCCTTTGTCTATCCTATATATATATATATCTCCCCCCTCTCGAGTGATACAATAGGAGAATGTTCTGGATTTCATTCCTTAAATCACAGAATGTGACAGTGGTGATTGTCAGGGCCTCAATGATTGGATGACTCAGGTCATGAAGTTTCCTAAAGACTGGGCTTGATCACCATAGTTTCAAACAAAAAAGAAAACACAACGTCGACACTGTTCTTTTGAATAGACAAACGAGTCAGCTGCCTAGGCTATTTCTAAAGGACACTACCCCCCCCCACCCCTTTCGAGCACATATGCTATCAAATATGAAACTAAAAAAAAGCCCTGACAGGTATTTGCCTATGTACTCACAATTTTCATAGAAGCAGATTTATGTCATTTGGGGGGGGGGGGGGATATCGAGCATCTTTATAAAAACAGAGAGAAGGAAAATTAAATGTAAATTTGGGGGTTTTGTAGAACTCTTTAGATAAGCAGTGAGGGTAAGGGTCTGCCATTACATCTACTCTCTTCACATCTATGCTGTCCATTGTCTACACAACTATCTTATCCATCCATTACCCTATATTGTCCAATTTTTCTTATGCCTGCTGTGTCTCCTCATCATGTGTTACATATGGAGCTTTTACATGTCATTACCAGGGCTCGATTTACCGCCGGGGATATCCCCAGCACTGAGACCTGTCATCCCCGGCTCTGCTTTAGCTAATATATCCCTGACGGGGATGAAACCATAGACATTTATGCCCGGCTCTGCAGAATTTTTTTTTCATCCCCGGCACTGGTTTTTTCTTAAATCGAGCACTGGTCATTACCTTAATCTTTGGGCTGACTAAAAAAAAAACTTCATCATAAACCTGGTGCACAAGCTTTTAAAAGCCATGGCTAATGTCTTTTTTTTTTAAATCTAAGTTACTCATAGTAATGCCACAAGACAGTGTTATGTTAGAAATCACTGTACGGCAGTTAAAGAGCGACTCGGTCACTTTAGGTCCTGTTGGTTAAAACCAAATAAATAGAAAAATAACTTAGTAAAATAGTAATATAAGAAAAATCAATCATAAAGAGTTGTATTTTTAAATCAATTTTATTTAACATTTCAAGAAAAAGAGACATTATAGCCACTTAATCTTTCGTTTGTTTATATAGCCATATTCAATAAAAATACAGTTATTCTATAATAAAACTTTACATCCAAAAAGATTCACATTAATAATGTATATTACATGTATCTGTACAATAAAGAAGTTCTTTAAAACAAATGAGAAAATTAAAAAAATACAGAATATATATACGTATATATATCTATCACAGATTATAAAAATAATATATCTAAGAGCTATACCATGGTAATAAATTATCCAACTTGTACAAATTAATTTATGTTAAAAAACAACAATAAATAATTGGCACAAGGCTGCTTTCTCCCTGTATAAACTAGGACAAACATGTATTCATGAAGAAAAATGAGAAAATACTCTAATGAAAAAGTAGCAAGTCATGTAAATAATTAATTTCTGCACAGAAATTCTTATTTACTTTGATCTAGTGACAACAGGAACTTTAATTAACTAGTGGTATTCATTACTTTTAAATACAAATTATTTTTTGTCAAATAGCAGTAAAAAATAATACTGTAGATGAATTAATTTTGAAAATGTAACGACCATACTTTAAATATATCCAAAATTGGTTTGTTAATTGCATCCAATTGTAACAGAAATTTTATCTTTATCAAATAAACATTTTAGTCAACTAATAAAGCAATGCTAGTAAATCAAACATGTTCTAAATATACATAGTTTTTACAAAAAAAAATAAAAAAATACTGATCTATTATTGTTAAGGCACAGGTCATATTCTTATTAAATAAAACAACATCATGTAGTTAATTACCAAGTGTTTATGTATAAAAAAAGAAAGAATAAATGACCAATAATTTAAATAAAAAAAATCATTGCTAGAATTATTCTGCATGAGAAAAAAAAACCGCAGTAAAATCATTGCAGAATACATGGGGGAACAAATTAACTTATCATGATAAACATTGTAACTCAACATGATTACATTAATTATATGTATTTCATTAATAAAACTTATATGTAGCTGCCAAAGAAAAAAAAATCAAGCTATAATAGAAAAGAAGACATTGATACAACAGTTTTGTCAGTTATATTTTTCACTAAGAAATAAATAATTAGTAATACTGAACTAAGTAAATTTATCAGTCTTGTAGGAAAATGTTACACAATACAAATTAAAATTTACAGGATTTAAAACTGAATAGGTAATTAAATTAAAAGAAAATTCATTCATATGATTCTGATTGTCTATTTCATTTCTTTTAATAATGACAATCTTGACCAGCGAAAAACCAGATTTCTTAAATTTAGGAACACATTAGGTGATGGTCAGTCAGAATCAGCAAACTTCAAGAGAGAATTCCAACCTTTTTGAATGGTCACTAAGATTCATTCATCTCATTATTGACTAATTAAAAAATATAAATGCAATTAAAAACCACTAAAAGTTTATAAAAGAAATCGGTAAACAATGATGATGTAAATAACTTTCAAATCACTTGTTATAATTATGGATTAGAAATTGTAATTGTTAAGGAAATGTGTTACGTCATTAAATATGTTAAGAATGGCAATGAATGAACAAAATTCATTATATTAAACTGATTATAAATTATTATATCACAATGTTTCTATCTATACATATTGTCTGAAAGTTAAATATTAAAAGATTTAATATTTCAGATCTGCATAATAATTTGGATTATTTATCACAATGTAGAGGAGTCAAATAAATAAAGTAATAAATATATGCATAGGTGATATGTTTCCTTGTTTTATACCGAATATGTACATCAAATATTGTGTATAACATTAAACAAAGACTTAGTGAACTTAATGGCATGTGAAACTAAAAATAGATGATTACAAATAAATTAAAATAATAGACAAAAATAACAAGGTAAGTTTTATAATTTTTAATGCTCTAAATTTAAAAGAAAATAATGCCTACCTTTATGCATGCAAGATATAAAAAAAAAGATAAATTATCCAAAATACTGAAATGTAAAATATTATTTTCAATTTTTAACTTAACACTAGATCTAAACTGAATACCCACAAAAGTCGATGACCAAAATTTTTGTATTTTTTTTTAATTTTTAAGATATATACATATAACAGTTAATCATAAAGTTATTCACAGAGTTGGTCACAAGAATTTAGTGGAGTGACAGGGAAAGGATTTTTTATTAGTTAATGATTCAATTAGATCAGTTTAGATGATCAGATTTTAATATGTTTTAAATATTAAAATAATAATCGAAACAATATTCTAGATCTTATTTTGGACTGTTATAATAAAAATTAATCTAATTAGCTTAATTACTCTGCTAAAAATTACTCAAATATAATAATGAACTTTTCATGTTCAGAAAATATCTTTCACTTCAAATAGTGCTTTACTTTAAGTCTTAGTAAAGAAAGTGACCCTGATAGGTTGTTGAGAAAATGTCAGGGTAAATCCATTAATATTTATTTTAAAACTGTATTTAACATTTTATGGTAAATTCATCAATACATGGATTTTGTTAGAGAGATTGTCAGACAGAAAGTTAGCCAGTAAAATTTGATTTAAAAAAAAATTACAATGAAGTTTCGAAAGATATAACTGTTGACACAAAGCTCCTCTGTCTAAAAGTGAAGAGACATTCAGTTACCATTTTCTCTTTAAATTAGATTAGACCTACATGAAGAAAGAAGTAATATAATTAAAGGAGTTATAATATCACAATAAATAATTAAAGTAAAAACAATTTTCATGCACTTTATTCCCATAATTTTAACAGAGGATAATTAAGGTTTTTTTCATCAATTAATAAAAACAAGCAATTAAGCCTGTTCCATTCTGGACACAGGACGTGTTAGCGCATTTGTAAATTTTGGAAATGTTTATAAATTCAATTGTGTAATGCATATATCTGTAAAAAAATATTATAAAGACATTTCTTTATATTTGAAAAAAAAATATTTTCTCTTAAATCTAACTACAAGTGGTTTTTGGTTACTGAAATAGGACTCATAATTGAAAACATTCGAAATTGTAGTCATTTAATCGTCCGAAAACTCCGTCAATTGTTGCATAGCTCTGATACTTTCAATTAAACTCAGAACACAAGCTTACTATTTTATTTGATGAGTTTCTTAATAAATCTTGGTGAAACTACGTGCTGCAGTATTTCGCACCAAATGAATGGGTTATTGAACGTACAAAGATGTAGAATGAGGCCATATATATAATATATAAGCCCCTTAGGAGCCCTGAAGCCCGGCCCTCAGAGGTCCTATCGCGAAATGAACTTTTGATGTACACATGGCAGGCCAAGACCTACAAAATGATATATACATCATGGGTCTAGGACTTATGGTTGCTGAGATATAGGGCGCTCCTTTATTAACATAGCTTATATAGTAAAAAACGGTACTTTATAAGGCCCATTTTACGGCCCTCAGAGGTCAGATCGCGAAATGGAAAAAAGTCATTTCTTGGCAGGCCAAGACCTACAAAATGATATATACATCATGGGTCTAGGACTTATGGTTGTTGAGATCTAGGGTGATGACGGACGGACGGACAGACAGACAAAATGGGGACAAGAGAGCTTTTTTTTTTCGAAAATGCTCTAAAAAAACAGAACTTACATGTGATTTGCCACAATCTTGATAAAATGTGTACCTAATTCTGCGCCATGATTTATTTTTATTTTCATCACTTGACTTTTCGTTGAGTTGATTTTTACGTTTGGTATCTTTTAAAGCAAGGGCTCCAAATGACTTCCATGAGTCAATAATTTGAATCAATTTTTTAGTGGTCTCATCCTCATATTTATCTATTTCCTCAACCTATGCAATAACAAAAATATCTGTGAATTTTGTACATAAAACAAAAAAAGAAACATCATCTTCCATTTTTTTAAAATGTGATTATGAGAAGTATACAGGAAAATGGGAAGTTGCAAATTTCAGTTACTTATCCCATTCCTCACTTGTAAAAACAATGGGAAATAGAGCATTGCATCATGTTAAGAATTAATTTTTCTCCTTTGAAGTATTTTGTGACTGCTTGTTCTTCCAATGTATTCTTCATATATAACAAATTATATTATTCATGACATAATCAAATCAGACATAGCACTAACCTTCTGCAGTATCATTAGAACTTTATCCCATGAGCTTTGGAGGCTTCTTACAGGGTCATATGTCAATGGGTCAGTCCGTTTTCTATCAAATAAATGTATGGATGATTTAAAAACAGACTGATTGGACTCAGGAGATGAAATAGTTGATAGACAGGATGTTGACTGTTGATCAGCGAATTTAACTCTTCTGAAAGCCTGTAATAATGTTTCATTCTAAAGTATACTAAGGTGCAATGCTTAAATTTCTTAACACCTATATGTAAGCATAGAAAGTTTTCCATAACAAATGCAACTATATGTGTGTACAATTTTTTTTGGACGTTCACAAAAATTAATAGAATTCATAAAAAGTAAATTATGTTAGTAATTTAATAATGGTACTGAGGAAAAATTCATTGAAATAATTTTAACATCACTATTCAAATACAATTTAATCAGCAGAAACATGATCAAAATTTTACACAATATTTTGATTTTTAAAGGGTTAAAAACAACTCTATTTCTAAATATACACAGTATTAAGCTATACTTACAGGTTTTTGTTTAATCATTCCAGTCATTAATTTAAATTTTAGAATCATGAAGTCTATCATTTCATAGTCTATGAGATCTAATGTAGTCTTACAATACATCTGTGATTTGCACCACTTAAATGACCAACTAAGAATGGACACAGACAAGGCTGTAACCAATCCGTATGCAATAAAGCAGAAGGATGTAAAAATAAAAAGGGAGAGCATATTCATTGATTCTGAAGTTTTTGAAAGATTGTGGATTTTGCCAAACATAAGTCCACACATAGCAGTAAGCGACTGCTGAAAAGTACTGTATTCCTGAACAGTAGAGCCAAAGACCTGAAAAAAATGAAGTTTTTTTTTAGAATGTCACAGATAGTTTACTATTTAGTAAAATCAGAGCATTAAATATTTCTATAACATCCTCTCTAATGCTCCTAACAGCACAACTTTAAAAAGCTTAGTAAAAAAGCAACCTAGAATCTTAAATAAAAAGCATCATTAACATCTTTAATATTTATACATTGCTTTTTTGCACTAAAGCTGACTCGTTAAATTTGGATACTTACCAAATATCCTAGATGAGCATAAGAAAGCAGAAGTATGAGAAATATGAAGAAAGCTCCCATTAATGGACCACAAGACTCTGATAATGTAATGTAAAATTTGTACAGGCATTTAGAATATCGTACTTGTCTTACAACCTAAAAATAAGGATCAAAAGTAAAATTGTCACACAATATTAAATTATTCCCAAGTGGGATAGAAATTTAGAACTTACTATACTTATTGAGTACACTTTAAAAGGTTTCTCTTATTATTCAGCTATGCAGAACACTCAGAAGACTAATTATTATTTATTTATTAAATGAGTTTATAACATTTTTTGTATTACCATTTTTTATCAATAGATAGGTTGTGATTTTTAGTAATTAAATCAATTTTTTAATAATAATGACAAAATAATTACCATAATGGTGATAAAAAATGTAGATAAATAATTAAAACAAAGAATATCATATTTTACAATACAATTTTAAAAATGAAATTGAGAATCAGAACAACAATCTATTTGCCTCACATGATTTATATTTAAGTAACCAAATTTAGGAACTTTATAAACCTATTGCACAAATATTTTGTATTTGCAATACTTATGTTAAAATAAAACAATTATTGTGAATATAATACCATACAGTGAATGTGTGAGTAAAGGAAGTCAAATGATGTAAAGTCTAATTACTACTCAAACATGCAACTATTACAGTATTATTCTTTAAAAATCAACAAAAATTGTATTATTCTAGTGACAGTTCATATATAAAGTGAATTAAGCCAGACTAGCCTAATCCACATCATGGGTTAGACTAGTCTGGCTCTAAATGCTTCATTTCAGTAAAGAAAGTAAAGTTCCTTAGCCCTGTGGGGCGTTGGGGAATATAAAATGTTTCTGTAATCGCAGCATGATAAGGGGTTATATGGCTAGTACAACGCACAAATGATTAATATATTTATGGAAGAAGCAGTTTAAGTCATACTAGCTATCCCAAGAAATGGTTAGGCTAGTCTGGCTTAAAAAGCTTCATATAATAGATAACCCAATCAAGAAACTAACTGATATAAATGAATCTTATGATTTTTTTCATGCATGGTTTTTTAACATAACAAAAAAGATACTTACTTTTGATAAAAAACGTATAATTCCCTAGCAGATGTTTATTCTTGCAGTATAGTAAATAAATACCACATTATATAAATAAAAATGTACTTTAGACCAGCATTTCCCAATGGTAACAAGGGGACTATGCCCCAAAGGGGGGAAATTAGTTTGATTAATGGAAGAGGGGGGTGAGGGGGGATGCAATTTAAAAATTTCATTTATCTATATGTTTTGAAAATTTACTTGTCTGTTTCGTTAACTATTTCTAAGTGTATTCTTCCTAAAATCTTTTCCCTTCTTCCTCAATCATATTATTTAGGATTCATTCCGGAACTAATTAATTTTTTTGAAAATTAGACATGTTAAGTCGAGAGGGCTTCAGGACATAGCAAAGTTTAGGAAATACTGCCTTAGACAGTATGGACTATAATACCGCCTTATTTATAGTGATTAAGAACTACTGATTAGCTCAATTCAATTTCTAATTTTTTTCTACTAAATATTCTGTCTCTGTGAAATAAATAATACTTAATGTCATTTTTATGCTACTTAATTTGAATTATATGAGGTCTGAAAATACAATTTTTAAACCCTTAAAAATAGGTTAATTTTTTTATATCTAAATTTGATCAATTTCTTACCTTCAGACAAAACAAAAATACAAGACAAGCATGCAAATAACGATAAACTGCATGCATCAGCACCACCTGAGCTAAATGAGAAGAATCACTTGGTGATAAAAGAAATTTATTGATGCTATTGGTGGCTTTCAAAATGCATGCCAAATAAAGTCCAGAATTACTCCAAGCCAGTAAGCAGATCACAAAATCAATCCAGTTCCAAAATCCAAGTAAGTAATGTAGTTTCTCACGACACAGTTTTATGATGATGTTGACAGTGAGATATAGCACAAACACCAGAAATATAGCCTGAAATTAGCCAGTAAATAATTATGGACTAGTTGAACCCTGCATAAACATTGGCAAATATTTTGACTTAGAGATTATTCTATCAAACATAATCATGAATATGTGGGTCTGTATATTCTATTTCATAAACAAATTTTGTTTATGAACAGATTGGATATTTAAATTAAGTAAAACAAAAAAGATATTTAAGTCAAATAAATCTATAAACAAATTTCCGTTTAGCCCACTTAAGTTGTTCTTACAAATTTAAAAAGTTTTACTTTTTAGCCTACAAATCTATCTACAGCTTTTGTTTTTAAAAAAAATAAATTTTTGTAATAAAATCAATTAAGATAATTTTTGAGGGCAAGACTTTCATTATTACCTGACAGACTAAAAGAGGCTCAACTTTACCAGATTTAAATCTCAACAGTTTTTCTGACTGCATTGATGAACTAACAAAGAGTCCTCCTGAAATGAAATTTTTAATTGTCTTGATACTTCTTCTAAACAAGCTCCATTCTTTAACAAATCCATGCATAAAAAAATAAAAAATACCAGTTAGTCAGAATTAATTAACAGCAGGTCTAAAATTATATGCCCATCTAGATATATGGATTATTTATTCATTAATTACTATTTATCAACTAATGTAAAGAAATATTTGGTCCAGTATTGTGTTCACCCACGCTTTTAATATATTTTAGTAATGATAAATATCAATGATCTAAGGAATTGTTTTTTTATTTCTTTATAGTGCATTTTAATGAAACTTTATTTTAGAAAAAAAAAATTATATATTTTTTTTTATTTTGCATCTTGCAATAGTTTTTAAAGCCTAGATTTACTTGCTTTTTTGTAATCAAAATGAATGAACCGTAATCTTAAAATACTGCACTGCTAGCACAGTTATAAACATATGTTGTATTCACATATGTATTTGCCATTGTAATCTCCATCCTTTTAAACCCATGATAAACACTAATAAAAAGTAATTAGCTTCGTAACTCTACAAGATGCTTTATTTGGACTCGAAATTTTCAAATTAGTGTACTTCAAAGATAATACAATTGCATTTAAATTTTAAAACATTCTAACTAATTAAGACCAGGTCCATAACTAAGTTACAAGATTTGCTGACACAGACACTCAAAGATAAAGATAATTAGAAGCTTATAAAAATAAAATTATGTTTGTAAGTTTGTGGCTATGCATGTGACAATGAAAGTCATTCTCCCATTAATGAAATAAATCTTTGGTGTTCAAAATATAAAATGACATATATTACATGTATTTTAATAAAACACATCATATTTTTTTTTTATTTTGCTGCCTTGTTAAAAAATAACTTTTTTTAGACATTACATTGCCATTATTTGATGTGTCATACATTAATACACACGTAATTATAAGACACTGTTAGTTATATATAACAAGGGTGACTATTCTCTCTTTGACCAAACCTGTGCATAGAATGGGTCCATGTTTATTAGAACAGAAGAATGCACATCAAAAGTGACAATAATAATCTTTTTATGACTTAGTTACAAAGGATGTTTGTTAAGTTTTTTTACATGTCGTTTTTAAAAAACACATTCATACCTGTAATAGGGAATTCTATTAGCACTGAGCCACAAGTAGTCAGATCAGTACTTGCGCTGTACAGCGTCAACTCAACAAAAACTGCTCTGGTCAAATGGTCAATCCAATTCTCTACTTTCAACTGATGTAGTCTGGTTAAAGTCTCATTATAAGTAAGACCCAGTTTTTGAATGTATCCACCTCCAGTATAGATTAGTGACTGTCCAAACTTTGAATACCTGAAGTAAATTATTTATTTGTATAGGTCATTAAATATCAATGATTATAATTTACATTTTTTTCTAAAGATATTGCCTATATTTATCTACAAAATATTTTTACACTACATGTATTTTATCAAGAAAGTGTTTATCTTAAAAGCTAAAGTTGAAACATTTCATCTGAACTTTCCATTATAACTGAAAGTCTACTGCATTACTATGATCTTTAGAACTTTTTTTTTGTAAAGTATTAATATAACAATATTTTTTAAATTGTAGTTTAATTTAAAAAATTCAAATATGTTAAATTATTCTAATCTTTATTAATGGGGTACAAATTTAATTTCTTTTAAATATATTACAGCTACCTAATCAAATATTTTAAAAATGTATGAGGATATTCACATGTTCAATTCACTGCTTTCAGAGAAAGTCCAGTTAGAAAATCCTGCACTCCAACCAACCCCAAATTGATCATTAGGTGGATCACCTGTGGCTAAGTCCAAACATCTGTAAGTATTCAATTCTTTAGGTGATATCTGTGCAATAGATGAAGCGATGGGACAGGTAGCTGAAAAAAGAAAAAGTCAGTAGACTAAAAGAACTGTAAGAAGATTCATTATTTAGATTCACCAAATTTTGTTTTTGACAAGGATATATATTTTTCTAAAAAATAATTCATGTGCTAAAAAACATTTAAGCTATTTACCCTTAAAAAAAACGTTTATCTCTGTCCCCTATATTCAAAGAATGTGAATCGCTTATTTTAATAACCCTATATATGAAATTTCTAAAGTTTTGTTTATTGCAATTTAAATAACTGATTCAAATATAAGGATATAAGAGAAAGAAAAATGAAAGCCTTTTTTATAAGCTATCGAAAAAAAATTCTAAGTTTATTAATTTAAATTTTAGTTTTAAAACGTGATTTTTAAATAATTATCCATTTTTAGCACAGTAAAATATTTCATGTAAGAAACAAAAATATATAAGAAAAAATAAACAGCAGTTCTCCTGCACAGAAAAGTAAAAGTGTATACAAATAACCTTTTGTTCCTCTTATTTGTCTAAACCAAGCAGGTCCCATAAGAAATCCAAAATTTTCTGATTGGTCAAGCTCTCTAAGATGGATTGTTTTTGCCATTACATCCTGTGACCATTGCCAGAACTGATGGATACTAAAATGTAAAATAATTCAGAATAAAAATCTTTTATTTTTCATACATTGTTTAAAAAAAGACAACAAAAAAAAGGGTTACACACTTATGAATGTAAAGACTTATGAATGTAAAGACTTATGAATGTAAAGAAAAATGAATGTAAAGACTTATGAATGTAATGACTTATGAATGTAAAGCATTAAAAAAAAAGAATTTTACTCTGTATTCAGCTCTGGTGGATGTTACCTGAATAAACTGTCCAAAAAAGAGAGGTTTGATTATGTTTTTACCTTTTTAAATTAGATAAATTCATTCTCCTGTTGTCCAACTTGTATAACTTATTCTGAATGTTGTAATTATTGTGGTACATCATGGTACTACTGTAGTTGATGTAAACAATAGATAGGAACAGAGCAAACATCAAAATAAACATTACAGTTTCTCGTAGCATGGTAGCGAGTTTGTGATTTTTTTTTCCTTCTTCTCTGGCATGAAGCAAGGCAAATCCTCCAAGTGGTTTGAATTTAACATCCTATGAATAAAATTTACTGTCCATTTATCTGAGAATATATTTTTAACTAAAATATTAAAAATTAAATATTCAAGATAATGTCAACATCTAAAATTTATTTAATTACTGACTTACTTTTATTTGTTCATTTGTTTCTTCAGCAGGTGTTATGTCTAATAAGCTGGGATCATCATTATCAACACCTTTTTTTATTACAGTAAGAATAGTAGCCAATATAACTACCTGTAATGAAAAAAGAACTGTTTTAACAATCTCTGTGATGAAATATAATCAAAACCTATTTTTTTAAATAATCACAAAGTGTGACATCACAATTTTTAAAAAATCTGTTTAGGTTTAAATGATTTACAGCTTTATTCTAATTGAAGGGATTCACCTTTAATGGTTCCACTACAAGAATAGAAGCGAAAACACTGAAACATAATGAAACAAGCCATTTGAGTGCAATGGCTGCTCCAAACTTGTAGCCATACCAAAGAACTAGGATGATTGACAGGAGAGAGAGTTTTCCACAAAGTGCATAGGTCATGTATAAGCACCATGGTGGAAGTGTGCAACCAGTCTTCCTCTTTTGTGAAATCTGAGATTCTAAACTAAAAGAACGTATGCGGCCTAAAGAAATACAACAAAATTCTGAATTATAATAAGATAATGAAAAGGTTAAAATTCACAAAGCTACTTTAAATAAACACTAACTAAATGGACTCGAGGTTACAGGTAATTGATAATATGTAATGGAAGTACATGTATAATATATTTAATATACATGAGGGAAAACTGTCTTGTACTTATTATCTACTAGCTGTAACCGGCCACGCATTGTCGTGGCTAAGCCCTATGTAATATTATAGTAAGTATTGAGAAAGCCCTTGTTTCTACTTCTGTTTATTAAAAAAAACAGAGAAATTTTAGAAAAATAATTATCAATCATTTAAAACTATAAACAAAGGAAAATCATTTCTATTGTGAAAGTACACGGTTCTAAATTTATAATGTTTATTAATGCAGTGCTTTTGGATGTACTTTCGAAGTTATGATTAATAGCATGAATCCTGTAAACATGTTTGAAAAAAAAAATACTGACAAAATAATAATTTGCAAACTTAAGTAAAAAGAAATATTTTACGATACTGTTTGTTAATAAAAACAAAATACAGACAAACTATTAGTTTGCACATGGCGGATTGGTTTATTTTAAACAAATACTGACAATATATAAGTTAGTGAAGTAAAGAAATAATTTTACCAAACCGATCGATTAAATATTATTTTTTAATATTATAAAGCCAAATAATTTTCTGCAATTTTGTGTGTAAATTTTAAGGTGATTGGTGAAGAACTTTCGGAGTTATGATAAACAGCATGAATCCTGTTTACATTTTTATTTATATAGATATCTTTTCATATACATGTATCTTTTCATATAAATTAACATTTTACAAACTTAAACAATTATTATTAAAATGTATCTTATTACAAGAAATTACATGTTTATGCTGTGTTGTATAGATTATATCTTTTTGCCTGGTTTTTTTTTTAAGATACCTTGTTGTTTTTTGTGCTCAAGGAGATTATTTTTTACCTGAAGCTATAATCTTAGTCTTTGATGAGAAAGATACAATGCTCAGTCTTTTTGTTTTATGATACTTATAGCTGTCTTCAGTACTTGAATCAAACTTGTTATGAATGCAGTGATGAAACTGTTTCCTAAGTGGATAAAACATAGCACTATATGTTAAACAAGTAACTAATGATTATCTAATTAAACCTGATTTTTAATTGTACTCTATTAATATGTCTTTTGGGTGTTATAAAATAAAATACTCAATGTATTGTACTTTTCTATATGATTAGGCGGTTCTGGTTCTCCACAACTATGAGAAGTTCCACTTTTATTGCTGAAAGATTCTTTCACCATTTCATCCAGTCCATCATAAGCCCATTCATCATCAGAATTAAATAAATCATCAGTTACATCTTTTTTACTACAATGATATGAAATAAAAATAATGTATTAGATGTTTGTAGGCTAATTTTTTTTGCTACTTTAAATGTGTGGCTACTTTAAAAAAAGTAACTCTATTGTTATGAAATGTAAAGAAGGTGATGAGGAGAGAAAAAGTAGATGAATGAAAACCATGTATTATGAAAATACATGTTATCAATTAAATGCACAATAGCTATTTCGCAGTCTCACAGAAAGAAAACAGAACACAATGTGGTATCTTTATATGCAAAATTGTGTCTCCTTAGAGACTTGAAATTTTAAAAGTTAAACAAAGTTGCTGATTGCATACTGTTTCTGTTCCATTACTAGATTATAGTGTTAAATTTTTTCAGTGCATAACATTCTAACATTATTTTCCTCATGAAGCAATAAGTTGTTCCTTTTTATTATGGATATGGTGAACAGAAAAACCAATTTTGTAATTATTTTTTAAACTAGTATTTGGAAGGAATTTTACTTATAAAAATTATGATCTAAATATGTTTGTAGATTTATTCTATTTAAATACAAATATGCCATTGGTTTAATTTTGAATTAACTTTAATATAAACTTTGAAATGATCGTTATAAACTAAATTCATCTTTACAGTTACCTGAAAATCTGAAAAACCTTTTTCTTTTTTCTGTTTTCTTTTTTATCCATTTCAGCAGTAAGCTCATTTAATTTTTGGTCAAATTCATCATCACTAGTTTCACTTGACTGAAATAATTTTGGAATTAAAAATTATAATTTCTGGTAATACAGAAAGTTGTCTGTAATTTAAGTCTTAAAACTTCAACAATCTGTTAGGAATAATTCTGAAGGCATCATATATATACCTTTCTTCTGCCTAACACTGATATTTTATTTGGTTTCAGTCTTTTTCTTGATTTTATTATATCTGTAGAGCTCTCTTCTATGCTGCAGTCTGCTTCTGGCATTGGATGAGCCACACTATTCTGTCCCTTTACTTGTTCAATCCATTCTGGCATTCTATCAGGCCAGTTTTGCAGTATGCTCTCTTTGGACCAAAGTTCCTGTTCAAGATATATTTCTAGTGATATTATTCAATGATTTATTGCCATTTGAATCACTCATAATGATCTTTACTACATTGCACATCTTAAACTCAATACTGAGGAATATCAATACTAAATATTAACTGTGGCTGCATGATTAAATTTGTTGTTATAAAGCAAATAATGATAGACTACTTTGAAATTAGATCACTTAGATCACAAAGATTACTGTTATTTGTTTTTTTTATTTTGGTGAATTTTCCTAAGGGATTGGATATAGAACAGACATGGGCAAACTATGGCCCACAGGCCATGTATAACCTGTGAGGGCGTTTGAATGTTGTGAACTAATGTTATAATCAGATCTGTAGTTCTCATTTAAACTTAAGTTACTTTGCCAAAACAGATGTGATAAATAATCAGAAAGATAATGTGACTTACTTTGTGTAAAATCAACTGACCTTAACTGTAGTATCAGCTGTGTGATCACTGATTCTTATTTTATTATTCTTACTATGCACTGGGGCAGTTCTTTTAAGTTTTGATGTGACCTATATACAATGTTTAAATAAATGAATAAAGAAAAAAAATATATTGCAAAAGATGAACCCAAAATTGTTTATGGATATTTTAAATTTATTCTTTACTAAATTTCAGTTGTAACTTTTTATGTATGTTTTTTTTAAAATTATTTTAGAGTTAAAACTCACTGGTAAAGAGTCTGTAGTATTCTCCCTTTCTATTCCTGACATTTCCCATTCACCAAAAGTAGCCACAGTTTTACATGATTCGCTGGTACTGTTGAAATCTATATCAGCATCTATTTCCAAAGTATGTGCTGTGCTGGGTCTTCTGGCCTGTATTAATGCAGATTCCTGATGGTAAATAAAAATTAAAAAAAAAAATAAAACTATCAATCTATTAAAAATATATAACACAGCTCAACAAAAAAAAATTTTTTGCGAGTTGCTAAGAATGTTTGAATGAATTTATAACAATTCATGGGTGCTGATTTCAAAACTGCCACTGCTTTTGCTAAATTGGCTCTAGTTTCTGAGATATTGGACATCCTTCAAAATATGATTATACCCTTTGTGTAAAACAAATGCAATAAGTTTGGTGTCTTTTGTTTAATTTAACTATACCAAGTTATAACTTGGTTTATTTTTTTCTCTTTTATGCTGCTTTCTAAAGACATCATGAGTTCATCACGAAGATGCTGCAAAAATAATGCGAATGTATTCTGTTACATCTCTGGAGAATACATGATTGAAAAGCAAAGAAGACAAGTCTTGGGCTCCCCATAAGGTCTGCAAAAACTGTGTGGAGAGCCTACAGCAGTGGACAAATGGTGAGAAGAAAAGTCTAAGTTTCGGTGTACCAATGGTATGGCAAGAGCCGAAAGACCATTTTGGTGATTGTTATTTTTGTATTGTGAGTGGGATTATCCTGATCTTGAATCTGCAAGGAGACCAATTCCACATAGCAGTGAATTTCCTATACCAGTGTTTACTGGATTATTAGAGTTTTCACCATCAGACTCCGACGGGGGGCAAGATCTGGAGTTTTTGGCAGGTGAAAACAGTGGAAGCGATTATGAAGGAAGTTCTTCAACACCTCAACCATTCAGCCAAGAAGAACTCAATGACCTAATACGAGACTGAAATCTGTCTAAGCAAGCATCTGAGCTTTAAAACGTCCAGGCTCAATGAAAGAAATTTTCTCAAACCAGAAGTTAAAATAAAGAGAAGAGTTTTTCTTCCATAATTCAGCCAAGAGGAAGATCTTGTTTACTGTAATGACATCCCTGGACTTCTGCTCCAAATGGGACTACAAGCTTGAAATGTGTTCTGTTACACAATGGTAACCGTTATGTATCTCTTCCCATTGCCCACTTAACAAAACTTAAAGAAGAGTATGAGAATATCAAAATACTAAAGCAGAAAGTCCGTTATTATGAGCATCAGTGGTCAATTTGTGTTGATCTAAAAATGGTAAACTTCTTGCTTGGGCAGCAGTCAGGATACACTAAATACCCATGCTGCATGTGCCTTTGTGATAGCAGGGCAAGGCAAGATCATTGGACAAGAGTGACATGGCCTGCAAGGGAAACCATGACTGTAGGTAAAGAAAATATCATCAACAAGGCACTGGTTGACAAAAATAAGATAATTCTCGGACCGCTTCATATCAAATTATGTTTAATGAAACAATTTGTTAAGGCTTTGGACAAATATGGCAATTGGTTCAAGTATATTTGCAGATCATTTCCCGGATTGAGCCTGGAGAAGCTGAAAGCTCAGATTTTTTACGGTCCTCAGATTTGGAAACTCATCAACGATCGAAATTTTACTAATTTCATGGATCACCTTGAAGCTTCTTCATGGAACAGTTTTGTTTCAGTTGTCAGGAACTTTTTAGGTAATAACAGATCAGAGAATCACGAAGAACTGGTGCAAGATATGCTCGCTAACTTCAGAAACATTGGAACAAATATGAACATCAAGGTACATTACCTGCATTGTCATTTAGACAAATTTCCAGGTAACCTTGGGGACTTCAGTGAGGAACAATGTGAGAGGTTTCATCAGGATATGAGGGTGATGGAGGTGAGATATCAAGAAAGATGGGACATACATAAGATGGCTGACAACTTTTGGAGCCTCCAGCGCAATTGACCCAACGACACACACAAAAGGAAGTCGAGCTAACAGCGATTTGCTAATGCATTACCATAGACAATAAACATATTAATTAATTAGACATAATTAGTTTTTCAAATGAAAATGTTTTCCT
This sequence comes from Bulinus truncatus, assembly GCA_021962125.1. Taxonomy (NCBI): domain Eukaryota; kingdom Metazoa; phylum Mollusca; class Gastropoda; family Planorbidae; genus Bulinus; species Bulinus truncatus. The sequence continues at coordinate 893,199 of JAGDYQ010000146.1, read as the reverse complement.
CTATAACACTATTACACATATTTTTGAACAAATTTCTGCATGACCATTAACAGTTTCACTACTATTTGTTAGTATACTATTTTACTTCATGCAATTCTTGACAATTTTCAAACATGGTGCATGCATTATTTCATTAATTTTAATTATCTCGAAAAATAGAGCCAATCTAGCAAAAGCACTTACATATTCTAAATCAGCATAGTTGACTTTGTATAAAATGATTCAAATATCACTGGCAATGAATTCACTGTTTACCAGTGTAATTCATTTTCAAAATACAATTTTACTTTGTTTCTGAAATACTGGTCATTTTCTTTTTGGCTGAATCTTTTTTTTCCATTTAATAATAAAAAAATATCTAGCTTGACCATTTGATTACATTTCAATGTGTAATTATAGCATGCAGGAGTAATTCAAGCTTAACACACTGGAAGCGGAGGTAGGAGAGGTGTTAGGTCAAGACAGAATTTTTCAATCATACCTGGCTTTATTTTGCAAATTGAGATGAGCTTAATGTGCAGAAATGAAAAAAGTTTAATACAAGAAAAAAAAAATTCTTTAATTTTATATAGAAAACAATATAAACAGGTGAAAAATATTTGGGCAATATTTATGCACATTTTAATATCTTAGTTTTTTATATAAACTTTCCTTATGCAAGCAATAAAGCTTTAAACTCACTTTGAATTGAGTTCTTTTAAATAAAGTTGAAAGTCCAAAAAGCAACGGTAGAACCATGATGGTTGACACCAATGCTGTGATGATTTCCTCCCATCCGAATGAACTCCAGCTTATATCAGAATCTGTTTCTGATTTGGACTTAAAAACTCCATACCATATGGCATTAATACCCATATACAAGTAAGTGCATGTTAAACAGCATGTCACCCTCTGCACTCTAGTGAATTTACTGTGGTCAGGTCTGTTAGATACAGAGATCCAAGTGTGCATCTCAGCAAGCATAGCATAAAAAACTGTACTGAACCGATGATTAAACTTTTTCAGCTCCACATCATCTGACAAAGGAGACAGCATTTATTACAATCACTTAAATTTAAGGTTGAGCATATTTTGACTAAAATAATTTTGAAAACATATAATTTATAAAGGATAATAAATTGCTTAAGTTCATAAGATTATAAGGTATAAAGTGATAAATGTAGTTTTTTTTTCCTTATTCTAAAAGTAAAGAATCATTTGTTCTTTTAATTAAGTGGTAGAAATTTAAGAATGAATGAACAAAACATTTTTATTTTTAGTCTTCTTATTATTCGATATTTATTTACTTATTTTAGTAATAATGAATTAATGCCAACTGAATCTAGAGAAGGCCAAGTAAAAAGTTTTAATGGAGGAAAATGTAATATAAATTTTCATTTTTTTAGCAGTATTTTTTTTAAAATGTCACAATTATATATAATGAAGTGAAAGTATATTTTCTAGCACTTGCTTTATTCAGATATTTTAAATGAAAAATTGGCACTTGAATATTGTTTTAATAAGAAAATGTGGATTAAATTATTTGTCAACTCCAATGTTAAGAATTACAAAATATGAAAAGCTTCTTTTTGTAAAGAACAATAAATAAAATTATATTACACTATAATGTTCTATTTCATGATATGTTCATGAAATACTTTATTACTCATTTTTTTACCTGCTGCAATAACAGTTTTTTGAATCGTTCCATTTTCGATTTCCAAAGACAGCCAAGAGTTTACAATGAATGTGTAGTTAGCTTTAGTCTGAACATCCTGTACAACAATATGAGATAAGTACCAGGATGGAGATAGCCCAGTGTTATCATGCCAAACAAGAATTTTGGTTATTTCTCCTAGATTTGTGTTAAAAGCCACCAAAAAGGAATCATGACAGTTACGCTGAAAGGCTCCACTCTTGGTGAGGTGTCTGGCTTGTCCTTTATCTTGACTGCCATAAAGCATTATGCCAACATTTGCACTTGTTCCTTTGTGTTAATATGAAAAAGTTAGATTTTAAAATCTTATATTAAAATATTATAAAGAGTAATATGAATGGCATGGTCCATTTTGTTGCATTTATCTGATCAAACATAAAATTACTTAGATGAGTAAACTATATCTTAAGTACAGTGTTAATGTAACAAAAAATCAGATATTTTGAAAAAACAAATAATAAGCCTTTTTCTTATTGATATTAACTGTTATGGGAAATAATTTATTTTAAAACTGCAAAATTTAAAAAAGTTTTACCTGCACCAAGTAATCTGCCAGTTACAACAGTAACTTTATATTTATATTCCCCATTTCGTCCACAAAGAGGGATATGTGTTATCCGTTTCAGATCCATGATATCAAAATATTTACAAATTATGGCGGTTATCAAGTAAACACAGAAAATAATAGCCACTGCAATGAAAACAACTGGATTTGTTGACAGATCCAAGTTCTACAAAAGACACACACAATTTATTATGCATGCATCATATTTAAATACAGTTTAAAAATAATTATACACTAAAAATGCCAAATCAGAATTAGATCTTTTCTTTCCTTACTAAATAACATTTACTCAGTGCTATAACTAAAATTATATAAAAGCATAATAAAAATAGGCAATTATTTATCTGAAGCATAGTTCTCTTACTGCCAAATCAGCAAAATCAAAGTCAACAATGGCAACAAGAGCTGCGCCACTAAAGGAGGTCAAATGATTGCAGTGACATGACACATTAACTGCAGTTGACACGTCTTGAGCCAAACATCCCTCCTGATCCCAAAGTTGATTGGTTGTATTGAAATAGTTACAGAATGAATAATACAGTGCCACAGATAATTTCACTTCATGATAACTGTCATCATTTGTAGCAAGGACATATAATTTATCTGTAGCCTTGAGCCGGCTGAAAAGTTATCATAAAAAATATATACAATAAATATGTCTTTTTGACATTATTTATCTAATCTGCAGTAAATATACATAGTTTTAAGATATCTCAACAAGCTTTAAAGAATATGATTATTTAAATATGCAATGTAATCTGCACAAAGAATACATGCAATTAGAAAAAAAAGGATCTTATATTGTGTTTTAAATTCTTTTTAAAAGCATTAAATTTGTAACAAATTTGAAATAAATATGATGGCTATTAAGACCTCTTTTGAAATGAGTGCCAGAATCAATTACTTACTTGGTGAAGAAGGTATATAATCTATGATCTGTTCCAATCTCCATCACTTCTGAGATTAGTGATAATTTCTGAAAGTACTGTGATGAGCTTGGACTAAAATTCAAACCCAAATAACAGTGCAAAATAGTTCCTTTGACATTCATACCACTAGAGTCATTTGGTAAGAATTTAATTCGAAGCTGAAAAGTAAAACAGTAAGAAGATGCACCCAAGTGAGTCTATTTAAAGCTCATTTGAACTTATCTAAGCAATTTTTAAAATTTATAGTTGTTTTTTTTTCCAACCTGGATATGTACTCCAACACCTTCTTTAAGATTTGACACAAAATTAGGAATTTGCCACAATTTATTTTTCTTTGGGAGAATATTGACAGTACTGTAAGAAAGATTTTCAAGTGGGCTGTAGAGGACGCTTGAGTCTGATGCATTACTGATGTTTGCTATAGACATCAAATTTATCTTGACACTGTCTGTTTCACTGAGATCACTGAGTCTGATGTAGTTGCCATTTGTTTCATAGAAAGAAATTGTCTGCACAGGCATATAATTACAAGTAGGATCATCATATCCATAAGTGTATGGATTCTGTCTGTAGCTGATCTGTAGCTGGAGGACTTCATCAAGTTTTTGTTTTTGTCTTGACAAAATATCAGGACTTAAATGGAACTGAATATTTTCAGCGTTGCTATAAGTATTAATATCCTTAGCATAACAACGTTGTCCCTGGAGCTGATAGAAAAGAAAGAAATAGGTTTATTTTTAAAAGTATTATTCATTCAACTTTATCTGGACAGATAAAATTGTATTGAAAAACCATTATTTGGTTAAGACAAATAAACAGCCACCATTATTCCACTAATAAAAACTTATATTACTAGATTTATTAGGAAAGATTTTGAAATGAGCAGATACATATATGGGTAACATATATGAACTTTCAAAATGAAATCATCTCTAAACCAACCTTGATATCATTGACCTCCAGTTGAATACCCTTCTCACCAATCACTGTTGATTTTAATGTGGCAACAATAATGTCTTCAAGAAATGGAACTATTGATGAGATTACTGACTTCCTATGTGCTAAACCTAACCCAATTTTATGAAAGCTCATTTGACCAGCCACTGCTGATGTTTCGGGTCTCAAATTTCTGAAATCTGTCACAAAACTATCAATGGTGATGGTTTTGTCAGAATTCCAAGTAGAACTTGAGCTATGTACGGGCATGTTGACTGCCTTGAGTAAATTAGTAATGACAGCTGTAAGGTCATCGACAGGAATATTTTCTTGACCTTGTAAAGTTTTAAGCTCCTCACTAAAAACATCCTGAATTTTTCTCAGAGTCATCATTATAAGAAGCTGGCTGTCTTCAGTCAGAAACTCTGTAGAGTATTCCTATACATCAAATGAAACAAATAAAAAGTTTTCAGAACAATAGTGCAATGCAGCATTTGGTGTAAAGCAATCATGTTTATGTACCAGTATTTGCCAACATATTTCTTAATTTTTTTTTAAATAATACAGTTAAACATATATGGTTTATCTATTTTGTAGTTTATTTCAGATTTTTAAAAAATGTGAATTAATTTTCTTTTTAAGTAGCTTATGTACATCATAAGTCTATCCCAGACCACCCTAAATCAAACAAACAAATCAATACTGCAATATTGAGTTCGGTATCTAACAAGAAATGCATCTAAAAACTTTTAAAGAAAATGTCTATGAAACATTTTTTTTACTTAAAAAATTAGTGTACATTGTACTTGTTTCTGAAGATAAACTCTGGTAAAAAAATAAACAACTTGTTGATTTGTTTAAAAAAAAAAATTTAAAGGGACAATATTATATTGTGAATATCTACTTCATATTCTATATTCATTAAAAGAAGTCCACCAATAAATCCTATTTAAAAAAATGTTCCTGTCAAAAGAACATGACATTTACTTTTTATAGAGTTCTTGTATTTCTTTTATCTATTTTCTCTTTTGAGTAAAGCTTAACTAAATTTCTATTTTTTTTTACAGAGTATCGAAATGTTACAATTAAAATTTTTCTTTCTTTTTTTTTAAACTAACAAAAAAAAAACAACTTACAGTTAGTAGCCTCAGAGCATAAGCCATAAGTTGGACATCTGCCAGGGTAGAAATTGGGACAGCGGTGGATAAACAAATAGCAATGGCATCACGAATAGCTGCTCTTCTTTGCTCTGATAGACTTTCTGTGGTAGAACTCTGAACAGCAAGCTCTTTCTGAGATTCTTTGTTTAAACTGTAACTCAAGGCAATAGCAAACTGCAGTAGAGATGTAGGTATGGCTTGTTTGGTCAAAGCTGCTAGTCTAGTGTCTGTCTGAGCACTCAAATAATCTGTAACTGTCATATTTGCAAGATATGTGGGTGATTCTAATTGAATTGAACTGCAAAAAAATGTAATAAAAGAAAATTAATTCACAGATATTTTAGTTTCATGAAATGATTATATATTGTATTATAAATAAATTCTTTAAAGTAAGAAACTATATTTATGCAAAATACCATATGAAGAAAATATTATATGGATAATTAAAATTATAATTTATCTAATTTGGTACATTTCAAGTAATATTATAAGAAAACATTCAAAATTTAAAACATTAGCCCAATAAAAATCTAAGAAGAAAAACATTTTTAATTTTTACCTCATTCCACCAAGTGCACTTGCTCCATAATAATCTGAAACCATGACTCTCAAACTAACAACTTTTTCAGGAAATGATGCTAAATAAACAGACTGCGTCTGGCTGGTTCCTGAATACAACAAATAGCTTTTATTTTGATTGTTCATGTTGATTTTAGAGTCTACAAATATGCTATAGATAAGAGGACTGTCTGGGTCATCTACATCCATCCAATCAAAGCAAGACACGGTGACCTGAGGAAAAAAATTAATGTTGTTGATATAGTTCAATGAACATAAGAAATATATGATAATGCTGTGATAAAATATTTGTACCTGATTCTGAAGTGGTATTATTTTAGCTGGTAAAATAGAGCAGGAACCTCCTGAAGGGGGACTGTTAGCAAGAAGCTCTAGTGAAGCGCTGCCATATTGACTGAATTCTTTTTCACACGACATGTCAAGTACAACTGTATAATTGTGATGATCTTTCAGGACTCCCCATTTGGATAGCAACAAAGATGGACCAGTCAGGCCAGTAGGATTTTGAGAGCTATCAGGATTTATTTTTACCTGATCCTCAAAAATCTATTAGAAAAGAAATATCAAGAAATTTTTCTAACTCTAAGCAGTTCCATTTTAATATATTATTTTATGTTATATAAGTTAGTAAATTATGTTTTAACTAAGTGCTAGAACACCTATCACATTTTTTTTTGAGAATTTAAAAGGGAATTATATCAATGTTGTTTTGCAAATTACAACTTGTGTGCTTACAAAATTTGTAATCATATTCAATGCCACCACATTTCAATAACAAAAAATCTGCTTTGCCTTTCTAAACATTATTGCCTCAGAAAACTTACACTCCATGCTAAATAGGGCTGACATGGACAATTCTCGCAGGTGGCAGTTAGAGATATCTGTTGACTCGCACTCACTCGTAAACTACCAGTTTTAGCACAGGAGTTGCAAACAATACCAGCCAATGGAATGTTACTAGTATCATTAAGTACATTAACCTGGGAGAAAAAAATCATTAATATTTTATTTCAATGAAATTTATATAAATTGTTTCATTTTATTGGTCCATATTATATTAGTTTTTCATCTCAAATTAGTTACTGTAAAGATGTTTCTTTTTTTTAATTCAGTTATTTGCTAATAGCATACAACTGAAAATATTATTCAAAGAGAGTATAGCTTATGATTGACAGATAAACATACCAACTGCACAGCTGTTCCTGATTCACTGTCTGCTAATTCTACTCGTAATATAATTTGAAATAATCCAGGTTTGAAACTCTGATAACAAAATCTTTCTATTGTCTCTGAAGGAAAACATCCCCCACTGCTTGATAGCTAGTTTCAAAGGTCGTAATTATAATATTATTAAACATACTAATAGAACTTTTATTTTAAAATCATAGAAAAACAGTAAAAATTCAAAATAAAATAATTACTTCATACTTTTTATTTTCCAAGTCTTCAGCATTTTTATATTTTAACAATATAATTATTCAAGTTACACTTATAATGACAGCTAAACTTTTGTACATGAGGCATGAATTAATTATAAAACACTTTAAGAAAAATATCCTTGTTGATAGAATAAAATTAGCCAATAAACTTGATAATAAAATTCCCTTAGCCCTAACGGGTCATCGGGGCAGATGAAGTGTAGAATTCATCTGTTTCTATAACCTCGGCATATGAAGGGGTTATGTGGTTAGCACAACGCCCAGCCGCCTTTAGTCCCCCAACTTAAAGTCAGGTACCCATTTAAAGCTGGGTGGACTTGGGGACTTTCACCAGGACCTGAAAAAAATCCCAAGATTCTCATTGAGATTCGAACCCGGGACCCTCCGGTCGACAGTCGAGCGCTCTACACCGTACGACCACCCGTCCCCCAATAAACTTAAGTATGTCACATATTTAAATACAATTCTGACTGAAATAACTTTCTTTTCAAAAAAAGCAAATAAGTGACTTTACAATGCAAGCTAAATTTGTTAACCTCTATGCATTCCCAGGTGTAAAACAACTGATTTTTTGCATCAGGATCATCTGGATTAAAAGAGAGTGAGCCATCCATACAAACTTCTGTTCCATATGCCACACTTCTGTAAATCATGTTAAGCACAAAAATTTGTTCTATTAAATATTTTCCAGTCTATTGTAAAAATATTCATTAAGGGATTAAATTAGGGAGCGACCGCTATGCCTTTTTACTGATAGTCCGATACCGATATTTTTCCCCAGCATTTTTGCCGATACCGATATTTTGTTATTAATGAAAGGGTGTCTTGCAGATGAAGAAGATTAGAAGAACAAAAGATTTGAAAAGACTGACCGGAAGACCGAAGTCACAAATACAAACCATGCCTGCATAATCTCAGAAATCTGCATCTTTATTGTTAAAAATTAAACTTATAACAAACAATTTGTTGTTTTTACTTTTTACTTGTACATAAATAGAAAAGTAAGATAAAGTTGTAAATTACACTGGGCAACAAAAAAATATTTTTTGAAAATCGTCCAGGGTTTTCCAGTAGAATTAGACTAATTGTGATGCTCTGAGTCCGAAAATGACCTTGGTTTTGCTCAATCAGGTCAGGATTTTTTGCTACAGAAATTTTTAAAAAATCGGTTTTTTGTAAAAAACCACATTTTTGCGGATCATCAGCTGATAAACCCCTGACGATTTTTTTCTGTTTTACTCAAGAAATAAAAGTCAACGTGTTCAAATTCATTCAGTTTTTATTTATCTACCAAATTTGATAAGCATAATTATCATAATATTAGTACAACAATGAGCATTACGTGAAACTAAAGTTCAGAGTTCAAGGCATAAATCGGCGTTTCTTCGATTCCCGTGTGTGAGCAGCTGTTGCTCTCTTCAGCGACCAGCAATAGTTCGCCAGCATGAATGCGTCCAAACCCCCCCCCCCCCGGTACCTTTCCTGAATGCCGGCCTTCAGCTTCTCAATGGTCAGATGAGGAAATGCTCGGCACATGTAGTTGAAGCATTTCCCATCCTTGTCCAGAGCGCGCGTAAACTGTTTCATTAACCCAAGCTTCATGTGTAGCGGTGGGATCAATATCCTCTCCCGGTCAACAAGAGGTTCGTTTATGATATTTCTAGCCCCAGGTACTAACTGCTCTCGCGCCGGCCACTCTTTCTTTACATAGTGTTGGGCTCTGTCGCGACTGTCCCACATATATATAAAGCATGGGTACTAGGGTGTCCCAAAAAAATGAAGTTTTGAAATGTTGATGTCTCACCCCACAGAATATGTCTGTATGGTAACAGTAGTTAACCTGCAAAATTTCAGCTCATGTTGACAATGTTTAGAAGTCCCCCAAGAGGTTTAAAGTTCCAGATTTTGGTGTAAAATCATTCGCGGTCAAATCTAATACAGCGTTAATGTTGCATTATATGCGAAACTGATATATTAAGTAACAAATTGATGCTTAGTATTGTTTATAATATTAAATGGAACAAAATATATAAATCTTGAATGGTTTATATTTTTAGATTTGAAATTTAAGTAAAAAATTATGAAAAACAAAGTTTTATTCATTTTGTCAAGTTAATTCTTGAATCAATGTCAATCTGCTTGAAAAATAATAATAACAAGCAATAAAAATAAGCATTCCTGCTATTTATTTTGTACTTTGTACTGTAGGGTAGACAAAATTTTAAAAAGTTCTTCAAATTTAAATTTTAGCCAGCTGTTCACGATTACACTCTGCAAAATTTTTCCGATGTTTTTCAACCACTTGGAGCAAAAATTGTCTTTGTTCTTCATTCTTGGTGATACTGTCATTGAAATTTTGTATCAATGCTACACTTCGCTCTGCAGAGTCATTGATACAAGCCAGATTCTTTACAAAATCTGCTGCACCTTTAAATGATGGTGTATCTGACCAGGCTTCAGCAGGAACATCTAGAAAACTGGCATCAATGTTGGATGTTTCAAAAAATGTGGTAGAAGCACGCAAATCAACAACACTTTTTGATAGTGTTTTTATGAGATGTGGTCCACGTTCTGATTGCATTGTCCGAACAAGGCCAGTTTTTTCTTTGTCCGACAAAAGGGTTTAAAATAACGCAAGCGTCGACAGTTCCGGACTCAAGTACCACGAGTGACGCACCATCATTTTCAATCCAGTCGATCGAATAACAGCATCATCATATTCGTATAAATGCTTTATCAACAATATATCATTCACAGGTGCATATGCGGTGAGCCTGCATGAAAACCATGATTGAAGATAAACACATATGGTAAACCGATTAAAGCGCTGATTACCTTGTAATTCTCGAGCTGTTAAGTGAAAAATGGTTTCATTGCCTGCAAACAATAGATCGATTTTCAATGCATAGATTGCTTTCGCCATCCACCTTGCCCTATGTAGGGCAACAGGTCTGCGAATGCTGACATCAACCTCCAACCCAACCGTTTGTGCAGCAAGTAGAAGAAATTCCAAATAATCATCACATGAATGACTGACCTCAAGTTGACATTTAATAAATTATTTAATCGAATCAGACACGATTATCAAAGGGGCGGATCTGGCTTTGGGTGTGTGGTTTAATTCTGGCCATTTTTCTCGAAATCTCTTAAAAAACAAAATTTCTGGTCCAGTGGATGGTCCAAGACAAACATTGAATGCATCGGAAAGGATTACTTCCAACATGTGATGACAGCATGCCATCCATAATAAATTACGTCCCAGGGCTACTTCTAACAGAGTGCAAGCTCCATTGAGTCTTCCAGTAGTGGAAGCAGTAGTGTCGAAGCACATGCCGATGACCATAGATTTGCACTTCCATGATTTGATATGTTCATATACTGCATCAGCAGCTACCCATCCTGACCCGGATGCTAACTTGGGAACACCAAGAAGCTTTGTAGTGCCATCGACAAGTGACGAGAGCAGGACAGGTAATCGATCGCCGTTGTTGGTAGCATGTCCGGTAACATCGGGCAATAGCTTACTATCCCAATTTACAATTGATTTTGAGGGAATATAGTCTTCTTTTATACATGCTGCAGCTTGTTGACGACATAGCTTGTGATGACAATGCATTGTGCTCTTGGAAAATACTGTGTCAGATGTCGGAACACCAGCTTCGTTGATTGCGGATGCAAGTATCATTGTTGATTTTCTAATGCTGGTGTTCGTTCTTTCCAGTACTGCAGCAACTTTCGGTGATATGATGCCTGACAATTTAGCATGCTTAGTTTAAAAAAATTAAATCTTCAAAAATATGCACATTGCTTAAATTTTGCACATTAGGTATTTTATATGTTTTCTAGCATTTATTACATTTTCTAATTAAGAATCACACAATTTTAACTCTAGTTAATGGTAGCAATGAGATAAATATAAGTATATTTAAACTTCATTTTATTCAACTATGGCATGCAAAAACTGCAAGTTATTTGAGCCATGATTCGTCTGGATTTTTATGTTGGCCTAATACTGGAATTTTAAAAGCTCTTGGGGGACCTCTAAATGTTGTTCAAATGAGCTACAACTTCACCAATTCACTCATTGTACTCAAGAGACACATTTCATGGGGTGAGACACCAAAGATTTAAAAAAAAAAAAATTTCGAGCATTTTTGGGACACCCTAATGGGTACTTCGTGAACCCGGACTGCTGACCAAGTAGAAAGTTCACCATCTTCAAGTCAACGCAGATGATCCATTGGTGCTGCTCATATTGGATTTTGTCGAGCACATACTTCACTGCTTCATATTTCTCTTCAAGAGTTGTGGAGTGCGCAAGTGGGATTGAGCCAAACTGGCTCCCGTTGCGGAGAAGTACATACTTCAAAGAGCCCTTGCAGCTGTCAATGAAGAGTCGCCAATCTCTCGGATCGTATTGAGGACCGCCGAGTTTATCAAGAAGACCGGCGATATCTCGGCAGTACACAAGGTCTTCCTCCTGGCAGAAGTAGCCCATGTAGTCCTCATGCCTACTACGGAAGAAATTGATACGCGCCTCCTTGTCAAGTAGATTTTTCTCTTTGAGCCTGGAGGTCGACAAGCTGAGATCCCGAACCAGATCATTAAGCTCACATTGTGAGAACGGTTGCGGACCATCTTGTGATTCATACTCCTCTTCTGTATCTCCTCCCTCGTCTATAAAGTGGTGGCCTCATCGTCGCTGTCAGGAAGATCTCTGAACGCTGGTACAGGAATTTCTTCGCAGTGAGCAGCTGGACGACGGGTAGATGTAAGGTCAGGGTACTGGAGGATGTGCCCAATCATGTGCTGATGCATTAAATAATCAAGTGAAAATCCAGATTGATGATTAATAAATAAAATATAATTATCTCTGTTTTTATAATTGTGATTATTTTGCTGCTAATTTTTATGCTGCTAATTTAGAGAAATGATTGAACTCAAAACCCTTGATATTAGAATACGTATAGCTCGTCAGGTAGGTCTATGGCTGTATCTCAAGAAGTTGACCTGACCGAGCAAAATTAATGTGATATTCGGACTCAGAACACCAAAATTAGTCTAAATCAGTTGAAAAACCCCTGACGATTTTTTGGCTGTTGCCCAATGTAATTAATGTCAAACTAAAAAAGTAAAAATGTATTAATTGTTAATTGTAACTTCACTAATTTCTGAAAGTTGTGATGAAATAAAAATAATTTTCTTCGTTAATCTTTGTAATTTTTACTGAATTTACTTGTAGCAGATTTGTAAAAAAGTTAGAAAAATTAAAACAATTATATCAGTAAATAATTTCACTCAGGTGAACAGTTAACTGGAAGTCTGTAAGTAAACTTTCACTCTGTAAACCAAAACCAGTTTAGAGTTACTAGATTTGTGAAAAAAAAAAAACAATGTATCGGCAGCCAAAAAACAGCCAGTCTGATAGTTAACCCAAAGTGTCAATATCGGTCCGATTATCGGTTGCTCCCTACAAAAATCGGCCGATCCTATATTAACCGATAGTGCCAATATCGGTCCGATACCAATCCGATTATCGGTCGCTCCTTAGATTAAATAACTAAAAAAAATTTTTTTTTAATTATTCAAAGATTTAACTTTTTTAAGCCACCTTTTTGTTCCTCCTTTAATGACTGCTTTTAGGGCAGTTGCTGTGATATTGAGCTTGAAGAAAGCGTTGTCAGCTACACTGGTGTAGCCATAGCCTGTTGTAAAACGTACACAGTAAATACCACTATTCAAAGTTCTAGACTGAATAATAAGTTTGAGACTTGTAGAAGATGTGTTTTCAAGACTTATCTGAAATAAAAACAATCACTTAATGTTGATGCTAATTTCCACTTGTTTGCTATGAATAAACAAAAAAAATCTTTTATAACATCATATCAACAAATAAGGTTTTGTATGAAAAAAAGAAAATTCAAGTTATAATCACCTCATCTGCAGCTGTTAGGTTGCTGCAGTCGAGAGACTTAAATAAAGTCCACTTATGTTGTGATACATAGATGGCGCAATCTTTGGTATCCACATTGACCTCCAGTTCAATCACAGTTGATCGCTGATAAGTTTGGCTGAGTGAGCCAATAGCTCTGACCTCTGGCAGCTGACATAGACATTCCTTCACGGTAAAGTTTAATGTTACAACAGTATAACTTATGTCATTGGATACATTCACTAATAGGCTGTAATTGCCAACTGACTGAAAAGATGTGATGTAAGTATTTGATCTAGTTCTGACAGAACTGACTGTCTGGGGATAATAAGTCCACTCAAAACTAGCAAGCCACAAGTGACTACCAGTTACTTTAAATGTAACATTCTGATTCTGAAAAATGTAGTTAGCATTAGGTTCAGATAATTTCAAGGCTATATTTCCAACAGGAACATACATTTTTTTACTGCAAGTAATTGTCTTTGTATCAACAGCATTGGCTGCAGTCAAAGTAATGGTGTAAATTCCTTCGTGAGGAAATGTATAATTTACAGTCTGTCCCCACAAGGAAACAGTTTTATCAATAATCCAGTAGAAAGATACATTAGTTCCTTTGTCCAAAACAGATCTCAACAGAAGTAATTTCTGAGCTTCTTGTGGGAAAGTACAGTCCTTAATTGTAAGGTTGCTGATGGCATCTAAAACATACACAATTTCCTGTAGACCCCTACTTGACACATTATTTGTAGCAGTCAGAAATACAACTTGGACACCAGGCTGTTGGAAAACTTTGTGGACTTTGTCTCCATAGAGGACATCACCAGAAATATTCCACATGTAGCTGACACTGGTGCTGTCATCATTGACACCAGCACTTAAACTGACAAGTTCACCTGTGGCAGTCATCTGATCTGTTAGTGATATGTTCAGCCAAGTGATTGCTCCTTGTGAATAGATGGTAATTTCATCATTTTGAAAGTTTAAAGAATTGTAAACTGTTAATTTTATCTTATATGCTGCTGAATCATTAAATGTATAAGACAATTCTGATAGACTAGATGTCAAAATTTGATCTTTTGAGCCTAAAATAATGGACCAATTATAGCCTAAAGATGACCCACTGACAAATGGAGCAGACAGGATTAGAGTTGAACCTTTTTTAAAGTATGGACAGTTTGTGACTCCATTTATTTTAATGGTGGCATTTGATACTGGTTCTAGAGCCCATACAGCTACAGAACTCTTCATTGAGCTGACATCATTAGAAACTTGAAGCTCTATGAGATAACATCCAACATTTTTAAAATTTAAAATAACATTCTCCTGAGAATCCTGATTTAATAAAGTTCCATTCTGGTACCACTGAGATATGTAACTTGAACCAGAACTCAAATTCATATAAAACTCAACAGTGTCCCCAGCAGATATATTCAAGGGATAGATAATAATCTGTGAAGAACTTACATTGGTGCTTATAAACACATTTTTAATTTCATCCTGGATGTCTATTGCCAATGTAACTGTTAACTGACTGAGGGCATTGCTGGCTTTCAATGTGAGATTTCCAGTGCCAGGTTCTTGAAATGTATTAGTGAATGTTCTACCAAAGTGATTGTTTGAAACTTTGACTCCAATAAAGTTCCATTCAAAGAGAACCATGTAATCAGTGTTGCTGGTCAGGTTGAAATCATAAACTTTACCTGCCACGGCATACAAAACTGTTGATTGCTGGACTGTTATTAAACTGTGGTTCACCAACAGCCTGGTTATTAGACTAAGAATGTCCAAGTGAAGGGACTGTTCAGCTTTTGATACCTTATTGGCCAGCACAATGGCACATGTGTGTGGGCCTTCGGTGGTAAATGTCTTTGTGATGTTATGTGTACCAGCGAGTTTATATGAGTCACAGCTCCAATCAAAGTCTACGCCAGTGCCACTCATCCAAGTGACCTGCAGAAAAATACTTTGATTGACTTGACCAACAGTAGTAGGGGTAGCTGTTAAGTTGACACCACTGACCTCATCTTGCGCCATGACAACTACTGATGCTATTTGTTTACTGACAGAGTTCTCTGAAGAAACTGTCACTAGGTAGTTCCCAGCAGTATTAAACATGTACTCAATAGATTTACCTTGGAGAGAGCTTGTAGAGTTTTGTACTGTCCATATGTAAGTTTCGTGACTGCCATACATTAGCTCAGCTATCAAGGAGATGTTTGTAAAAGTTTTAGCAAATGTACTATTTGAACACAATGTGCATTTAACTTTTAGACCAGTGATGATGCTAATAGCTTGGATAGCTACAGATTTATTCTCTCTACTGATACTGTTCGCTACTCTGACAGTCACAAGATACTTTCTTGGCTGTGTCACAATGAGGGTAAAAGATTCACCTGTTCCAACATTTGTGATGTTGCCTACATTCCACAAATATGTCATATTAGAACCTGAAGTCACCGAGGCAGCAAGGAGAACATTCTCTGATTGTCTGGACTGATTGAAAGCGAATTGGCTTGTATAATTCACAGAGAGCCCAGAAATAATTTCTTGAACACAGATTGTCCGATTCAAATGATGAGATTTAGAACTGGAAGCATTGAACACTAAAAGTGAAACGTCGTAGTTGCCAATATCTTCATAAACAGTTGATGTTTTTTGTAAACCTGTTCCGTTGGCAACTTTACCATCGCCAAACAGCCAATAATATTCCAGACTTCTGGGGTTTTGTGCAGCTACCTCAGTGCTGATGTCTACTGAAGTGTTAGAAGAGACACACTGGGGAAACTTTAACTTAATTATCTGTAAAAGATGCTCATCATAAGCAAACATGGTGAGTGACTGAGTTGACTCGCTAACTAAATTTTTGGCTGTGACTTTCACTTCATAAACGCTGGCATTCAAGTATTTGTAAGGAAACGTCCCATTGTTTTGAAATTCTGTAGCTTGAGTTCCATCACCATAATCCATGGAAAAAGATACATCCGTACCAGTGGCGTAATTTACAGCATAAACTATTTCTCTGCTCACATGTTTAGGGCCATCATATTCAAGTATTAATCCAGTAATAGTGTCCTGTACAACCAAAATAAATGACTCACTTATAATTTTGGTCTTTTCCAAATCTGAATACACAGTGACCTTTACAGTAAAATCTCCAGTCTTGTTATAAATATAAAACATTATCTGGGTTGGCTCTGTACCTATCCAGCTTTGAAGATCGCTTCCATCTCCAAAATCCACAGAGTATGTCAAATTTCCATAATAATTTTCCTCATCTCTGATTTCATTATCAATAGTGACTGACATGTTGAAAGTCTGGTAAGTTGCCATAGTTTTTGAAAAAGGTATCAGTTTAAGTGTCTGAATAGATTTATAAATAAAAACTGTAATTGATGAATTAATTTGGTTTCCAAAAGAATCGGTTAGTGTAAGACCAACTGTGGTATATCCTGGGGTTACAAATGTATGCATTGTGTAAAACTCTGAAGAATTAACAGATGGCACAGTATATGTAACAGTCTTTGTTCCAAAACTCCAAATGACAGTTAAACTTGAGCCTTCAGCTACTGGTGCCCTGGCTGTGATACCAGTTTCAGTGTTTATAGGATAACTTTCTGACACATTGATAAAGTTGAGGGATGTAAACTGAGCCTTGACGCTGGCAAACACTGTAATATTTCTAGACATCCAAGACACTGGATTAGAAACATTTACTGTCAGATTATACTGACTTGTTCTGTTAAATGTGTATTCCAGATCAGATAAATTCCACACAGCGTTCTCAATTTTAACACCGTTGATAAAAAATGACTTAGTTACAGCATCTCCGCTTTTAATCTGAACAGTAAACATTTGGCTAACACCAACTTCCAATGTGATGACACAGTTACCACCTGAGGAGCAATTGCTACTGAAGAATTCAAGGCCATCTATCTGGGCATAAGGATGAACTTCAACTGTCAGATTCCGAGAACTAATTTTGTTGAACACAGATACAAACAAAGTGTCAGTTACAGCAGAGGAAAACTTTTTGGGAATTACTGAGTAGGGATTACCCAAAAAACTACTGTTATATTTGCAGGGGACAACATCAGCCACTGAGAGTGGACAACTGGAATTCAGACTGCTTTGAATTATTTCCCCTTTGCTGTTTTTCCAAAGATCGGTGACTTGTGACCCATGCAAAATCTTTATTACAAAAATCTGATCAACATTTCTAAGGACATTTACAATTACTGTAGACTGATTGAAACTGACTGGGTTGGGATAAATCCATATGAGACCTCCCACAACATCTAAAGCTGTTATGCTACATGTCGCAGCTTTTTGCGAGGATGCTTCTAGAGTGAAAGTGTAATTTCCTGCTGCTTTCAAGTAACTCAGGTTCTCTGGTAATTTTAACTTATATCCTCTTGAAGACATCACATTCAACCAACAAGTTACATTATTCTTGAGCTGATAATTTTTACTCTCAGCAACATCCATTGACTTTTTCCAGCTGCTCGTCACCTGCCATAGCATAGGGTGTTGCCAAAAGGTGGATGGCGAACCTTCACACTTGATTGCATCTTGACTCTCTGTCTGAAAACCTATGACATCTCCTGGTTCTACTATCACAGCCATGTCTGTTGGAAGGTTAAAGTGAATAAGTGTAGAGCCACGGGGTATGGTTACATTGACTGTGCTGATAAGTTTAAAATCAGTGCTGACAGACACATTTTGGCATCTGATGCTGTTGACAGGAGCAACACCTGCACAGGTGCAAGGTGATGACAGTTTCTGGCAGGCTTGAGTAAGAAGACAATAGTACTGTCCATCAACACAAGCAACACGGTCATCACATTGAACAGTTGCATTGGTCTGGCAGCTAAACAGAGAACTCTGGGTTCCACAGCCTGCATTACAAAATAAATAAAATTCATTTTAACGTCATGTTTTTTTAAGTTCATCATTCAAGTTTTAATATTTCATGTGTCATATATGTTCTTTTAGATCATTAGTCAGTTTTAATATGTCATGTGTCATATATGTTCTTTTAGATCATTAGTCAGTTTTAATATGTCATGTGTCATATATGTTCTTTTAGATCATTAGTCAGTTTTAATATGTCATGTGTCATATATGTTCTTTTAGATCATCAGTCAGTTTTAATATTTCATGTGTCATATATGTTCTTTTAGATCATTAGTCAGTTTTAATATATCATGTATCATATATGTTCTTTTAGATCATCAGTCAGTTTTAATATTTCCTGTGTCATATATGTTCTTTTACTTCACTCGTTAAGTATTAATAATTTATGTGTCATGGTTTCCATTTTTTCTTACAGAAAAATCAGCTTTGAAATAGGAGACTTAGAGAATGTAAGCAGCTCTCTGAAATGGCTTATAATTATTCTTGTATATCAAGGTTTGACTGTATACCTGCCCTAAATTACTGACCTGGCTTAGTAAGTACCCCAGAAGAACAAAATGGTCTCCAGATCTGTAATGCTACAAAGGTTGTATTATTCAAAGACTTTATTTTGAAATTCCAACTAAGTACTCTGCCAGTGTCACTAAACCATGAACCTAGAATGGAAAAATACATTTATTAAAAAAAATGTTGAATCTATATACAGTAAAAGGTGAATACTAACAGGAGGATTATGAAAAGCAAATCACAATTCATGTCTGAAATAAACATATCAAACCTGGCAAAATGTAACTGTAGGTGTTTATGATCTCTGAATATCCTCCACTAGACAATGGTGTATAGTTCAAGTTGTTATCAAATACTGGCACTGTGCCTGCTATCTGCCACTGAGCATTGGTTTGATCTGACATTATAATAAATTTCAGACATTATACTGTGAGTTTAAGCTTCTTAAAAATCTAATTAAAAATGGAATTTTTCTTAACAATACAAAAATCAAACTACTAATGAAGTAGCCAACTGCACAAGTGTAAAAAAAAAAAAAAACAAAGAGTTCCATAACAATGCTCAAAGTAATTTGTAAATTAAATAATGTTAAAGTTTTCAGATTGTACCTACCATAAAGGTCATACTGACACATGAAAACATTTTGAGCTGAGCATGACTGTGAGAGCCAGAGCCCTGAGTTATTCAAACTGATACATGGTTCTCCTACAGACTTGTTTGCCCAATTAGAATAGCCACTGAGTAGCTGACCATTTGACCAATAATACTGTCCTTGTATGAATCCTGATTTGAGACCTATCCACAAGGGTCTGTAGAAATATAATTTTAAGAAAGGCAATTTTTTTAAACATATAAGGAATTGAATAAAAACAAGTCTGAAAAATTTTGAGTAAAAATTATTTAAAAAATATATCAACCAGATACAAAAAATTACACAAATTTTTAGAATGTATTAAAATGCTAGATAAAAATGTATATAAATCAAAGCCATCATTAAGTATGCGATCTCTTTCTCTTATATGTTATAAATTTGACAGCTTTTGTGTAATGTCTAAGAAGGTGTTCCAGAAGACATATGTAGATGACTAGTACAATGTCCTTTTGCCTTTACTTCCCCAACTATTGTCAAATAGGTACCTTTAAGCTGGGAGAGCTTGGGAATTTTTACTTTGGACCTGAAAAAACTCTGGGTTTCTGAACAGAGATAAAAATAACAACCTTCACAAATTTGCATGCCCAGTTGTCCCCTGAACATTTTATTTTATTCATTTTTATTATATTTTTAAGAAAATATCCTTTAAATAATCTCCAGTGATACTCAGTCATTATTATAAACATTTGTTATCATTTTTTTTTAATTATCGGCCCAATAATAGCCCAATAAATGTTGACTGATGCAAGTTTACAAAAATAATAGCATGCAGTATAAATGACAACCATTGCAAAAACATTATACATAAGCAAGCAGAATTAAAAAATTACAGATGAGGCACGATAAGGTGGTAAATTTGTTAATTTTTTTACCTTGAAGCTTGATTTGTCACAATTGAGTTTGTAGCAACATCAGGTATGATGACTAAGTGACCATTGGTAAAATTTGTTTGACATATTTTTTCAGCTTCATCCCATGACATACTTTGGTTTACAACCACATAGCAAATGTTATTAACCAAAAAACCTGCACATGATACTGGGGCTGAAATTGTCAAATGTTAAGAAAAAAAAAGCAGTAGAGTTTCAGTAAACTTAAAAAAACTACCAAATTTAAACTTATCTCTCAGAACTTATACTTTATTTAAATTACAACTGTGAATACTTCTTTTACACCAAAAAATCAGTTAGTCATTAGTAACTTCAAAAGTACAGCTGGTTTTCCTTACTTAATTCAAGTTTTCATTCTTAGATTATCACTAGATTATTTTGGACTCATTTACAAAAGTTTTTTTTGACTAGATAATGTTCATAATTTTTAAAAATCTGTCTATAGTCATAAAAGTAAGTAATAGAATATATGAAAGATTATAAGAATTATTATGAAACATAAAGCTTGATCTTTTTTAAATTATCATTCAAATTAAAAATAAAGAAATAATACAGAAGTAATTGCTTAACAAAGAATCCAAGTTTAGATAAATATTGTAAAAATGTGATATTTTATATTTATATGACATGCTTTGTTTCAAGCATTATACTTCTCTTCTCACTCTTTCTAACTTGATTTTCACAAAATTATCATCATCATCATCATTGCCCGTCACTCCTATCGGGGTATGGGCCACCAACTAAAGTTCTCCAGCGACTTCTATCCTGAGCCATTCTCTCCAGCTGCTTCCAGCTGAACCCCATCCTGGTGATGTCCACTTCAAATTCTCGCCTCCAGGTGTTTCTAGGCCGACCTCTCTTTCTTTTTCCTTGAGGATTCCAACTCAATGCTTGCCTAGTGATATTGCTTGCCGGCTTTCGTAATGTGTGGCCTATCCATCCCCACCTTCTCTTCCTGATCTCCTCTTCTATTGAAGCTTGGCCGGTTCGTTCTAAGAGGCTGGCATTGGTGATGGTGTCAGGCCATCGTATTTGGAGAACTTTCCTAAGGCAGCTGTTGATAAAGGCCTGGACTCTCTTAGTGGTGGTCTTCGTAATCCTCCAGGTCTCAGCTCCATATAATAGGACTGACTTTACATTGGTATTGAACAGGCGAATTTTGGTGTTCAGAGACAGCTCTTTGGAATTCCAGATGTTCTTGAGCTGGATAAAGGCGGCACTTGCTTTTCCGATCCTTGCTTTGACATCTGCATCTGTTCCACCCTGCTGATCTATGATGCTACCCAGATAAGTAAAGGACTCTACTTCCTCCAGTTTACTTCCGTTTAGGGTGACTGCATTTGTGCTGGTGGAGTTAATTTTCAGGATCTTGGTTTTAGATGTGTGTATGCTAAGGCCGACCTCCTTTGCAGTGGCATTCACTAGATTTGTTTTCTCTTGCATCTGTTGATAGCTATGTGTAAGGAGAGCAAGGTCATCTGCAAAGTCCAGGTCGTCCAGCTGTTTTAGCAAAGTCCATTGGATTCCATTTCTTCTTTCCCTGGTGGATTTCTTCATAATCCAGTCTATAGCCAGTAGGAAAAGGAATGGGGAAAGCAAGCATCCTTGTCTGACTCCTGTTCGTACCTGGAAGCTGTCTGTTAGCTGCCCTCCATGGATAACTCTGCAGGACATACCCTCATATGATTTCTCGATCAGTTTAACTATTTTTAAGGGGACACCATAATGTCGAAGAAGTTTCCAGAGGATTTCTCGATCTACACTGTCGAACGCTTTCTCAAAGTCAATAAAGTTAATGTATAGCGAGTTCCACTCCAGGGACTGCTCAACTATGATGCGGAGCGTTGCGATCTGGTCTGTGCATGACCTGTTTTGACGGAAACCTGCCTGTTCGTCTCTCAGCTGTGGGTCGACTGTGTCTTTTATCCTCTCCAAAAGGACTCGGTTGAAGACTTTGCCTGGCACTGATAGCAATGTGATGCCCTGTAGTTGTTGCAGTCGCTAAGGTCACCTTTTTTGGGAAGCTTGATGAGATATCCTTCCTTCCAGTTTGTTGGTACGTCTTCTTCCTCCCATATCCTTTCAAAGAGTGGGTACAACATCTCCACTGTCGTATTGAGGTCTGCCTTTAGTGCCTCTGCTGGGATGTCATCTGGTCCAGCTGCTTTCCCATTTTTTATCAGAGTGATGGCTTTTCTGATCTCCTCTTTGGTTGGCTTGTCACAGTTGATTGGCAGATCTGCTATGGCTGGTTCAATGACAGGGGGGTTCAGTGGTGCTGGTCTGTTCAGGAGTTCCTCAAAGTGCTCAGCCCATCTATTCAACTGCTGATCTAATTCATTAATAGCTTTCCTTGCTTGTCTTTGACAGGTCTTTCTGGTTTGTTGGTCCTCCCTGAAAGTCTCTTTGTTATGTCATATAACATTTTCATGTTTCCACTGTAAGCTGCCTGTTCTGCTTCAGCTGCCAATCCATCCACATAGTCTTTCTTGTCCTTCCTAATACTTCTCTTCACTTTGTTGTGTGCTTCTGTGTATTCTTCTTGAGCTTTGCCTTTAGCTGATCTAGTTTTACTGTTGTTGACTGTTGCTTTCTTCTTCCTCCTGTCCTCTATCTTATTCAGGGTATCAGTTGTGATCCACGCTTTTTGATGGTGTTTCATTGGCCCCAGTACCTCTAGACATGCTGATCTTAATGACTCTTTCACTTTCTGCCACTCATTTGATACACTGTACTCCTCTTCCACCAGTTCATGGAGCACTTCAAATTTGTTCTTCAGCACCAAGTTGAACTGTTCTTTTATCTTAGGATCTTTCAGAAGGTTAATGTTGTACTTTACTCTTCTGTCTGCCGTGCTTGTCTCATATCTCTTCAGCTTCAGTTTCAATTTCGCTACAACCAGATGGTGATCAGACGCTACATCCGCCCCTCTTCTCACTTTTACATCTTGTAGGGATCTTCTAAATTTCCTGTTAATGCAAAAATGGTCTATCTGATTCTCTGTCACTTTATCCGGAGATATCCATGTATTCTTGTGGATTCTTTTATGGGGAAATATGCTCCCTCCTATGACCATGTTATTGAGTGCACACAGGTCTGCAAATCTCTCCCCATTCTCGTTCATCGTTCCCAGAGCATGTGTGCCCATGACTTGCTCATAACCTGTGTTTTCGGACCCAATCTTTGCATTGAAATCTCCCATGAGGATGGTTACATCTTTTCCAGGGAAGGTCTCAAGTATCTTCTGTATTCTGCTGTAGAACTGGTCTTTGTCATCTTCATCACTGTCGTTTGTTGGTGCATAACACTGGACTATATTAGTTTTGATCTTCTTCTTGGTACGGAAGGAGGCAGTAATGATCCTCGGACCGTGTGCTTCCCATCCAACCAGTGCCCCCTGTGCTTTCTTGGACAGCATGAGGCCAACTCCCTGTGTGTGTGGTGCATCATTCTCTTCGTGTCCGGAGTACAGCAGCATCTCCCCTGATAACAGTCGTCTCTGTCCAGCTTGTGTCCACCTTGTCTCGCTAATGCCTAAAATGGTCAGTTTGTTTCTTTCCATCTCTGCTGCTATCTGAGCCATCTTTCCTGACTCATACATGGTTCTGACATTCCATGTGCCGATAGTGGTTTTCCTGGTTGTCAGAAGGGTAGTCGGCTTTGTGGCTTCCTTTCGGCTTTCACCACAACTAAGCTTCATGAGTCTTCGTGATGAAGAACCTTCTTCTCCCAGGACTGAAATATCTGTTTTTTCTTTAGTTCGTGTTTCTGTAGCAAAGGGTTTTTTAACAGGGTGGGGTTGCTAGCCGCACGCCCAACCCTCCTCCTTTTTCAGCCGGGCTTGGGACCGTCCTTGGCGGAGTTTCACAAAATTATAATAGTTCAGAATTACTGTAATTTTGTCTGAACTAATAGAAAAAAACTTATTAGGGATTGATAAATCAGAGACAATGACATGAGTGAGAAGATGTGGTCATTATTAAAGTATTATAAAAAAAAGTTAACAGCTTCACTTGGGCAAACAGTCTGACATTCCGAACCACAAAGCTTTGACAGAATTAGTAGAGCAGTAATGTTTTTTTGAAACAGTGTAAAGGAAGTGTACACTTATATTTTGAACAGTCACTAATGAAATCTAAATTATGAATTTACAGTATTTATTTTGTGTATGTTTAATAAAGAAATGAATCTGTGCTTTGGCAAATCATATCAAATGCTACCAAAAAAAGAGAATACTGAGACTGATTACCACAAGAACCCATAATGCACAACCAACAACACATATAGTTGTCAAGAATAACTGCAAACAAACAAAAATGGCTTTTAAAAGATATATTATCTTTTACATATTAAATACAATATCTCTTTTGACAGAGATATTTTTTTGTTTATTACTGTTTTTTATTATATTTTAGTTAGTTTTTCTTCTGTTAACTGATTTGAAAAAAAATTAATGATTACATAATGATTACTTCATCATTAAAAATTCAGTTTGTGTTATATTATAAGATATATTGAGAATAAAATAAAAAAACAATGATTACTTTTTTCACAAATATATGATCTGTTCTGTAAACAGTCTGTAGTGGATAATCCCAGACTGCTCAAAATTACGCAGTCACCATCTGTATTGTTTTTCAAGCTTTCCTTAAATATAAAAGCTTTCTGATCTGTACTTTTCCAAACATATGTATTGAGGCTATTGGACCATACACCATCAGTATAAACTGTGACATCTGGCAAATGGAAAGCAAAATTAAACATTTTAAAGGTTCTTCATACATATAAGCTAAAGTTTTCACTATAAAGCTGAGTTACTAACTACAAGCATAAAATGGTACAAAGTTAGACATCTTTTACACAAATAAATAATAAATTGAGAAAAAAAGGCACATACTAGGATTACCAAATAGCAAAAATGTGGTAATTTCTTCCAATTCAACCCTAGAATTAAACTGAAATAGTTGTCCACCTTGCTTTAAACAGTTTTGATAGGCTAAAGTCATAGAGGTTGTCTTTTCTTGAAATAGTATGCATTTCTGTCTAAATTCTGTCCAACCTGCCTGACAGCGTCCTGAAATTATTTTAAAAGCCAAAATAATTACTGTTGTTAGACAGGTTCAAAGCTCTCATTGCTATGATTTACTAGATAGATGTTTCTCATATTAACCCAATTTGTCACTTTTTTTTATTTATGGAGAGAAGAGGGTATTGTCACAGAAAAATTACTAAAAAGTCACAACAGTAACAACAATGTTTAAACATATAATAACACAGATTACTTTAAAACATTACTTCAAAAACTACCTGTTTTGTCATAGTAAAAGACGAAAAATAATATATGGTAAGATTGATCATATCACAGCATCATATTATGATAAGAAATTCAAAACAATTTGTAAAACATCTACATAAATAAAAAGGAAAAAAGGAAAATAATCATGTCACCTTTTGTATCATTATATGGGTTTCCTCTTGACCATGCCACATTTTGTCGCCAAGATGATGCAAAACTTGCACTGATATTTAACTTTTCTGATGTACTGGCTAAAGATGGACAGTCCAAAAAGCCAGACTCAGGCTGACTCTTGATGATGATTTGCACACCTATCTCCACTTTCATTTTTAGTACACTGCTATATAAAGCCACCAATGCTTTGAAAGACCCGGGGTATATGTAAATATGAGAAACATTTTTACTGTTGGTAAATAGTTTAACACCATCACCAAAACTCCAAGTGAAGTTATCGAATCCTGTTGGTCCCCCGTACATGTAAAAGTTTACTTTTGACATCACTGCTGGCTGTGTAGGAGAATAACCAATAACAAAGTCATAAAAAATACTGGTAGCTCCAGGGATGTTGACAAACTCTTCACTGCACAATTTCTGTGCAGTTCTTTTAGAGGAGCTACAGTCAGCACATAATGTTCTGTTGTTAATATCTCCGCATAAGCAGAGAGGCTGAAGACTGTTATAAACAAAGTAATTATTTCCATTGTCGTTGCACTGGTTCCGGCATATTGAAATTGATAAGGCCGACTTTTTTTCTAAACTATACTGAACCAGAGAATAATTCTGGCTTGGAAAATCATAAACACAAGAAGCAGCTTTGCTAGTACCTGGAAAGCAATAAATATAGATAGGTAGATTAGTAATTCCATTAAAGTATTTAAAATACTTGAAAAGGAGTACATACCTTCAAAATATAAATGACAATTTTTTTTTGTTTTTTTTTCTTTTAATTTAAATTCATGTTCTGCATAGTATGGGTGATTGTTTAGTATTAATTTAATGTCCTTATTAAAAGTGCTTATGCAGGCAGGAAAGCTGTTATGTGATTTAGTGGAAATATTAGTATATATTATGGTATAAAAAATTTATGAAAATCTAAATCTGATTGGAATTTTAAGAAACTAATGTTAGTAAATGAAAAATCATTATTGTTAGTTAAAAAAACGTATAACAAGAGAAATATATATTTTTGATTTGATATTAACCACCATCTCTTTATGTTCTCATAAAAATGATAAAATGTCCATTGTTTAAAACTGAATATCTTTTCAAATTATTTGATATGAATATATATTTGTATATGTATATAAATAAATATGTGTATGTATAAATATCTGTATTATCATTATTAAACAAATTAAAACCAACATTGAATGATTGTTAACATAACGTATAAGTTTTGCAGAATTTTGCAATTGTAATTTTATAAAAATGATAAATAATTCTAGCAATAGTAGAGCTAAGCAAAAAAATTACTTTTTTAAGAATTTCTAAACTATGACTGCAGATGGCTAATACCCAAAACTCACCACACAAAATGTTTAACCCAGCATTTAGCTGAGGACACATTTTTAGCCAATCAAACTGAATATCTGTTGACTTTTTTTGCCTGTATGAGTGGTGAATGCTTTGACAAACTGCTATAAAATAAAAGCAAGTAATTTGGGTGCTTATTAACAGCAAGCTATGTTAAAATAATGAAATTGAAAATGAAGTTTGTTCTTTCAACCTTTAAATAAATTATATTTTGAAAAAAATAGTCATTTTAAAATAAAAGAAGATAATTTGTAGGCTCTATACTCCAATAAGTAAAGTCAAATGAATGCATATGATAGAGTTGTCCAAATCAATAAAACTAACAGGTCTTAGGAAAGTGTCTATACTGTATAATATAAAAGCAAGTGATTGACAATCTAATATTTTGAATTAGTTAAAAAGCAATAATACATAGCCATAAACAACTTAAGAAATAAAAAAAATAATTTCTAAACACTTTTTTTCTTACTATAAAACTCATTTATACTGTAGATTCACATTACATATTAATATTGAATTAAGAAAAAACAAGCATTAAATTTCTTAATTTTATTTAATTAAAACTAATCTTTAGTAAAAAATGTTCAGTTTTATCAAACATGTTTTTCTATTTAAATTAATACAATGCTATTTAATAGTTCAGTGAAAAAAAAATAAAAATTATTGTTTATTTTAAATAAGATAAAACCTTGCATGTAACTTACAAAAATCAAATTTGTTTAGAGACATCAAATTGACTGGAGTAGAAAGATTATTAGTCATACAAAGGGTATTGTTCTCTTCTAAAAGTTTTCCGCCTGTTGCAATTAGTGACTCTAGAAATAATCTCATCCATATTAGATTGCAATCACATTGCCAAGGATTGCCAGCTAGATTTCTGAACGAACAAAATATAAATTAATTATTAAAAATTGTGTTTAAACATATAATGAAAAACTCAAACAAAATGTCACCCTTGTTTTTAAGATGACACATTAAGTAACATAATGTTGATTCAAGTTTGAATAAAATTTAATCTAAAGAACAATATCAACAATTACTCACAAAACTTTAAGATTCTCTAACCCATAGAAAATGCTATATGGTAATGTGGTCAGTTTGTTGCTACTGAGGTTACTAATAAAAGAGACAAAAATAAACATCGTAATACCAAAGTACAACAATTATACTAATTTTGTCTATAATGTATTAAAAACTCCACGAACTTACAATAAAACTGTATTTATGAAGTACTCATATTCTATCATATTCAACATCAAATTAAATTCATATAATTAATATATAAATAATTAAATATAATATAATAACAACAACAAACAGAGTGTATTTTTAACTGAAAAAGAAATTAGAAAACCTAAATGAAAACATAAACAATGCATGGTACTTTCTATATAAAATAATTCATTAAATATCATAATGTACAAAACCTACATTTCCTCTAGATCTTTCAGACAGCTAAAGGCATCTGAGGACAATATGAGTGTATTACCCGCAGCATTTCTGTGACAGAAAATTTACTTTAGTAATTTATTCCGCATGAACATGTTAAAAAAATTTATTATTAAAAGACTACCATGAAAGGCAAAACAAAAAAAAATTATGACTTACAAAACTTTTAAATTGCAAAAAGCTGAAAAATTGAAATAGCTTAGGCCACAGTTGTCTATGTACCTAAAATCAATAATATAAATATCATAATTTAGACATAAAGTACATGCATTGTCACTTCTGCTTTTATTGAAAATTTTGAATTACTATGCTACTAAAATCAATAACAAAATCTTTATTAAAGGTAAAAAGTTATAAAAATTTTCATTAGAATACTGTACTTACAATTGTCTGACTGAAAGAACCTCATTAGAATAAGAAATATTTTGCAGTTTATTGTCTGTTATTTTACTAGAAGATGATTTTAAATAATTGAAAACATGAAATTTAAATACAAAAAGATATTGCAAAAAAATCAATTAATGAATGTTACTGGTGCAATTAAAAAAAAAAAACTTTATACTTTTTAGTAATAGTAAAATAAATTGAATGTCTTTTTTAGTTATTCATAACAAAAGGTTAATTAAATGCTATTAAGAATTTCAATGTCAATATCAAAATATTTATAAGTTGTGTTATGCTCATTTTCATCGACAGTATTTCTACTTACATAATTTCAATATTTGTGAAGGATGAAAAATATTCCCAGTCAATGTAAGTAATAAAATTATTAGAAAAATCTCTGAAAAAAAAAAGAATTACAGCTTATTTTCAGATAAACACACCCTAACTTGAAAAAAAGAGTTGATCAATTTAATTTTTTTTAAAACTATATAAAGTAAATTTTTATTTTTTAGTCAATACAAAAAAAAATATTTTTTTTTATTTAAAAATTATATAATTAGAAAATAAAAATCAATGTCTGCTAAGGAATAATTTTTTTTAGATATTTTAATTCTAAATATTAATATATGTAAATACAAGTAGAATATAAATCTAGTAAATAAACATAACTTTAGTCTTGACATTAAGTGTAAAAGCATTTTATTTTAATTACTTACATTGATATAACATTTATATTTATGTCATTTGGTAGAACTTGCAATCCAACAAAGCTGCAGTTGACAGAACTGGCAGAACAATTACAGATAGGCCTACCATCTGTTCCTTCTGGACATTTAAATGGCTGAGCAAGTGAATCATTTGTCTGATATTCATTATTGTCAATAGTCGATGTTTCAAATGAAACACAAAATAAAACAGCAAAAGTGATGTAAACGCATAACAATGCTTTCTTCCAAGTGAATAATTTTTTATGACAAACATCGTTTCTAGAATAGCTGAATAATTTGCAATTTGGGCAGTACAGCATACTCAGATGCCAATTTTTTCTTTCTGGTTTTGCTAGAAATCAAACAGAATGTTGAATCAAACATGAACTTTTAAAAGCAAGCAACATCATCACATTTTTTGTTATTGTAAGCTGTTCATCAATCTGTTTGAGCAATTTTCTTTTTTAAAATAAAAATCTGAAAAATAAAAAAAGAAATCTAAAGTAAAAATAAAAAATTAAAATGATTTATTAATGTGAAATTTATTTATTTGATAGTCAAATAATAGGCATATTTAATGTATTTTCAATAATGTTCAGTTTTCTAAAGAATTCTAATTTCTGGTTTTAAAAAAATGGTGCAAAATATTTTAACAAGAGTAAAAGATATAATGTATTTTTAAATAAAGTGTCAGTGTTGGCTGTTGCGGTTTCAAATTGAAAATTTTCATATTTAATATAGAAAAGATCTTGTATTCATAGACAGCTTTTTATTTCTATTGAGACTATAGTATTGGATTATATATGTTGCTAGTTGTTGAAACTTGACAAAAGTATTTTTAAATAAGTTATTAAAGATTCAAAGTTATGCATCTATTTATGTTATTTTGTAACATTTTGTTTAACAACTGTAAATTAAATTTTAATTCAAATGTTCATAAAGTCTGATAGTGAGCAGAGGGTTAGTTCATAATTTAAAATTAGAATAATAATAATATTATATACATAGCATATTTTCGGAAACCTCCTTCTTAGAGTGTTAGGCATCTTTTTTGTTTGATTGTTTATTGTTTTTAGTCTATTAGTATTACAGTATTCGTCTAGAATGTATTTGGTTTGCTAGTTTTATGGCCAATAAATTATTGGAGATGTAATGTGTACATTTAAGAAACTGAAAAGTACTTAAAATTTAATGAAGTTATGAGCTATATACTGTCAAACATATTATTTATTTTACTAATTTAAGTAAATTACCAAACTATCCAAACACGACAAGTCATGAGTTCTGTTATTTATATGTAACTTGTAAGACTAAAGTACTAAGTTGTGATTGTAAATCAGTGAAATGATTTGCAATAACGGAAAATCTAGGTAAAAGAAACGTAAGCAATAAACAAAATGGCATATATCATTTTTGTTTTTACTTTATTTTGCATATTCTATTCCATTCCTTATTTTGATTGTTACTTTCAAAGATTGAATGATTTAAGGAAATGACCTACTAACCATGTTGCCGCGCAACCAAGGCGTCTTCTGGTGTGACTTTACATGAAAGTGTTTCGAAACTTTCGTAGAAATAGTAATTATTTTAACTTTATGAGCATGGAGTCCAGTTATAAAATGCATAATGCAAAATACAACTAACACAATTTGAAATACAAACATTTATATACGGATTGAGCTCGGATTCTAAAATATCGTTATGTTTAAGCACGTGATCCACCTTCATCCGCCAGATGCCGCCCCCTAAACCTCCCTACATGTCGCATTCCCGCATATTACTGAACACAAAAATGCATCAAAATATAGGAACCGTTGGCATCTGTCACTTTTGACAGAGATGAAACTGTTAGCCTTGGCTCCTCCTGACACGTTCGCTCTCTAACAGCTATATCATTTTAAACCAAATCAACGTACACATAAAGCCCAACTAGAGTGGCCCCCAAGCATCAGTTCATGGTGTGCTGCTTTCGATGGTTCTGATAATTTGTACATGTCCTCCGTGTCTTCT
Organism: Bulinus truncatus; assembly: GCA_021962125.1. Taxonomy (NCBI): domain Eukaryota; kingdom Metazoa; phylum Mollusca; class Gastropoda; family Planorbidae; genus Bulinus; species Bulinus truncatus. The sequence continues at coordinate 861,621 of JAGDYQ010000146.1, read as the reverse complement.
GATTGTGTACGGGCTACAACTTCTTGGCCTGAACCTATTTCACAGTACATACATGTGTACACATTTGCCTTAAGGGCTCTTTGGTTGCCTGTTTTGAATTAGTCTAAAAAAAATATTAATGATAACTCTCCAATCTTCACATTCAATCATTACTTACGTAATATATTCTAAAAATGAAATAAAAACCATATGTCTTGAAGCTCAATATTCCTAGTGGTCTAATTCCAATCACCTTTAACCACGACTCCGTTAATGGTTAATTAAATACTTTAGTAAACCAATGCTTGATTTCAGTTACTTTTTCAAAATGTTTTTTTTTTCCTCAGAAAGGAAACACACAAATAGAATATAGGTAAGAAATATTCGATATGAATTGGCCATACAAAAAATAATCAATACGCCACTGCGTCATTACTTGTGTAAATCTATTCACGCTCAAAGCCAATAAAGTCTTGTGCAAGTCTAAGTCTTTTCAATGATAGCCCTTTACTTGTAGGACATTGTCCGACTGGATTCAAATTAAAAAATATATTTGATTACTTATCAACAAAAATATGTTTTTGACAGAAGAAATATGCCACATTGTATGTCCCATTCACTTTTAATAACGGAGTTCTCTGACTTATCTGAGATATTTATTACTCTATTTATCAATCTATCAATCAATATAGGCCTATGCATCTATGTGATCGTTTGTCTTCCTGTCTGCCTATCTATCTATGTCTTTGCACTGATTTACCACTTTTTCTCTCTGTGGTTAGGTCTCCTTATTTGTAAGTCTCTCTAAAAGCTATCATCACTGCATACCTGATCTATTAATCTCTGAATACATATATGCTAATCAGCCTGTCTATCTCTCTAAAAATATGTCTATCTGTATATTTGTCTTTCTAATCTATCTATTTACTTATTTAGTTAATTTGTCTAATCATTTAACATATTACTGTGAGAAAACAAATAAACAAACAATATCAACAAAATGATGTATAAAAGTAACATTCACTTTCAGCAATAATCTTTTCTCCAATGATTCAACTGACGTATAGGCATAGGCCTACTTTGCACTATTCGCTCTACATAGTTCGGTTGGTGCACTGATCCAAGTTACTGATAAAGATATAATACACAGGTTCACCCTTCCCCCCGAGTCTTATCATTAGGCGCTGACAACACAGGATTATATTCTTTATAACAATATCTCAGTAACTCACATTATAGCATACAAAGGAATATTTTCTTTATAACAAGATTTCAGATTGTATCAGATTTGTAGACTGAGAAGTAAGATATGTAAAATTATTAGAAGTTCGCATACTAATCTTGTATTTTTCGTTCCAGTGGTTTCGCGAAAACTTTATCACACATTGGCCTACATAGACATACAGAAGCGCAAGAAGAGTTGTGCAGCTTTTGTGGCCACAGGGGCGCCAGAATAGTAGGCCTACTCTTGAATGAACAAATGTGTATCCTCTAAAAGTGTCTTTGGGTTTTAAATTTACACCTGGGAATCTGTCTCACGTATTTCACACATGCTGTAGCACAATCTAAACAACGCCTAGCTGTAGTACAATCTAAACAACGCCTTACAGTAACACAATCTAAACAACGCCTAGCTGTAACACAATCAAAACAACGCCTAGCTGTAGAACAATCAAAACAACACCTTACAGTAACACAATCTAAAATACGCCTAGCTGTAACACAATCTAAACAACGCCTTGATGTAGCACAATCTAAACAACGCCTTGCTGTAGCACAATCTAAACAACGCCTTGCTGTAGCACAATCTAAACCACGCCTTGCTGTAGCACAATCTAAACCACGCCTTGCTGTAACACAATCTAAACAACGCCTTCCTGTAACAAAATCAAAACAACGCCTTGCAGTAACACAATCGAAACAACGCCTTCATGTAACACAATCTAAATAACGCCTAGCTGTAGTTACAATCTAAACAACGCCTTGCTGTAGCACAATCTAAACCACCGCCTTGCTGTAGCACAATCTAAAGCAACGCCTTGCTGTAGCACAATCTAAACAACGCCTTGCTGTAGCACAATCTAAACAACGCCTTCCTGTAGTACAATCTAAACAACGCCTTGCTGTAGCACAATCTAAACCACGCC
>JAGDYQ010000146.1:834247-858995 GCA_021962125.1 Bulinus truncatus | reverse complement strand
GTTCAGAAATACTGTAATTTTGTCTGAACTAATAGAAAAAAAACTTATTAGGGATAGATAAATCAGAGACAATGACATGAGTGAGAAGATGTGGTCATTATTAAAGTATTATAAAAAAAAAGTTAACAGCTTCACTTGGGCAGACAAACAGTCTGACATTCCGAACCACAAAGCTTTGACAGAATTAGTAGAGCAGTAATGTTTTTGTGAAACAGTGTAAAGGAAGTGTACACATATTTGAACAGTCACTAATGAAATCTAAATTATGAATTTACAGTATTTATTTTGTGTATGTTTAATAAAGAAATGAATCTGTGCTTTGGCAAATCATATCAAATGCTACCAAAAAAGAGAATACTGAGACTGATTACCACAAAAACCCATAATGCACAACCAACAACACATATAGTTGTCAAGAATAACTGCAAACAAACAAAAATGGCTTTTAAAAGATATATTATCTTTTACATATTAAATACAATATCTCTTTTGACAGAGATATTTTTTTTCTATTTATTACTGTTTTTTATTATATTTTAGTTAGTTTTTCTTCTGTTAACTGATTTGAAAAAAAATTAATGATTACTTAATGATTACTTCATCATTAAAAATTCAATTTGTGTTATATTATAAGATATATTGAGAATAAAATAAAAAAAACAATGATTACTTTTTTCACAAATATATGATCTGTTCTGTAAACAGTCTGTAGTGGATAATCCCAGACTGCTCAAAATTATGCAGTCACCATCTGTATTGTTTTTCAAGCTTTCCTTAAATATAAAAGCTTTCTGATTTGTACTTTTCCAAACATAAGTATTGAGGCTATTGGACCATACACCATCAGTATAAACTGTGATATCTGGCAAAGGGAAAGCAAAATTAAACATTTGAAAGGTTCTTCATACATATAAGCTAAAATTTTCACTATAAATCTAAACAAAGCTGAGTTACTAACTACAAGCATAAAATGGTACAAAATTAGACATCTTTTACAAAAATAAATAATAAATTGAGAAAAAAAGGCACATACTAGGATTACCAAATAGCAAAAATGTGGTAATTTCTTCCAATTCAACCCTAGAATTAAACTGAAATAGTTGTCCACCTTGCTTTAAACAGTTTTGATAGGCTAAAGTCATAGAGGTTGTCTTTTCTTGAAATAGTATGCATTTCTGTCTAAATTCTGTCCAACCTGCCTGACAGCGTCCTGAAATTATTTTAAAGCCAAAATAATTACTGTTGTTAGACAGGTTCAAAGCTCTCATTGCTATGATTTACTAGATAGATGTTTCTCATATTAACCCAAATTTCAGTTTAGAGGAATTTGTTACTTTTTTTTATTTATGGAGAGAAGAGGGTATTGTCACAGAACAATTACTAAAAAGTCAAAACAGTAACAACAATGTTTAAACAGATAATAACACAGATTACTTTAAAACATTACTTCAAAAACTACCTGTTTTGTCATAGTAAAAGACGAAAAATAATATATGGTAAGACTGATCTAATCACAGCATCATATTATGATAAGAAATCCAAAACAATTTGTAAAACATCTACATAAAGACCACAAAAAAGGGAAATAATCATGTCACCTTTTGAATCATTATATGGGTTTCCTCTTGACCATGCCACATTTTGTTGCCAAGATGATGCAAAACTTGCACTGATATTTAACTTTTCTGATGTACTGGCTAAAGATGGACAGTCCAAAAAGCCAGACTCAGGCTGACTCTTGATGATGATTTGCACACCTATCTCCACTTTCATTTTTAGTAGACTGCTATATAAAGCCACCGATGCTTTGAAAGACCCGGTGTATATGTAAATATGAGAAACATTTTTGCTGTTGGTAAATAGTTTAACACCATCACCAAAACTCCAAGTGAAGTTATCGAATCCTGTTGGTCCCCCGTACATGTAAAAGTTTACTTTTGACATCACTGCTGGCTGTGTAGGAGAATAACCAATAACAAAGTCATAAAAAATACTGGTAGCTCCAGGGATGTTGACAAACTCTTCACTGCACAATTTCTGTGCAGTTCTTTTAGAGGAGCTACAGTCAGCACATAATGTTCTGTTGTTAATATCTCCGCATAAGCAGAGAGGCTGAAGACTGTTATAAACAAAGTAATTATTCCCATTGTCGTTGCACTGGTTCCGGCATGTTGAAATTGATAAGGCCGACTTTTTTTCTAAACTATACTGAACCAGAGAATAATTCTGGCTTGGAAAATCATAAACACAAGATGCAGCTTTGCTAGGACCTGGAAAGCAATAAATATAGATAGGTAGATAAGTAATTCCATTGAAGTATTTAAAATACTTGAAAAGGAGTACATAAATTCATTCCTTCAAAATATAAATGAAATTTTTTTTTTTTCTTTTAATTTAAATACATGTTCTGCATAGTATGGGTGATTGTTAAGTATTAATCTAAATGTCCATATTAAAAGTGCTTATGCAGGCAGGAAAGCTGTTATGTGATTTAGTGGAAATGTTAGTATATATTATGGTATAAAAAATTTATGAAAATCTTAAATCTGATTGGAATTTTAAGAAACTAAAGTTAGTAAATGAAAAATCATTATTGTTAGTTAAAAAAACGTATAACAAGAGAAATATATATTTTTGATTTGAATTTAAACACCATCTCTTTATGTTCTCATTAAAATGATAAAATGTCCACGGTTTAAAACTGAATATCTTTTCAAATTATTTGATATGAATATATATTTGTATATGTATATAAATAAATCTGTGTATGTATAAATATCTGTATTATCATTATTAAACAAATTTAAACTAACATTGAATGATTGTTAATATAACCGTATAAGTTTTGCAGAATTTTGCAATTGTAATTTTATAAAAATGATAAATAATTCTAGCAATAGTAGAGCTAAGCAAAAAAAATACTTTTTTAAGAACTTCTAAACTATGACTGCAGATGGCTAATACCGAAAACTCACCACACAAAATGTTTAACCCAGCATTTAGCTGAGGACACATTTTTAGCCAATCAAACTGAATATCTGTTGACTTTTTATGCCTGTATGAATGGTGAATGCTTTGACATACTGCTATAAAATAAAAGCAAGTAATTTGGGTGCTTATTAACAGCAAGCTATGTTAAAATAATGAAATTGAAAATGAAGTTTGTTCTTTCAACCTTTAAATAAATTATATTTTGAAAATAATAGTCCTTTTAAAATAAAAGAAGATAATTTGTAGGCACTATACTCCAATAAGTAAAGTCAAATGAATGCATATGACAGAGTTGTCCAAATCAATAAAAATAACAGGTATTAGGAAAGTGTGTATACTGTATAATATAAAAGCAAGTGATTGACAATCTAATATTTTGAATTAGTTAAAAAGCAATAATACATAGCCATAAACAACTTAAAAAATAAAATAAAAAATTTCTAAACACTTTTTTTCTTACTATAAAACTCATTTATATTGTAGATTCACATTAATATTGAATTAAGAAAAAACAAGCATTAAATTTCTTAATTTAATTTAATTAAAACTAATCTTTAGTAAAAAAATGTTCAGTTTTATCTAACATGTTTTTCTATTTAAATTAATACAATGATATTTAATAGTTCAGTGAAAAAAAATAAAAATCATTGTTTATTTTAAATAAGATAAAACCTTACATGTAACTTACAAAAATCAAATTTGTTTAGAGACATCAAATTGACTGGACTAGAAAGATTATTAGTCATACAAAGGGTATTGTTCTCTTCTAAAAGTTTTACGCCTGTTGCAATTAGTGACTCTAGAAATAATCTCATCCATATTAGATTGCAATCACATTGCCAAGGATTGCCAGCTAGATTTCTGAACAAACAAAATATAAATTAATTTTTAAAAATTGTGTTTAAACATATAATGAAAAACTCAAACAAAACGTCACCCTTGATTTTAAGACGACACATTAAGTAACATAATGTTGATTCAAGTTTGAATAAAATTTAATCTAAAGAACAATATCAACAATTACTCACAAAACTTTAAGATTCTCTAACCCATGAAAAATGCTATATGGTAATGTGGTCAGTTTGTTGCTACTGAGGTTACTAATAAAAGAGACAAAAATAAACATCGTAATACCAAAGTACAACAATTATACTAATTTTGTCTATAATGTATTAAAAACTCCAAGAACTTACAATAAAACTGTATTTAAGAAGTACTCATATTCTATCATATTCAACATCAAATTAAATTAATATAATTAATATATAAATAATTAAATATAATATAATAACAACAACAAACAGAGTGTATTTTTAACTGAAAAAGAATTTAGAAAACCCAAATGAAAACATAAACAATGCATGGTACTTTCTATATAAAATAATTCATTAAATATCATAATATACAAAACTTACATTTCCTCTACATCTTTCAGACAGCTAAAGGCATCTGAGGACAATATGAGCGTATTACCCGCAGCATTTCTGTGACAGAAAATTTACTTTAATTTATTCCACATGAACATGTTAAAAAAATTTTGTTTAGAAAAAATATATTAAAAGACTACCATGAAAGGCAAAACAAAAAGAAATTATGACTTACAAAACTTTTAAATTGCAAAAAGCTGAAAAATTGAAATAGCTTAGGGCCACAGTTGTCTATGTACCTAAAATCAATAATATAAATATCATAATTTAGACATAAAGTACATGCATTGTAACTTCTGCTTTTATTGAAAATTTTGAATTACTATGCTACTAAAATCTATAACAAAATCTTTATTAAAGGTAAAAAGGTATAAAACTTTTCATTAGAATACTGTACTTACAATTGTCTGACTGAAAGAACCTCATTAGAATAAGAAATATTTTGCAGTTTATTGTCTGTTATTTTACTAGAAGGTGATTATAAATAATTGAAAACATTAAATTCAAATACAGCAAAAAGATATTGTAAAAAAAATCAATTAATGAATGTTACTGGTGCAATTAAAAAAAACCAAACTTTATACTTTTTAGTAATAGTAAAATAAATTGAATGTCTTTTTTAGTTATTCATAACAAAAGGTTAATTAAATGCTATTAAGAATTTCAATGTCAATATCAAAATATTTATAAGTTGTGTTATGCTCATTTTCATCGAAAGTATTTCTACTTACATAATTTCAATATTTGTGAAGGATGAAAAATATTCCCAGTCAATGTAAGTAATGAAATTATTAGAAAAATCTCTGAAAAAAAAAAGAATTACAGCTTATTTTCAGACAAACACACCCTAACTTGATAAAAAGAGTTGATCAATTTAATTTTTTTTAAAACTATATAAAGTAACTTTTTATTTTTTAGTCAATACAAAAAAATATTTTTTTTTTATTTAAAAATTATATAATTAGAAAATAAAAATCAATGTCTGCTAATGAATAATTTTTTTTAGATATTTTAATTCTAAATATTAATATATGTAAATACAAGTAGAATATAAATCTAGTAAATAAACATAATAACTTTAGTTGTGACATTAAGTGTAAAAGCATTTTATTTTAATTACTTACATTGATATAACATTTATATTTATGTCATTTGGTAGAACTTGCAATCCAACAAAGCTGCAGTTGACAGAACTGGCAGAACAATTACAGATAGGCCTACCATCTGTTTCTTCTGGACATTTAAATGGCTGAGCAAGTGAATCATTTGTCTGATATTCATTATTGTCAATAGTTGATGTTTCAAATGAAACACAAATTAAAACAGCAAAAGTGATGTAAACGCATAACAATGCTTTCTTCCAAGTGAATAATTTTTTATGACAAACATTGTTTCTAGAATAGCTGAATAATTTGCAATTTGGGCAGTACAGCATACTCAGATGCCAATTTTTTCTTTCAGGTTTTGCTAGAAATCAAACAGAATGTTGAACCAAACATGAACTTTTAAAAGCAAGCAACATCATCGCATTTTTTGTTATTGTAAGCTGTTCATCAATCTGTTTGAGCAATTTTCTTTTTTAAAATAAAAATTCTGAAAAATAAAAAAAGGAATCTAAAGTAAAAATAAAAAATTATAATGATTTATTAATGTGAAATGTATTTATTTGATAGTCAAATAATAGGCATATTTAATGTATTTTCAATAATGTTCAGTTTTCTAAAGAATTCTAATTTCTGGTTTTAACAAGAGTATAAGATACAATGTATTTTTAAATAGAGTGTCAGTGTTGGCTGTTGCGGTTTCAAATTGAAAATTTTCATATTTAATATAGAAAAGATCTTGTATTCATAGACAGCTTTTTATTTCTATTGAGACTATAGTATTGGATTATACATGTTGTAGTTGTTGAAACTTGACAAAAGTATTTTTAAATAAGTTATTAAAGATTCAAAGTTATGCATCTATTTAGACTATTTTGTAACATTTTGTATAACTGTAAATTAAATTTTAATTTAAATGTTCATAAAGTCTGATAGTGAGCAGAGGGTTAGTTCATAATTTAAAATTAGAATAATAATAATATTATATTCATTAGCCAAAAATAGCATATTTTCGGAAACCTTCATCTTAGAGTGTTAGGCATCTTTTTGTTTGATTGTTTATAGTCTATTAGTATTATAGTATTAGTCTAGAATGTATTTGGTTTGCTAGTTTTATGGCCAATAAATTATTGGAGATGTAATGTGTACATTTAAGAAACTGAAAATTACTTAAAAGTAAATGAAGTTATGAGCTATATACTGTCAAACATATTATTTATTTTACTAATTTAAGTAAATTACCAAACTATCCAAACACGACAAGTCACAAGTTCTGTTATTTGTATGTAACTTGTAAGACTAAAGTACTAAGTTGTGATTGTAAATCAGTGAAATGATTTGCAATAACGGAAAATCTAGGTAAAAGAAACATAAGCAATGAACAAAATGGCATATATCATTTTTGTTTTTACTTTACTTTGCATATTCTATTCAATTCCTTATTTCGATTGTTACTTTCAAAGATTGAATGATTTAAGGAAATGACCTACTAACCATGTTGCCGCGCAACCAAGGCGTCTTCTGGTGTGACTTTACTTGAAAGTGTTTCGAAACTTTCGTAAAAATAGTAATTATTATAACTTTATGAGCATGGAGTCCATTTATAAAATACATAATGCAAAATACAACTAACACAATTTGAAATACAAACATTTATATACGGATTGAGCTCGGATTCTAAAATATCGTTATGTTTAAGCACGTGATCCACCTTCATCCGCCAGATGCCGCCCCCTAAACCTCCCACCAGCGACAAGAAAAAATTATAATTGTAACTGAAAAATCTATTCTTTGTGAAACAATAGATCTATACATTTTATATGACCTATAAAGAAAAATAAACAGATTCAGAAACTTACAGAATATTTTCATAAGAATAATGAGCCGATAACTTGGGGGGGGGGGGGGGGGGGGGGGGTTGGTCCGGATTTTTGTCACTTCAGTGTGTGTGAGATGTCCCTGATCCTTAGATCCTATTAACCACTAATGTTACGGTTTTTGCAATGCCTTTCTTAATCCCCATTATAGTGCAATGGCCATGGAGGCACCACAGGAGACATAGCGGGGACTTTTACCATGACCTGAAAAATACATTGGTCATCACCAGGGATTGACAGTCGAGCATGTATTTCCTCTGCACACATCATTTTGTGGAGGCCTCGATATTGCCAACAGTTTGTTATGTCGCATTCCCGAATATTACTGAACACAAAAATGCATTAAAATATAGGAACCGTTGGCATCTGTCACTTTTGACAGAAATGGAACTGTTAGCCTTGGCTCCTCCTGACACGTTCGCTCTCTAACAGCTATATCTTTTTAAACCACATCAACGTACACATCAAGTCCAACTAGAGTGGCCCCCAAGCATCAGTTCATGGTGTGCTGCTTTCGATGGTTCTGATAATTTGTACATGTCCTCCGTGTCTTCTGATTGTGTACGGGCTACAACTTCTTGGCCTGAACCTATTTCACTGTACATACATGGGTACACATTTGCCTTTAGGGCTCTTTGGTTGCCGTTACGCACGGTAGTTATTTATAAAATTCCACACAAAGACCAAATCTTGTACTAAACATAGTTACTAGACTAACAGTATACATTAGCACGCAACCTGTTTTGAATTAGTCTAAAAAAAATATTAATGATAACTCTCCAATCTTCACATTCAATCATTACTTACGTAATATATTCTAAAAATGAAATAAAAACCATATCTCTTGAAGCTCAATATTCCTAGTGGTCTAATTCCAATCACCTTTAACCACGACTCCGTTAATGGTTAATTAAATACTTTAGTAAACCAATGCTTGATTTCAGTTACTTTTTCGAAATGTTTTTTTTTCCTCAGAAAGGAAACACACAAATAGAATATAGGTAAGAAATATTCGATATGAATTGGCCATACAAAAAATAATCAATACGCCACTACGTCATTACTTGTGTAAATCTATTCACGCTCAAAGCCAATAAAGTCTTGTGCAAGTCTAAGTCTTTTCAATGATAGCCCTTTACTTGTAGGACATTGTCCGACTGGATTCAAATTAAAAAACGTATTTGATTACTAATCAACAAAAATATGTTTTTGACAGAAATATGACACATTGTATGGCACATTCACTTTTAATAACGGAGTTCTCTGACTCATCTGAGATATTTATTACTCTATTTATCAATCTATCAATCAATATAGGCCTATGTATCTATGTGATCGTTTGTCTTCCTGTCTGCCTATCCATTTATGTCTTTGCACTTATTTACCACTTTTTCTATCTGTGGTTAGGTCTCCTTATTTGTAAGTCTCTCTATAAGCTATCATCACTGCATACCTGATCTATTAATCTCTCTATACATATATGCTAATCAGCCTGTCTATCTATCTAAAATATGTCTATCTGTATATTTGTCTTTCTAATATATCTATTTACTTATTTAGTCAATTTGTCTAATCATTTAACATATTACTGTGAGAAAACAAATAAACAAACAATATCAACAAAATGATTTATAAAAGTAACATTCACTTTCAGCAATAATCTTTTCTCCAATGATTTGAATGACGTATAGGCATAGGCCTACTTTGCACTATTCGCTCTACATAGTTCGGTTGGTGCACTGATCCAAGTTACTGATTAAGATATAATACACTGGTTCACCCTTACCCCCGAGGCTTATCAATAGGTGCTGACAACACAGGATTATATTCTTTATAACAATATCTCAATAACTCACATTGTAGCATACAACAAAGGAATATTTTCTTTATAACAAGATTTCAGATTGTATCAGATTTGTTGACTGAGAAGTGAGATATGTAAAATTATTAAAAGTTCGCGTACTAATCTTGTATTTTTCGTTCCAGTGGTTTCGCGAAAACTTTATCACACATTGGCCTACATAGACATACAGAAGCGCAAGAAGAGTTGTGCAGCTTTTGTGGCCACAGGGGCGCCATAATAGTAGGCCTACTCTTGAATGAACAAATGTGTATCCTCTAAAAGTGTCTTTGGGTTTTAAATTTACACCTCACGTATTTCACACATGCTGTAGCACAATCAAAACAACGCCTAGCTGTAGTACAATCTAAACAACGCCTAGCTGTAACACAATCAAAACAACGCCTAGCTGTAGCACAATCAAAACAACGCCTTACAGTAACACAATCTAAAATACGCCTAGCTGTAACACAATCTAAACAACGCCTTCCTGTAACACATTATAAACAACGCCTTGCTGTAGCACAATCTAAACAACGCCTAGCTGTAGTACAATCGAAACAACGCCTAGCTGTAGTACAATATAAACAACACCTTGCTGTAGCACAATCTAAAGAACGCCTTGCTGTAGCACAATCTAAACAACGCCTTCATGTAACACAATCTAAACCACGCCTTGCTGTAGCACAATCGAAACAACGCCTTCATGTAACACAATCTAAATAACGCCTAGCTGTAGTACAATCTAAACAACGCCTTGCTGTAGCACAATCTAAACCACGCCTTGCTGTAGCACAATCTAAACAACGCCTTGCTGTAGCACAATCTAAACAACGCCTTGCTGTAGCACAATCTAAACAACGCCTTCCTGTAGTACAATCTAAACAACGCCTTGCTGTAGCACAATCTAAACCACGCCTTGCTGTAGCACAATCTAAACAACGCCTTGCTGTAGCACAATCTAAACAACGCCTTGCTGTAGCACAATCTAAACAACGCCTTCCTGTAACACAATCTAAAATACGCCTAGCTGTAACACAATCTAAACAACGCCTTCCTATTACACAATTTAAACAACGCCTAGCTATAGTACAATATAAACAACGCCTTGCTATAACACAATCTAAACAACGCCTTCCTGTAACAAAATCAAAACAACGCCTTGCAGTAACACAATCAAAATTATGACGTCATATTGGCTCGGATTCAGTGTAGATTAAAAAAACAAGCAATTAAGCCTGTTCCATTCTGGACAGAGGACGTGTTAGCGCATTTTCATGTTATGTATCAGTACGTTTGTTAGCTTTCAGTAAATATTTGTAAATTTTGGAAATTTTTATAAATTCAATTTTGTAATGCATATATCTGTAAAAAAAATATTATAAAGACGTTTCTTTATATTTGAAAAAAAAATTATTTTCTCTTAAATCTAACTACAAGTGGTTTGTGGTTACTGAAATAGGACTCATAATTGAAAACATTCGAAATTGTAGTCATTTAATCGTCAGAAAACTCCGTCAATTGTTGCTCTGATACTTTCGATTAAACTCAGAACACAAACTTACTATTTCATTTGATGAGTTTCTTAATAAATCTTGGTGAAACTACGTGCTGCAGTATTTCGCACCAAATGAATGGGTTATTGAACGTACAAGGTGTAGAATGGGGCTATATATAATATATATAAGCCCCTTAGGAGCCCTGAAGCCCGGCCCTCAGAGGTCCTATCGCGAAATGAACTTTTGATGTACACTTGGCAGGCCAAGACCTACAAAATGATATATACATCATGGGTCTAGGACTTATGGTTGCTGAGATATATGGCGCTCCTTTGTTAATATAGCTTATATAGTAAAAAACGGTACTTTCTAAGCCCCCTTTTACGGCCCTCAGAGGTCAGATCGCGAAATGAACTTTTGCTGCACACATGGCAGGCCAAGACCTACAAAACTGAGACACATATTTGGTGATTTCGACTAATGGGTGAAGCTTTTCTGGGAAATCTGTAAAAAAAAAAAAAATTACATATATATGTTGCTGATTTAACATTGAAAAATGAGATCAATAAATTTAAAAAAAATGTGTCTCATTTTAAAGGTTTTAAATTTCAATGTTCAGCTTTTGGATTAGATGTTCAGTGAACATCAAAGTATTGATCAACAAAATGCTATTCAGAAAAAACGGCCTTTAAGAAGTTTATCCCGACACTTAAAAGCACTTAGACTGTGTCTCACGCTCCTAAAATTAATCTTAATCAGTTTCAGCAAAATAAAACTAATCATTTTTTAAAGATCATCTATGTCATAAGACCGACTGTCTGGGTAGACATCTTTAAGTGATTATGATCTGGGTAGACATCTTTAAGTGATTATGATCTGGGTAGACATCTTTAAGTGATTATGATCTGGGTAGACATCTTTAAGTGATTATGATCTGGGTAGACATCTTTAAGTGATTATGATCTGGGTAGACATCTTTAAGTGATTATGATCTGGGTAGACATCTTTAAGTGATTATGATCTGGGTAGACATCTTTAAGTGATTATGATCTGGGTAGACATCTTTAAGTGATTTTGATGATAATATAAACACATTAGCCTGTTTCAAAGCAAGTAAAATCGTTGTGTAAATTGCTGTTAAGTATAAGATGTGTTCTTATTATTATATGATTAACATAATCTGTTTCTTTTGTTAAGTAAAACTTTTTGGAATTTGTTATTTTCTAGTACTGATGTATTTTTTTCATTGTTTTTTTTATATAAACAATTTATAGGGGGCCTACATGTGAACATGTGTTATTCGTGTTATCCAGATATTAGTTGCTTTTAAAATTGGGAGACTGGGTGTGAATAAAACCTACACTGCACATTTAAAATATTTGTATAATTTAACCACGACTTGTTAAAAAAATAACAGATACTGAATATTGACAATGTCAAAAACATTAAGTAAATCTGATTAATCATTTAATCTGATATAATTCCAACTCCTGAATGGTGTAAACATCACAACTTGATGCAAGAAAATGGACTTAACTTTACTAAACCTAGCTTTATTGGACATAACTTTCTAAAGCTAACTTCATTGGACATAACTTTACTGGACATAACTTAATTAAACCTAACTTTATTGGACATAACTTTACTGCACATAATTTAACTAAACCTAACTTTATTGGACATAACTTAACTAAGCCTAACTTTATTGGACATAACTTTACTGGACATAGCTTAACTAGGCAAAACCTTATTGGACTTAACTTCACTGGACATAACTAGGCAAAACCTTATGGACTTAACTTCACTGGACATAGCTTAACTAGGCAAAACCTTACTGGACATAACTTAACTAGGCATAACTTTACTGGATATAACTATACTAGACAAAACTATTATTTCAATAGTAATAAACTATTGTTTCAGAAGCCATTAGCTATTGTTTCGGTAGCCTTATACTGTTGGCCAGTGATGGATCATACGTCTTGATATATTTAAGGTATCACCATATGATCATTCAATTCACCTGAGCCGAATTGACCCCATTTTCTGGGGGGTGATCCTATGCACAAGAGGGCGAGGGTTGAACTTAAAGAGCCCCCCCCCCCAACCGTTTCCTCAAGACCAAAAGTATTAATAAAAATTACTGAAAAATTGTAAGATTATATAATGTATATAATAATGTCCCGGTTAGTTACTTAATACTTACAGTGGGTTAGTTGTCTATTTTAGTACATAGATAGATATGGTTGGCGACTTGTTACTTAAAATAATATTGTCAGGAGGTGCTTTAATTACTGCGTACATAACAAATAAATAAGAAATATGGGTTGGTTAAGAAACTTAATATAAATAATGTAGGTATAAATTAATATGTTTATAATTTTTACATTTTAATTAATACCATAAAAAACTATGTGTAGGCCTAAATATAATAACAAACATAATAATATGCGAACTTTTAAGGTGTGTTGTTTATTTAAAGAAATCGATATTTTCCTGCAGAATATTATTTATAATCACAGATATCAATATTTGTTAACGCTTCACAGACAAATATTGCTTAAACAATTATACTCTTATCTGCCAAATAGTTCTTTATCAGCAAACAAAGGGTTTATACTCTGTGAATTATTCTTTTCAGCTTCTTTTGTTTAATAAATTATATTCACAACTAGAAACAATCGAGTAGCTATTGCGTTATCTTGCCAACATGGTGGCTTTGATTAAATAAATCCAATATGGCTAATCTTATAATCTGCTTATCAACAAATCAAACTATCAAGGTACACTTTTTAGATTCATTCTCGAATAGAACACATCCTATTAGAATAAAGAAATATCAATTGTGCCAGATGAAAAACGGACTAACTCTGAAAGACTCTCTAGAATAAATTTTTACATGAACAAAGCCAGTGAAATTAGAAACATGGTTGAAATAATCCAAAAATAAATTAATAAATGTTACACTTACAGTTTCACATTTTCGACAATAAATTTGACTAAATTTTGCTGGAACTGAAAGGAAAGTAAAATGAAAACTTTGTGAATGGTATGGATATTTTTCTTTCTCTGTGCGATATAATTTATAAATGTTGCTCTTTATATCTGTGTGATAAATGTTGCTCTATATCTTATGTGATGATAAATGTTGCTCTATATATTATGTGATGATAAATGTGGCTCTATATCTTATGTGATGATAAATGTGGCTCTATATCTGTGTGATGATAAATGTGACTCTATATCTTATGTGATGATAAATGTGGCTCTATATCTTATGTGATGATAAATGTTGCTCTATATCTTATGTGATGATAAATGTTGCTCTATATCTTATGTGATGACAAATGTTGCTCTATATCTTATGTGATAATAAATGTTGCTCTATATCTTATGTGATGATAAATGTTGCTCTATATCTTATGTGATGATAAATGTTGCTCTATATCTTATGTGATGATAAATGTTGCTCTATATCTTATGTGATGATAAATGTTGCTCTATATATGTGTGATGAATTGGATACAACTTTTATTTTCTTTCTTTGCTATCATTTAGAACCTTCTTTTGATTTTCCCCCTTACGTTATATAGTTGATTATGTAAGTATGTGGCTGTTTGTTTATGATACTAATAAAAACAAACAGAGAAATATGTTATTCAGGGGAGAAAGACAAATATTGTGAAGAAATTTAAATTCTGGATGAAATTGGCCATTTTATGTGGAAGACTTTGTAACCAGAGTAAAGACAAGTAAGTGGATGTTATAAATATTTACTGATATAACTTTTGGAAATATTACTAGCACGGCTATTGTGGGTCTACATAATATATGCTGATATAACTTTTGGAAATATTACTAGCACGGCTATTGTGGGTCTACATAATACATATTGATATAACTTTTGGAAATATTACTAGCACGGCTATTGTGGGTCTACATAATATATACTGATATAACTTTTTGAAATATTACAAGCACGCCTATTGTGGGTCTACATAATATATACTGATATAACTTTTGGAAATATTACAAGCACGGCTATTGTGGGTCTACATAATATATACTGATATAACTTTTGGAAATATACATAATACTTACATAACGCATAATGGGAGGTAAGGTTCTTGTTACAATCCACATACATAAAGGGGAGGGGGAAGAGTTGATTTATGTATTTAAAATAAATTTAATAAAAATATATAAAATATGAGGCTCACATTATAATGGAAGCGCTACAAATCAAAATTCAAACAGGCAGACACAAAAATCTAAATAGAACTGTAACTTGATTTTGATGTACTGTAAATGTTGTTCAAACATAAATCATTCTAACAGTTAGTGTTATTGGTGTATATAAAAGTTACCACTAGTCCTTCTTTAGTAAATTCAGTCCTCATCAAAAAGTATCCTCCTGCCTGCCCTTTTCCTCCTCAAGCCCTCTTCCTCCTGCATGCCCTCTTCCTCCTGCATGCCCTCTTTCTTCTCATGCCCTCTTCCTCCTCAAGTCCTCTTCCTCCTGCATGCCCTCTTTCTTCTCAAGTCCTCTTCCTCCTGCATGCCCTCTTTCTTCTCATGCCCTCTTTCTTCTCAAGTCCTCTTCCTCCTGCATGCCCTCTTTCTTCTCAAGTCCTCTTACTCCTGCATGCCCTCTTTCTTCTCATGTCCTCTTTCTTCTCAAGTCCTCTTCCTCCTGCATGCACTCTTTCTTCTCATGCCCTCTTCCTCCTGCATGCACTCTTTCTTCTCATGCCCTCTTCCTCCTCAAGTCCTCTTCCTCCTGCATGCACTCTTTCTTCTCATGCCCTCTTCCTCCTCAAGTCCTCTTCCTCCTGCATGCCCTCTTCCTCCGGCATGCCCTCTTCCTAATCAAGCCCTCTTTTTTGTTTAGTGTACCGTGAAATATATTTTGTGCAAGAGACAGGTGTGCCGCAAAATATGTTTTGTGCAAGGGACTAGTGTACCGTGAAATATGTTTTTCATACGCTAGATTTATGGGACGGGTGATGTGTAGTGTACTTGCCTGTCGACCTGAGAGTCCTGGGTTCGATCCTCTGTGAGAACCATGGGAGTTTTTCCAGGTGAAATTTGTTTCGAAGTCGTTCCACAATTTCACCCAGCTTTAAATGGGTTCCTGACTTAAGTTGGGAAAGTAAAAGAGGCTGGTCGTTGTGCTAACCACACAATCCCTTCATATGCCGAGCTTATAGAAACAGATGAATTCTACACTTCATTTGCCCCGATGGCCCGCTAGGGCTAAAGGAACTTTACTACGCTAGATTAGCGTAAGTGTGTGTATATTTATTTAGCCAAGAGCTGCGAAGTAAAAGAATAGAGACTTTTTTTAATTTCATACATAGTTTTATTTGCAAGTGGCCATTTTGTGACTAGCAGATTTAAATCTAAATATAAAATGTCCTGGTAATTTCTCTACAAGTCAATTGACTGCTCATTCTCACGTCCCCAGTTTAGCCAAGTCACGTGACCACTACGAGTCAGTCCTCCAGATCATTGACGAGTACAAAAGTGAGTTGTCCTGGGAGGGCAACACGTTCACCCCTGAATATTTCAAGGCCAGGAAGAAGGTGAAGGCCGTTGAACGGTTATTTTGTTTTCATTGTCTTGACATTGCAAGTGAACTTTAGAGATCTCATTTCACCCTGCCGATATTAAAAACAATCCATTCAATGTGTATCATATTTTCATGATTATTTTATTTGTTTAATGATTAATAATACTTTTAATAATATAAATTTCAATGTAAATTTTAGTCGTTTGTGTTTTTTATATATGTTTAATAATTTGTAGATGACGTGTGCTATATGTAGTCATTTCCTCTCTTTACAATACAAGGATATCATAGGCCATGCTGTTAAAAGTATCTTGAAACAAGAACCAGGATATCGTAGAAAAGAAGACATTGAGAAAGTAAACATAATTTTAGTGACATTTTCTTTACTTTCCGATTATAATTTTGTTCAGAATTTCGTAATTAATACTTGAATTACATTAAAAAATGAATGTGATGCTACATTGAAATATTGCACATTTGCAATGTAACCTGGTGCTAATTTAATAATGTGTATGTCTTTTAAAAGTTGCTGATTGCGCTTCGCAATATTCCTGCTTTTGCCGAGTACCCATTGAAGATGCAGCGAGAGTTGTGTAAAGTTGGTCGCTTTGAGTCGTAAGTAGTGATTTATTAGTTTAAATTATTTTTTACATACAGAAAATGCCTATTACAAAAAATACGAAAAACACGAGAGCGGTTTAAGACAGGATGAAAAGTTGTGTGCAGAAGAAAATTACTGAAATAATGAGACAGGGAAAAATGACAGGTCTAATAAATGAAAAGTTGGTCTATTGCTGGGCCCTTCCTATGTTGGGGCCCAGGCCTCGCACTCAGTAAAGTCACCATCTAAGAGTACGAAACCTGTAAAAATAAGAGACCAACTTTTCAAGGCCACTAACATGTACATTTACACATGTACCCACTTGTACGAATTTGTACAAAGATGTCAGTACTATTTATATCAGGTATAGAGCTAAATAAACATTACTAGTAAATATACAATAGTTTATGTTTAGTAGACATTATAATAGATGTTCTGACCATACTTTCTTGTAGCAAATATTCATACCAAGGTTGGAAGATTTTTCAATAGGTATGCAGAAGTCTCAATGTAATTACCAACATGGTGTATGTTGTTGGAACTGTTGAATTGCATGTATTTCCTGGAACTACTATGCCACTAAGCACAGATCATCTCTCTATAAATAAACCTGAACTTATGTATGTCTACTCACGCATACGTTTGATTAATACAGCAGAAGTTGCGTTTTAGTTTGGAATATCAACTTTGATAACATCAATATTTTTAACTTAAATTTATTCATCTCAATATTTCATCCAATTAAAACAAATGTAAGCGATTTTGGGAATTTTTTTTTTATAATTTCCATCTTCTCACTAATCCAGGAGAAAATTTAAATAATCAAGGGGAGATAATAAATTATATTTTTGGGAATGTAAGTGGTTTTGCTTATCTCCATTTTTTTCTTTTTTTTAAGTGATGCTAAAACATTTATTTAAATAAAATGTGTCATACTAAATACAAATACTCAAACCTCTTTTTAAAACTATTTTGATCTTTAGTATCACATTTTACTTTGGATAGAGGTGTTTACATTATGCACACTACTGTGGGCAATTGTAAAAAAAAAAATACTTGCCATTTTGGTTTTGTAAATCTGGCCGACATAGGCAAGTGCTGAAATACTCTGGGAGATGTGGTGCAGGCAGACAGTCCCTCATGCCCCATACACTCTGCCATTATGATGGTGTTATAACGACACCCTGCCATTATGATGGTGTTATAACGACACCCTTCCATTATGATGGTGTTATAACGACACCCTTCCATTATGATGGTGTTATAATGACACCCTGCCATTATGAAGGTGTTATAACGACACCCTGCCATTATGATGGTGTTATAGCGACACCCTGCCATTATGATGGTGTTATAACGACACCCTGCCAATATGTCTATTATGGGCAAGTGCTGGCGGATGCGGTAGGTAAGGCAGACTGTCCCCAATCCGCCAACACTTCACCTTTCTTAATGAGCACAGACGAACCCTGCCGATATGACGTTGGTATGACGACACACAAACCGTAGTTCACCTCACTGTACTAAAGGTAATACATTGGACTGTTGAATTGTTTGTGATACCCAGTTCCTGGATGGCAAAACTTAAATGATATTATGAAAGATATAAACAGATGTAGTGTAAAATAATCGCTAGCTATCTAATAATTTTCGTCCATAATACACCACAAAAAGGTGACACAGTCACAAACATCCCACTGAAGCACAAAGTCATTTATTCATTCAAGTGTCCCGCGGCATTATCTTCCCGCGAAACGCCGGGTATATTTCGTGTATAATAATTTTCATCATGTATTTGTTTTTGATATTTTGTTACATGTATTCATTTATTTTTCAACAGTTACGAGGAAAAACGAGTGTTAGTACTAGAGGGCCACACTGCTCACTGTTTCTACATCATCCTGTCGGGAACTGGTAATCCACTGATATTTTTCTATTGATGTAGTTTCTCTAGTTGCAGATTATTTCTTTTATTTATGACCAATGGGTGATTATGCCCGTTAGCCATCAGTAACAGGACACGAATGATATGCATCAGTTCAAATTCAGTTCACCCGTCAAGTAAATAGTACAGCCGTATAAAAGAAGTATATAGAAGTAGCAGTATCATAGAAGAAGGAGTACAAAGGAAGAAGCAGTATCATAGAAGAAGGATTACAATAAAAGTAGGGAGTTAATAGCAGTAGGAGTATAATAGAAGAAGGAGAACAATAGAAGAAGTACATTAGAAGTACGAGTGCAATAGAAGTACGAGTACAATATAAGTACGAGTACAATAGAAGTATGAGTACAATAGAAGTATGAGTACAATAGACGTATGAGTACAATAGACGTACGAGTACAATGGAAGCGTGATTATAATAGAAGTACGGGTACAGTAAAAGTAGGAGTACGATATAAGTATGAGTACAATAGAAGGAGTAGCCAAGTATGAGTACAATAGAAGTACGAGTACAATATAAGTAGGAGTACAATAGATGTATGAGTGCAATAGAAGTATGAGTGCAATAGAAGTATGGGTACAATAGGAGTACAAGTACAGTAGAAGTATCGATGCAATAGAAGTAGGAGTACAATAGAAGTATGAGTGCAATAGAAGTACGAGTACAATAGAAGTATGAGTACAATAGAAGTAAGAGTACAAAAGAAGGAGTAAAATAGAAGTACGAGTGCAATATAAGTAGGAGTAAAATAGAATTAGGAGTACAATAGAAGTAGGTGTAAAATAGAAGTATGAGTGTAATAGAAGTACGAGTACAGTGGAAGGAGCACAATAGAAGTAGGAGTACAATAAAAGTAGGAGCATAATGTAGGTAGGAGTATAATAGAAGGAGTAAATAGAAGTAGGAGTATAGTAGGAGTATTATAGAAGTAGGATTATAGTAGGAGTATTATAGAGGTAGGAGTTTAGTAGGAGTATTATAGAAGTAGGAGTTTAGTAGAAGTATTATAGAAGTAGGAGTATAGTAGGAGTATTATAGAAGTAGGAGTATAGTAGAAGGAGTATTATAGAAGTAGGAGTATAGTAGGATTATTATAGAAGTTGGAGTATAGTAGAAGTATTATAGAAATAGGAGTATAGTAGAAGTAGGAGTATTATTATTAAAGTTTACATTATCAGGTCTATCAATTATTATCTAAATAAAACTTGAAATACAGCACATTTAACTACAGCAAAAAAGTTTGTTTTATTATTTTAGTTTTAGTGACAGTGTTTGATGAAAGTACTGGCAGTAGCAACACATTAGTAACACTTGACAGAGGCATGTCCTTTGGCGTAAGTATTCATTAGCATTAGTCTATGTTCCATGGGCGGCATAGGGTCAGCCCCGTAGCGTGAAAATTCTACAGCAGGGGCCAGGCATTCTACAGCAGGGGCCAGGCAATAGCAGGTGGCTAAAACATAATAATGTACGTCTTCGTCATTAGACAAACCTCTGTCACATGTATATTTTGGCTGCAGTATTGATTCACACTAATTTAGCTAACATGCAGTGTTTTAAAGCACGAATATAATAATGTATTGTTTTTTAATTTGATATTTTTAATCTTATGACTGTAATAACTGTCATAGAATGCAATTCCATTATTATTTTTAGATAGCTTACTAATTCATTAAAATACATCTGTTTATACCTTACAAAATATCATTCCTTTCCTTACCTTCCAGGAACTGGGAATTATAACCGATTCAAAAAGACAAGCTAGCGTTTGCTGCAAGACTGATGTAGAGCTACTGAGTATTACATACCTGGTACAATTCTTTATAAGTTTAATATGTTGTACAGTTTTATATAAGTACTATGCATGGCACATTCCCATACTAATGCAATTTTTGATAGATCTTGCAATTACAATGACGTAATTGTAATACCTGTCATAAAAACTATAACTTTATAGACATTTGAACACAAGATTTCATGGGGTGTCTGTATGCCTATTATATTGTTCTGAATGTATCTCTTTAGGAATTTAAAGAAATATTTATGGCTGGAGGAATGGCAGAAATACATGATGACCAGTGTAACTTCATCAGGTCTGTATGTTTATAACTAAGTCACAAAATAATTATGTATCTATTTTGGTCTAGATCTAGAAAAATCAATCATTGTAAAAGCCTCAATATAATTTATCTTATGACTGTTTACACTAGTATATATCTAGATTGATCTGTTCGTAGAATAAAACCTGATTACATTTGTATGTATCTAAATGAAGCAATAATTAGATTGATGATCTTTGTCTAGATTAATAAATGATTATATTAATCTATATCCTTATTAAACCATTATTACGTAACAATTAATTAATTAATTAAAGATATAATAGGGAATGTGTAGATTTCTTTGCTATTCTGAAATATCAGTTTCTTGTAGCTTATTCTTGGCAGTCGACTAGGAATTTTACTGCACCAAGAAACTATCTAGGAAATTTGTCACATCCTTCGCTGGAGAATGTTTGAGTAGTGGTCCATCGCGTTATCCGTCAACAGGCTTATTGCCTTGATGGCAACAAGTTTGCTTGGTTTGTGTTTCAAAATGAAGTCCTAGACGTCTGTCCCCGTGGTACAAATGTCTTGAATTCTGGCAGTAGAAACAGTCACTGTCTCCTTATCATCGGACGACGACTTCTTCTCATTTAATGTCTTGAGCTGTACAATATGTCCTTCGTTTGTACTGTCCGTCATCGTTTTTGCACTTTCTTTCTTTGGCCTAAGGTCGTTACCAAAGGCACTGTTCGTAACACGAAACAGTAAAATCAATAAAAAGTTGGTTTCGTAACCTCAATAGCTCGATACTATTGAGAAATAATGATTATCATAAGGAAGAAAAAAATATAGATGACCATTAACGAGTTCATACTTCAGTAGTATCACATGAGACTGACATGGACAAAAAGGTTGTCTTATAACATTTTTCAAATAACGTCTTACTGGGGTAAACTAATATTCCTAAAATTGCGTGTAATACCAATAATTGATAAAGAACTAGTTTTATTGACTCCTAAATCAATCTTATCATAAAGTTGATCCGTTAATCGGCGATTCCTCAAAGACAATAATCAATAATAATGTTCTATTATAATGAAACAGGAAACTATTTTGATTTAATCAGGAGGCAGTGAATTGTATGAGTGTGTTTTTAACAGTGTGTGTTACGAAGGTAACCTCTGACATTCTGTGCAATGAAATCTTTTATTTCACGACCTTTAGTTTCTCGTGAAATTCTCTTCATTAATTTAATGTATAAACTCAAGTCTCTTTGTTCAGTTGTTGTTTTTGTTTTTGAATATTCAACTCAATTCTATAATTGTCGTTGTGAGAGTGTTGTAATATCTTATAACACCAGGGCCTTTCTTGTGATTTTGGGGCCCTGACAATGGTATATTAGCGGGCCCTAATTGTATCATATGGATCTATGGTTTGGGTCATTTTCAAACAGCTGTCAAATCTACGGGCCCATTAACGTTTAAGGCCCTTCGCAGCCGCCTAGCCTTCCCAGCCGCCTAGCCTTCCCAGCCGCATAGCCTGCCCAACAACTTACTTTGCCTTTTCGTTAGAAAAGACGTTCTGATTAATAATATGTACAAGTCATCTCTTAGTTCATATTACTCTTACCTATTGGAATTATGGGTATGTGTGCAGAAATAGTATAGCCTAAGCTTGATGACGCAATTCGGTAGGCTCCGCCCACCGCAGTAGCTATGGCGTCATTCCGCCATTTCGTGTTGTAGTTTATTGTAGATTTTAGTGTATACGTCATTTAGTACAAATGACGTATATTAAACCGACAGTTGGGAGCACATGGTTTGTTTTATAAGAGTCGAGCTCTGGGCATCATAGGATGCGGATGCATGTTCTAGTAGAGTCTAGCTTTGGGCATCGATGTAGATGGATGCATATTTACAGTTTGCTATTGTACTCCTCCTGAGTTCACTTTTATGTCAGTTTATGTTCAAGAATTAAATGATTGTTTGATGTTACTTCACTGATATTTTGGTTCTATGGATATGTTATTTTTTGCTACAATTGCAAATGTTACCTCTTGATTCTATGTCGAAACCAAATCATTACTGAAATATTTAAAACATTTTTTACACTCGAGGCTGAAATAGACATGTAGTCAAGAGTAGGACATGTGTAACTTGTATTGTCTGGAGTCAAGAGTAGGACATGTGTAACTTGTATTGTCTGGAGGTAAGAGTAGGACATGTGTCACTTGTATTGTCTGGAGGCAAGAGTAGGACATGTGTCACTTGTATTCCCTGGAGGCAAGAGTAGGACATGTGTAACTTGTATTGTCTGGAGGCAAGAGTAGGACATGTGTAACTTGTATTGTCTGGAGGTAAGAGTAGGACATGTAACTTGTATTGTCTGGAGGCAAGAGCAGGACATGTGAAACTTGTATTGTCTGAAGGCAAGAGTAGGACATGTGTAACTTGTATTCCCTGGAGATAAGAGTAGGACATGTGTAACTAGTATCCCCTGGAGGTAAGAGTAGGACATCTGTAACTTGTATTGTCTGGGGGCAAGAGTAGGACATGTGTAACTTGTATTGTCTGGAGGCAGAGTAGGACATGTGTAGCTTGTATTCCCTGGAGATAAGAGTAGGACATGTGTAACTTGTATTCCCTGGAGAAAAAGAGTAGGACATGTGTAACTTGTATTGCCTGGAGGTAAGAGTAGGAAAGGTGTAACTAGTATTGTTTGGATTCAAACTGTGTTCGGACTCACAACCTAGACAACATCAGTCATCCATTGTTTTTTTTTTTAGTTTTTTTCAAACTCAATGAACCTTGACAAGAAATAACAGTCGATAAGGATCTCTTCAAAATAAAGAAGTGAAAAGCTGTAAAACTATTTGTCTTTGTGCCACGGCTCAATGGCGTTGAATCAAACGTCAGCCTCATGAATCCTCCATTAATTTGTTATAGTTATAAACAAGCCATTGAGCTGACACACCGGTTCATTGAGTCGTGTCTATATGCCCTGGCTATAGATCTACAAGTGTTTGTCTACATGTACAAGGACGTGCCAACTCTCTTGATCTCAGTGTCCAACAAGAGTCGTGTTTGTATTTCAAAGATTCATTCAAGAAAGCATTCATGCATGTCATCTCTAATGACATTCTATTATGTTTGAAACCTGTTAACTTATATCTCAGTTTTAAATGTCTGGGTTTTTTTTGTGTGTGTTATCTTGTTTGTTTCTTCCGCTGAAGGCAAGTGGTGCATTTTGGCGTGGGGGGGGGGAAGAAATGATATTGTGCTGTAGACTGTTATAATAAATATGTAATGCCAAAATCATGTTCACGAAGATATCAGAATTTTAAAAAAGGCTAGATTTTTATTGAAATACATCTAAAGTTTTGTAGTGATTTTTTTCGTTCTTAAAAAAAAAGACTTTAACAGAATAGTTTTAATTTTTAAATCTATAAATTACTTTAATATTTTGATTTTTTACCTTAAAACAAATCTTAGATTATGAAGTTAGTAGCATCCCCTCCCCCTACCTTTAGGGGTAACAATACTTTTCATGTTATTGATTTTCCAGTTACAAAAATGTTCAATTCTCTAATGTTGTCGACATTATTTATCCATTAATTAAGTTAAAGTGTATATTTTAACCCCAATGATGCTCGTCAAAACATCGGCGTTTAAAAAAAAATATTATATGCATGAACTTTTTTTAAAAAAAATAATACAAAATGTAGTTATTTAAGGGTTAAATTTTAAATAAGGTATTTGTGCTTACTTTGAGTTGCCAAGTTTTGATTTTTAGAAGTGACTATGAAAAAAAATACAGGGAATTAACTCTTATTTTGGAAATCTAATTCATT